>CM019151.1:145071723-145664108 GCA_009733165.1 Naja naja | reverse complement strand
ATTTTGCATGCTTTAAATAGGCCTAAATTTTGGAGGAGGGGATTAATTTCACCTCATACCTAGAAAACATGCTGGGCCTTCCTATTGGGGGGGCTTATTGTTGGAGAAACATGGTATGGCCCCATAATCCTTCATTTGACACTTCACTGCATATGCATAGATGCCATTTTGATCAGATGAAGTGAAGTGGTATGGCTACTCCACTGTTTCAACACTTCAACAGGCCACTTTCCAATTTTGCTTCAAAGAAATGTTTCCTTCAAAGCTTCACCACTAAAAGTACCACCTCCAGAGTCAGAGAAGGTTAGCAGCAGATTCTATTAGCAGAATGGAAAGTGACTTTTTTCCAATGTTTATCCCTTGTTTTATTTTAATATTTCACTTTTTTGCATTTTGTTTCCTTTTTTGTTATTGTTGCTCTAATAAACAAGTTTTAAGTTTAAACCTGTCTGCATTACAGTGGCATTCCAGCCATTCTTATTAATATGGACTTGGCATACCACATAAAGAATCTAAGTGGAGTTTTTACCCTGGAAAAATTTTTCACACTCCCAGTTCAAATTCTTGAAAACAATGCATATTTGATGGCTAAGTCTTTTAAACATGCAGTTTTCAAGTGTATTTGGAAGCTCATTAGGAGTTCATTAGAAAGTAAATAATATTGGACACTCCTAAGAGAGATGTTGCTGTCAGCATTTTTTGTGCATCACAGGTTTATAACTACTCAATTCTGCAAGTGTTTCCTCCTTTCATTCTTTCATGAGATTTAGAAACCTGCATGGCAAATGGAGCTGAATATCCAGTAACCATCAAAGGTTCATCTTTTCTAGTATTTATTGAATGTTCAGACCAATGAATGATTGCCAGACTTGTTTTTTTCCTGTCCAATGATACATTTTTGGGGGGAGAAAAAAGGGGTCATTCTTAGGTAATTTATAATTATTATTTCAAAGATAGAGCTAAGAACACTCAGCAACAAATACTGTCTCAGAGGGCCCATTAGCAACCAGCACCTGTTGCCAGTACCTGTCTTTATTTCTACGGTGGCAGGATTGGCAGCACTCAAGCCTTGAGTAAGACTCTCTTTACCCTTTTCTTAAAGAAATATTCATTATTAATGTTGTCAGGTGAACCTAAAAAATGGATCCACCATATAGAAACAAAGTTCCTGCCTGCCTGCCTGCCTTCTGCCCACTTCCTTCCTGGAACTAAAGTTTGACTAAACCATTCTGACAAAACCTAAAGAAAGTGATCATTGAAAAATAGAGCACATATAGTATTACCCCCAAGTATCATCTATTTCTACACAAGATGTACAACATATCCAATGAAAGTATTACCTTGTCTCCATAAGCAATCATTTCCCAATCCATTTTTTAAAAAATAGTTTAGCTGGAGATTCAGATACGATTTTATTGCTGTCTTATTGGTCATTTTAAATACAAGTTGTCTAGTGGTATGTGCATATTGATGTTTCTGACTTCTATGTTAAAAATATAGCCAATGTTCTATAAATATCATGTCAAAGATTTGTGCTATAAAATCTTTATCCCCTTAAATACAAACACATACATATGAGAATACTGTATTTTATTTATTTGTATTTATTTAGGAAATTTATATGGCTGCCTACTCACAGTGACTCTTTCTTTATATAAATCAAGAAAGAAAGGGAAAGGAACTTGCATGAGCCAAGTGAATCTTTCATGGGAATATTAATACCTGTGGACCACATGTTGCCAGTCCCGCATTAAAAACCTGGATTCTTATTTGGAAAAAAGAAAGAATATGCTCTAGGATTACTCTTGAAAACACAAGCACAAATGTATGATAAACTGGGGAATTTAAAGTCAAGTCAGTTAAATTGCATATTATCTGGAAAAAAGAAAAGTGAATAATGTTTATTTGAGCTGAATAATATTAATGCTGTCTACTAATACATCTGATGAATTGGAAGGAGGGATTATGAGGAGAAAATGATTGAACATTTTTTCCAGAAATTGAACACTTTATCCAAAGAGTTAATTAATAGATATTAAGAAATCACCCAGAAAAAGTTTGTTTAACTGCAGTGTTCACTGATAACTGCATAGTAATAATATTCAAAAAGCCGTCATCAAATTTGGTAAACTGCCTGCCAAGGGAATGCAATAAAATATGATAAAATATAAGAGAAGCATGAATAAACTCAATCAAATGTGTAAACTAAGTATTTCCCTGAATAAGGCAAACTACCTTATTCAAGGATTTTGTCAGAGTCAGATACATCCCTATCATGCTTTTTAAAAGAACTACTTATTTGAAGACAAAGATGAAAAGCAGCTTCTATATATTTATTATTATTATTATTTGGACTTGTATGCCGCCCCATCTCCGAAGACTCGGAGCGGCTCACAACTAAAAACGACAATAAATAATTAAAAAAGAATTAAACCGTTCACAAGCCCAAAATAGTTAACAAATCTAAAATTTAAAATAATTTAAGATAATTTAAAAAAACCCATTCCCCCCCCCCAGGGAGGGGTCACAGCCCGGATTGGTCAAACAAGCAGGTCTTCAGATCATGGCGGAAGGTGCAGAGGTCAGGGGCCAGGCGGAGCCCCAGGGGCAGTTGGTTCCAGAGGTCAGGGGCCACAACAGCTTTTAACTGAATAGAATTGCTCTAAAAATCAGTGATAGGATGACTTTTATGAAGAAACAGGGAATGGCAGCTTAAATCAGAATATGTGACAAATGAAAAATCTATTAGAAGGAGGCGGGGGACAGAGAAGAGATTCTGTTTAGTAATGCAGAACAGTTATTGGTTATAACAGCAAACATTCCTGCCCATGTTCAATTAAGAAGTCAATGTGTTGACCCAAATTCTGCATTTAGAATCCTTTAAAATATGTTGAGGACTTGTAAAGATTGCCAGGATCTGAAAGATTGCTTTCTCCCTTTTGGTCTTGCCCACATTATCAGATTTTTGGAAAAAAGTTTCATCTTCAGTCCTGTCACTATCAGAGGGATATTTGGTAAACATATAAGAAAGCCATGCACTGCTACAATATTTTAATCTGATAGATACTGAAAATGAAACCTTGAAATTAAATAAAATCATTAATAATATTTTCCCTGACAAGAGCTGATACCTTATTAAGATGCCTGTTACATTCTTAGGACAAGGAGCCTTTATAAATTACAGTTCAGGATGCTTCCCAACTCCCTGTGGCTTCACTGGGAGAGTCTTTCAGTAATCAAATTTTTACTGAGAATCATCTGTTTGAGGATATTTAATATGGTTTAATATATTAGTACTTATGAAAATGTTGGGTATATTTTTCTCAATGAAGTAGTTATAATGAAGTACAAAACTAAATTTCTCCAATTTACACAGTTGAAAGAATATCCAGGACAACCGTATTTCCATATGATACTATCTTTCTTAGGAGGCTGATTCCAGAATGCATGGAAGGATATTGTATCCCCTATTTTACCCTTCCAGCTTTACTTTAATTTAGAATGAAGTTCAGATGAAATGTCAAGGCTATAAATGATATAAGAGAAACTTCCTGGCTGCTGATGTATCTCTCATATTATAATAATTACATTTTTAAAGTTTTCAAGGTGAGACCAACAGCTAAATGGAAAAAGGTCCCTCTGCATGAACTAATTTGGCACTGAGAAATCTTTCATCGGGCAAGAAACCCTGCTAATGTTGCTAATGTGCAGCACAGATAAGTTGATGTACCCTAGGAAGGACAGGAACAGGCAACACATTGAGAAGAACGTGGCAAGGCCTAATTTAAGAATAGAAACCCTTGATTAATCATTTTCTGTGTATTTCTATTCTCAGCCTTGTCCTTTTCTCCTGGTTCTTGCTCCTGCTCATTTTTTCATTGACTATGTTTCAAATTTCATTTGAAATGAAATCAAGAGATGATTCTGACCTATGCAATCTCCTATAATGTACACCTGCTCTTAGTGACATTTATGTTGTTAAATGTTGAAAGGGAGAAGATCAAAGATCTTATTCCATACTCATAGGCACCCTTGAAGAGGAAAACTATGTCACTGCAGCAGATAATCCAGTTCTAAAAAAGAGCAGCTTTCTCATATGGAAACTTTAATCAGTGACAATTTAGGACAATTAAATGAATCATTAAATATTTTTCAAGTTGGGGTTATGATTATAATTTTGCTATTTCTTTTTTTAAATAGTAGAAATTTGCAGAATTGTGAACTGGAGAGCTGATAGCCCGGGTTTAAGACCTGAGCTCTGTGCAACAGGGTGAGTTCCTTTTGTTGCCCCAGCTCTTGCCCACCAGGAGTTCGAAAGCATATCAATGCAAGTAGTTTAATAGGTGCCACTAAATGGGAAGGTACTGTAACAACATTTTGTATGCCTTTGGCATATAGCCATGCTGGCCACATGACCACGAAAATTGTCTTCAGGCAGTGCTGTCTCCCTTGGCCAAGAAACAGAGATGAGCACTGTACTCTAAAGTTGGACATGACTGAAAGGGAAACTTTACCTTTACTGTATGTTTTACCAGCAATGAGTAACTACAACATATCTCTGCAAATTTTGGACAAAAGGGCTTGAAAGTATGGCTTCAAAATAATCTTGAGCCACGTAAAAGAGCTGTAGGAAAATATAAATCTTGTAAAATGAAAGCTTTGTTAGATCAGAGTAGGCAACAAATTACAATCATCCCACCCTTCTTCTATTTTATCACCTCTGAAACACCTTGTGATCACATCAGTATAATTCCTGAACCCATGACTCTGATCCTAGAGTTTGTTACCTTAAAATTAAAGTAAGGTAAGCATAAATATATATAGAAAGGAGAGAAATAATTGGGACATTTGAGAAATTGCTTCTGTATATTTTTAGGCTTTATTGGCACCTAGTGGTTTCTAAGATTAAGGCTGATAATGGCTTCTCTGTGGGAATAACTGAAATCAATGGAAGTAGAAGATTCATTTAACTGCTTAGGGAGAATAGAAGGTATTATTTAAAAAGGGACAAATCATAGAAAATTTATATGAATGATGTACGTACATAGAAATAATAGGAAAAGAACAAATTGCATCCAAATGCATAAAATAAGGGATTATTTTGTTAAAAATGAGATACCAACCTATGCAGAGTTCATAAAGCTTATATATATATATATATATATATATATATATATATATTTGTTTTCGTAGATTTTCACGGGTAAAGGTATGTAGACTCCCCCCAAAAACCAAGACACAGAACAGGACAATGGCATCACCCTTCTCCCTTACATCAAAGGCACCACAGATAAAATCAGCAAAATTCTCCACAAACACAATATCAGGACAGCCTTTGGCACTGATCAAAAAATAGCCAACATCTTAAGAAACCAGCTAGAAAACCAAGGAGTTTATAAAATACCATGCAAAATTTGCCCAGCCACATACATTGGACAAACCAACAGGAGAATAAATGCATCGCAGAACACAAGAACGCAGTCAGAAAAGAAGAAAAAACTTCCTCCCTTTTCCAGCACCTTAAAGCCACAGGACATGAAATTGATTTTGAGGGATCCAAACTTATCTCCAATACTGAACACTTCAACAAGAGAATAATTAGGGAAGCCATCGAAATAGAGAAACACCCATAACATGAATAAACGGGATGATACTTCCGCCTACCAGACATCTGGAAACTAGCCCTAATCAACAAACGAGTCCCAGCCACAAAAACCAACACGGACCCAAAATAACACATGATGCCACCACCAATCTCCTTCACCAGACTCAAACCCAAGCCCATACAGATGAAAGGCAACCACCATCCAGAAACCAGACCATGGCTGCAACACCAGCTGCTACACCCCTCCAACCCCAACTAAGCAAACTGACACAGCTATAAACACATAGCCAGACCTCAAACTCGAGCCAAACCAAGGCCCAGAATGCCACATCACAGCCTTCCACCCAGGATACTACATCACAGAACTCAGGAGATCACAACACAAAACATCAGGAGGTTGCAGCACAGACAACGACCCAGGAGATTACAGCACCACACCCAGGACATCACAACAATAGAACTCAGAAGGTCATCACACAGCCCATTACCCAGGTCGTTACAACACAAAGGCTGAGAGACACAGAGCCAGCACCTCAGCCACACAGGGTCTCAGGAAAAAGCCATCCAATCTGCATACATCAACTCCACAAACCAATCAAGTAACACAGCCAACTCTAGAGTTTAAAAGGGAAAACAGCCACAATCACACACTTCTCCCAGGAGAACGAAGCTGAAGACACCAGCCTGAAGATGACGGATGAGATTTCGTCGAAACGTTGCCAAGGTATTCTCAACCTTACACGGGACAAGACCCGAATACACCAAGACCTACATATATATATATATATATTTTCGTAGATTTTCACGGGTAAAGGTATGAGGTCTAGGTGTATTCGTCTTGTCCCGTGTAAGATTGAGAATACGGCAACGTTTCTCATCGTCATCTTCAGGCTGGTGTCTTCAGCCTCGTTCTCCTGGGAGAAGTGTGTGATCGTGGCTGTTTTTCCCTTTTAAACTCTAGAGTTGGCTGTGTTGTTACTTCTTGATTGGTTTGTGGAGTTGATGTATGCAGATTGGATGGCTTTTTCCTGAGACCCTGTGTGGCTGAGGTGCTGGCTGTGTGTCTCTCAGCCTTTTGTGACCTGGGTAATGGGCTGTGTGATGACCTTCTGAGTTCTATTGTTGTGACGTCCTGGGTGTGGTGCTGTAATCTCCTGGGTCGTTGTCTGTGCTGCAACCTCCTGATGTTTTGTGTTGTGATCTCCTGAGTTCTGTGATGTAGGGAAAAACAGCCACGATCACACACTTCTCCCAGGAGAACGAGGCTGAAGACACCAGCCTGAAGATGACAGATGAGATTTCATCGAAACGTTGCCAAGGTATTCTCAATCTTACATGGGACAAGACCCGAATACACCAAGACCTAAATATATATATATATATATATATATATATATATATATATATATATATATTCTGAGGTTTTCGCGGGTGTTTGTATGTAGGTCTTTGGTCATTCAGGTTTTCTCGTGTGTGTGTGTGTGTGTGTGTGTGTGTATCTTTATCTTTAAAGCTCCAAAGTTACAGCTTCATGTTCAAACTATATGTGCATGTTAGTATAATTTATAATGCTTAATACTGAGGAGTATAATAAAGGCATGACAAGACATATCACAGCTAAGCGTATAACGAAGTATGGATGGATGTATAAAGAATTATTAGAATAGTCACTTCCCCATTTCCACAGATTTTATAATATAAGGATGAAAGAACTGAAGAACTTCATTAAGCCTTTATGTAATCTAAGGAAATCAAAATCTTATTGATTGATTGATTGGTTGATTGTCCTGTCTTTATTATGTTTACAAATAACTCAAGGCATATCCAACACACCTTCCTCCTCCTCTTGTTCCCACCACAACAACGAACTGGGGTGAGACAAACTGACATGAGAGATACCCGAAAATCACCCTGCTGCTTTCATGGTTTTTATAGTCATATTGGATAGATTTCAGATGAAATGAGCAGTGCTTTAATTAATACTATCCACCATCAGAAAAATCCTGCTTTGGGACAGCATTTCAGACAAATGAGTTTTAAAATGGATCTTCATATTTTCTTGTGTGTGTCCAAAATTGGCAATCGTTTTTGCCTTCGGCATCTCACATATAGCTTTTTTTCTGCTATTTTGGTTGTAAACCAAAGTAAAACTGCTAGCATTCCTAATACCGCTTCCAATTTCATAATTATTTTCCCTTTGTGTGAAAGAGTCCTTGGCATTCTCTATTAATTTCATGGGAGCTTCAGAATTTCTTTTGGACTTGTTTTCATAATGTCTCAAAATTGCTTATTTACAGAGAACCAGCAGAGGATGTTCTTGTTGTCCTGGAGAAGGTACATATCATCTTTCCATTATTCTGCAGCCTTCTTGAGTTGAACCCGCCTAGGAGAAGCTCTCTCATGGGGTCATCCCTTGAGATTTAATTAAAATGTGGGAAGTCAGGGATGCTGCAAACCATTGAGGAGGTCAAACACTCATATAACAAAGGACAAAACGTTCACACAATTACAGGCACATTCACACACTGACATCTTGACCAGCTCAGCACTGATAGATGCTGAAACTCTACATGTCACTCATGATGAGCACTACCACAATTCTCTTTCTTTTTTAAAAAGCATTTTTCCCCTTACAAGTTGAACAAAAAAGGCATAAAAATGCAAGAAAAGAATTATATCAATATGTCTTTAAACAATCTGAAAAGCTTTAATTTTGATATTGAGGTTGTCTATGTAGTTGTTGATAAGATCAGATTATTCAAGCAAAGTACTATACGAGGCTCGGTTTAAATTCTTCATCATTCCTATTGTAGTAGGATTTTTCTAAGGTGTTAAATGTTGCATGAATAACTGTTGAATGTACTTGAGAATAGTTTCCAGACAGATTTCATTCTAAAAGTGCAACTTTCAGTATAATGTGCAATGTGCTTGTTTTTTTTTAAATGCTATATTGAGGGATGTGTGTGGAAAACAAGGAAATAAGGTGCATTTGGTACACCATTCTTAAGCCAGGAACGAAGGTCTCTTCATTGCACTAGGGAGACTGAGTTGCCAATTTTGTATGTGAATCACTAACAGTGGGTTCAATAACTCCTTCTGTTGCTTTCCCTTTGTAGCATTGGTCACTGCACCCTATAGGCTTGTCATAGTACTAATGAGAAACAACAGTATTTTCAGTAGCATGCTGTTTCTTTTTCATTCTTTCTTTTTTTGTGTAGTCAAACCCTCTAGAACAGTGGTTCTTAACCTTTTTGAAAGAATTGCCCACTTGAGCCATTGAGGAAGTTGTCATCGCCCCCCTCCACCAACATAACCGTCCCCCTGCCGCCTCTTAGCATCCCCAAGGGGGCCAGCAGAGGGGCGCTAAGAGGCGGCAGGGGGGCGGCGCGTTGAATGCGGCCATGGCATCACATAACATGCCACTGCTTCCGCATTGGAGGCGCTGGCTCCGGAACAGTGTTAGTCAATGGGTGAACCTGCAGGGCCAGCCGGCACCTCAAACGCCCCCCTGTCGCCTCTTAGCGCCCCTCTGCCAGCCCCCTTGGGGATGCTAAGAGGCGGCAGGGGGGCATTCAAGGCACCGGCCTTGCAGGATCACCCCATTGACTGTTGTACCGCACCCGAACCGGTGCCTTGAATGCGGCCACATGTTAGGAAAAGCCACCGCCACCGCTTTCCCAAAGTGCTGCTGCTCTCGCTTTCTTTCTGTCTGTCCATCCGTCCATCCATCCATCCATCCAAAAGGTCTGTCTGTTTGCCTGCGTGCCTTCCTTCCTATCTACCTACCTGTCTGTCTTTTTGTCTACGTACCTACCTACCAATATAGATCAATCTCTCTCTCTCTCTCTCTCTCCAATATATTTTGCTCCATCGACCCCATATTGCCCCCCTTCCATTCCTTCGCCCCCACATCGCCCCTTTTTGTTCTATCGCCCCCCTGAAAAACAAACTCGTCCCTTGGGGGGCAATATCACCCAGGTTAAGAACCACTGCTCTAGAAGCTCTGAACACATGTTTTCAGTACTATGCAGGTTTGCATGATATGAGAATAAAAATTATTGCGTGAAACTAAATTTGAGCCTCCAGCAGCAATGGCACCTTGTGATAAATGTATTCATGCAAGTGAATTCATTGAACAGCAATAATAGCCATTCTGCTGCTCTGATTACTTGATTAACTCAACATCCCCCTCAAACCCACCACAAAGTTGCTCCATGTAATAACAATTATGGGATTTTCCATTATTAATATTCAAAGGGGAATGTTTCTTAATTATTTTGAAATTAATTACATATACAGGAACTATGAAAGAAGAGAAAAATATGGGACAATAATTTTATCCCAGATGATTAGTTTTTCAGCCTTGGTGAATTAATCCTTATTCTGAAGGCTCCAGCAGGGTACTAGCAGGAAAGCCAGATTTTGCAGCCATTTGTTCTCAAATAGCTCTAGTCAGAACTTTTTCTAATCTTTCTGGACCTTCTGAATTAGATTTATGCTGTGATCAGTATAGATACTGTACCTACTACTTATGAAACTCGCAGAAAGCAGGACAAAATAATGCAAGGCTAATCCAGGTAAAACAAGGATAATATATATGTTAATGAGTGCAAGAATGTTCATCATTTGCCAATAAAGGCACATTCACCTTGTTTGAGACTTAAACAGCTATCACACAAATTACTAGTCACAAGAAGGTCATTTGAATATGTGTAAATATATGCTGTCTGACTGATTGTAATGGACTATTTGCAATCTGTCAGCTAAAATGGCCAATTGATTGAATGCTTGATGGATGTTTTTTGGAGTAAACCATGAACATACACTTTGGGATGTCAGAATTTGTCTGAATTTGACTTTTATGGTTGATGCCTTAAATCACTTTTCTTCTTTTTATCTCATGTCTTCTTCCTTTTTAAAACAGCATGTTTTTTATCCTAGAATCTTCTGTGTAATTAGCACAACCGATGTGCTAACAACTAGTCCAACCATCATTTGATATTATACTGGACAAATTTTGTTCCCACATCCCCTTCTTCAATATACATTGATATCCCCAAAAACCACTGCTATTTGATTCAAAGTCTACATAAGCTAACGTGTTTAAACTTGTCCAATGACCACTTAGACATATTAAAAAATAGTAAAACTTTAGAACACAGAATTAATACTTATAATTATCCAGAGTAATTTACCTGTGCTGTTTAGTTGTAATACAAGTCTCTTCTGCTTGGGTATTATTGCATATTTATATATTTTTATGCATTTGTATTCCACCCCATATACTATATCGGAGAGCATTTGAGGGTTTCTTTGTCCTCATGATACCAAGGGATCTATGACAGCTGACCATGGCCAACTCGCTGCAGTCAACTCACTATGACCAATTTACTGTCGCCACAGGACAATTTGCCATGGCCGACTCACCAGGGGGCAAGAGTTACACTAATATCAAAGAAATAGTGGAATAGAATCATTAAAGAAAGGATGCTGAAGCAGGAACAAAGTGGAACGTGAATGACAAAAATTAAAATGATTTTTAATTACTTTAAATAATAGAATTCTTGAAATGTCCTGCAGGGTGGTGAGTTGGCCATAGCAAATTGTCTGTGGTGAGTTGGCTGCACAGCAAATTGGCTCCATTCCAATATTAGGAGCTTATGTTGTCCTCTTGCTAAACTAATACCAGTATTACTACAGAACTAAATTTTATGACTGGGTATTATTATAGATTTCTTCTGATTATATTACAGATGATTTCATCCTGCCTATATTTTTAAAAAATCCACCTCCCATCTTACAGACTTCAGTTTGAATACAATCCTTTATTAGCTCTGCTAACTTCATAAATGCACAGTTAAATCTATCATTATTATAATCTTGTGCCCATTGGTGGGACTGCTTCTGTACTATATTTACACATAAATACATATATGCATATGCATATACATATACATGTATATGTATATATATGCTAAGCCAAAACCAAATATTATTTTTCTCAAAGCATTATTAAGAAAATATTTATGTTGACTTGTCCAGACAGTCACCAGAGTCAAAACTGACTCAAAGACATAAACACAAGCATCAAATCCCCCCTCCCACAACATTTATTTATCAGTGGAAGAAAAGATACTTGCATTGAAATTCAGGAGTTTTTCCACTAGGAGAAATAACCTTGGTTTTTATTTAAAAAAATGGTGGCTGAGAAGAAAATTAACCCAACCTCCTCCAGCAACATATTGTTTGCTTTTCCCCATTTGTATAACTATTTTTAGCTTAACCATACACATTGGAAAGAATTATGCATTTATAATATTTATATATTGCATTTATTAACTGTAATAGAATTAAATGTGGCATGTATGTTTTTTCTCATTTTTACCCCTTTAATTACCCTGAAGATAATTTAAGCTCTTGCATATCCAGAATAGTTAAATAAGTTCATGTATAAAAGATGAAATATAGATCCAGTAAGTAATTAAAACCACAATAAATTTCACATTACCTCTTTTCCCCTTTCTCCCACCTCCCTAAAGCCTTGCCTGGCTGCACCTGCAGTGGTGGCTGCATTGTTTATAATGGTTGTTTGAATCCTTTATTGAAATGTTGATCTGGCATCTCAGTTGCATTTGGTCTTCTGTTGATCCTACAGCATGAAATATTCAGATCTGGTTGGCAAATACTGTTTGTGCTTAAGCTGTTTCCAAGAGTGATCTCCTGCAGGCTTTGATAATAATAGTGATTTTGAGCTCTTGCAACTAAAATCATGGTGATTGCTTCAATTCTGGCTGCTGAAAACAACTTGGCCACAGGCACCCTGTAAGCCCCTGTTTCCAATGGCTGGTGTTAACATGCTTCTTGGGAGAGAGCCACTTCCATTTTGAAATGTCTTCTGATGATGTGACTCTCCTACTTCGTTCTTTCTGAATCTGCTATCATAGACTGCAGGGGAACTACAAACTTGTTCTGCATATGAAATTGTGAGCTAACAATGTGCAAAGCACAAAGAAAATCTAATCGTTTCTCTCATGCTCTCTCTCAGCTCAGCAGTATTTGCATTATCGGCAGGAGAAAAAACAAATCAAACTGTACCTTTTTCAATATAGTCAGCAGATCTGGCCTGTCCATAAAGAGAATTAAGGTGATGAATGTGACTCTGATTCTCCCTAAGGACAGGCCAGATTTGGGCAGACTATCTTTGCCTAGACAAAAATGGTTCTTCACTTTCCACTTGGTTAATCCTAAACTCATATATGATGAGGATTCCCTCTTCCTAGAGACATTATAGCCAAGGAATAACTTAATGCTTTCACAAACATTCTTGCCAGGTACTTCTAAGTCTAACACCTATACATTTTTATGCTTTGTTGTAATCCAAATTCCTAATATTGGGAAGCATTCAGAGAAAATGCTTTTTGAGTCTATATTTCTGCAGCCAGAGGATCTCCAAATATGCTGAACTATAACTTTCACTACATCCAATCAGAATGTTAATTATTGATAAAATAATGAAGCAAGAGACTGCCATACAACCTCTACCAACAATTCCTGAATTTGTCCCAAATCCTCAGAAGCATTCATACAATAACTTACTGATAGTAAGCTATCAACTTCAATTGTCATGGCCAACCTGGTTACATTATCTTCCTCAGAAGATCAAGCTGATGATCTGGAAATTCAAAAATTAAATTCTATGATCAGAACTGAAGGACCAGAAGAAGCCTCTACTAGGTTTGGTCCTAATACATAGAACTAACTTGGAATTTGAGGTATGTCCCTTCCCCTAAGAATATTGATAGCAACATGTGGACAACCAGAATCTATCAAGGCCATGAAGTAGCTTTCTATAAAGGAATGTTCCTAATGGAGCTAAAACTTTGTTCGTAGCTTGATTCCAGTTAAACAAAGCTATTTTGTTTTAGCTCTGCCTAGGTATAGAATAAAACAGTCTTGATAATTTAAAGGCTAAAATTGCTGGACCAATATGGGAGAGACATGATGCCTGCAAATATGGATTCCTTGACTCTCTGACAAGTTTTAGCCTTGAAACTTGACTATTGGAAGAAAACTGATTTGGACAATGCTATTACCTGTGTTCTCTCAATGCAATGCAAAAGCTACAGCATGCCTTACAAGAAAAATAGATTTGATTTATAACAAGCACATTTTTGGCTGAAGTTCTAGCAGACTGAGAAAACTAACCAGCCTTATGGAGTTAGGTATTAATTCTGCATCATCAGAAGGAACTAGTAAAAAAGAAGAGACCAGTTCAGTAGCCATTTTACAAAGTTAAAAAGTTTAGTAAAGTTTTCTTTAAGCATGGCTGGGGAATTCTGGGAGTTGAAGTCCTCCAGGCTTAAAATTGTCAAGGTTGGAGACCCCTGCTCTAGGGTCAATATTCCTTCCCCTGCTCTTTACATTTATATGAAACCAATGGGTTATTGTCATTGGAGAGTTTAGAAATATTTTTTATCAGTATGCTAATACTCAGTTTACACCATCACACAAAACTGCATGGACAATGTTCAGAGGCTGTCAGAGTCTAGACAGGACAAAAGATTCAGGCTGAAGCTGAATCTATACAAGGATGTTTTCCATTTAGTCTCTGCATTAATTTTAGTGTTATCTCTGGACTGGCAGCCACAGCCACTATTTTTGAAGGAGCAAGTTTGAGACTTGGGATTCTTCTAGAGTCACAGCCTCTGTTAGTATTGCATGTGGCTAGATTGGCTTATGCCTAATTTCAGTTACCATATTCCTGTAGTCTTATTTGGTTGAAGAGGTTTTTGCTTTAATAACTTATGCCATTATTTTTTTCATCTCATTCAGTCATGTATTATTCTTGCAGACTGCAAAAGTGATTTGACATTGCCATAGGACATTGCCGTAGGACTGAGAGAGAGTCACTGGCCCAAGACTTTCCACTTAAGACAGATTAAAACTCATGGTATCAGTTTCTATAAAGTTTGTTTATCCATCTATCTATAATCTAACTATAAAATTAATTGGCCACTCATCTTACCACAGTATAACTATGATGAATCTATGGAAGGGCCTCCCTTTGGAAATCACCCTGCATTCCTCCCTGGTTATATTCGAAAAGATGTCAAAAGCAGAAATATTCTGGAGGTCATTCTATTTTATTTGAATCTCCCGATTTACAGTTTGTTTTTATATCATTCAAACTACTAAGAGTTGATTGATCACAGTATTATAGAATTATAATAAATAATTAACTAAATATCTTCTTTCTTAAATGAATCCAACTATTTTATAAGCTTTTTTTAAGTGAACTATTTTTGAAATAAGAACAGTTGCATTGAACAAATTATCATGATATGTCAAAGAGCTTAACATTACGATAAAATATCAAGATCCCTTGGGAAAAGCTCAAAATAGAGGGATTGGAAGAAATGTGAACTCTATCTTATATTGTGTTAATAATTATAGGAGTTTTGGGGAATATTGTGAGATTTTATGGGCTGTTCTAATGTGGGTTTTTAATTTTGAAAGCTATCTGGAGTCATTCTGTGTTAGTTGGGGGGCCATATAAATTTGTTTAATAATAAATAATTTTTAAAAAATGTTAAGGCCGATATAAAAATAAGGAAGGCTATTAGCACTTCAAGCAGTTGATTTTAATTCTGCATGGAAAGTCCAGCATGCTGCCTGGATAATTACACTTCTCAAGTAGAACATTACTAATCTCTAAAATGGATAATTATAAAAGAGGCACCTGGTGGTCTCATGCCATTTCTTTGGCAAAAATAGTAGAAATACAGATCTCCATGATTCCAACATTTTACTTCTCAATACATTAACTCTGTTACTTTAAGATAACAAGTTAATTCTGCTCCATTATATCAAAAACATCAAGAAAATAATATTTTGTAATAGTGTTTCCTTGATTCCTTTGGCCTATATAAACTTCCCACAGCTCTGAATTGTTTTATGATAAAAGGTTTTCACCTTCCTTAGGTGGTAATCTTGACTCATGCATGCTAATATTAATGGACATATGTGCATATTATGATACCTCCTGGGAAAAGGTGCAGAGAATATATCTGAAATAAATTCATGCAGTGTGACATTTTCAAATGTATTGAAAAAGGTTTCCCAGATTCTCCATGATGGTTTAGAATTCTAGAAATTGCAATCAAAGTGTTATGGGGAGATTATAACAAATTTGCAAAAAAAAATTGATCCATACTGATGAGAGATTCAGAAGGAGGATCAGATTCAATCACAAGTCAAGTTGATCCCACCTACCTGTCAATTATATGATGCCATTGTTTTGTATCGAAGTCCATTTTTTGGTTGTAATTGTTTCATCAAATAGGCAACTGGAGGCAGAAATACCATTGCAATTTGCAATAGTGATAACATTCTGCTGAGCAATATTACATCAAGAGCTCTCTCAGGTTACTGCAAGAGATATCTGGCCTGCCTTGCTTCACAATTGTTGTCACCCAGTGTGATGGTTCAATATCAAAATTGGATTAAAAAGCTTAAAATATAACAGTATGATCAGTTTGGGGATTTCCTACAATCACAAATGAATAAAGTGCCTGAGCTTTATTTTCCAGAGAGAGGAAAGTAAATATGTAGTCAAAAGAAAAGGTAGTAAAAGTGAATGCAAAATCTATAAAAGCATTAGTTTGCTTGGTGACTAAGGGAAGTTGTTTAACAGAATTTATATTGAAAGAAAATTAATGGACACATTGAGAAGATCTGGGAAGTATAGTGAAGCTTTATTCTTGATAGAGGATACACCAACCAACCTTTTGCATTTAAGTAGGTCACTGAAAAATGCATAAAGGTAAGAAAGTTTATTTGTAGATTTGATATAGAGAAAATGTATGATAAAGCAAATAAGTTGGAATTGTGGAAATTTTGCATAAATACTGAGTTTGAAGCTTGGGTACTGAATTCAACAACAGCAATATGAAATGAAAACAAACAATGCACATGAATAAAATTAAATGATAAATGAATGGTTCCATGAATATGAGCAAGAGAAAAGAGATACCTATATCTTAATATTATGGATCAATGTAAAAGATATGCTACTTGTGATCTTATGTTGATTGGGAATGTGAACGCATAGATATTAATCATACTTTTTATTCCATGTTTGACTGAGACATCAATGGCAAATTTGGATTTTATGATGGAGGAAGGAGTGTGTGCCTGCTAATAATACATCAAAAACCAAGGTGGTTGTACTTGTCAGAGAAAATAGAACAAACAACTGTGACTTGTGGTAAATGGCAAACAAAACCTGAAGCAATTTGATGAAATAGTGTACCCCAGTGGAACTTTTATTAAATAGGGGAAATAGAAATTTTAAGATATTCATGTGCTGATAGCAAGACAATAGAGTAGATAATATGTAGTCTGTTGTAACGAATGAGTGTTTGTTGAAAGAACCAAAAGTATGCATGTTACAGTGCTTCTCCTCACTAGCATGGAAATGAATGTTGGGTACTTTTGAATAAATATAAAGGTAAGAATGAGATGGGAGTGGGGTATTTAATAAGTAAGGTAAAACAAGAAGAGATAACAGTCAAATATGAATGGTTGCTGAATACAACAATTGGTAACCAGTATAAAACAAGAATGTCAGTGGGTAATTAGAATGAATGAGGATTGGATCACAAAACAATTATACGAAGGAAGAGTAATTGGGTCAAGCAAAATGAGAATATTAAGTTTTGAAGTTGACTTTCAAAAAGAAAAAAATGAAAAATTTAAAGACCAGGATGTATTGTATAGTATTGTATAGCACAGAGGATAGATGTGTTGGAAGCAAAAATGGTTTACAAGGACAGAAAGATACAAAGAGATACAAAGAGAATGTTGTTGATGTAAACTAGATTAGTTGTACTTCCTTTTTCTGATGTCCTAATTCTAAAATCAATGATGCACACTACCTCCATATCTACTTAAGTTGCATAGCAAACAAATCATAAGAAAGGCAATGTCATATGAGATCAAATATGGAATAAAAATTGGAGACTGTAAAACTAATAAGATATACAGATAAACAGCTTTGTAGCCAAACACAAACATATGGATTTTTTTTATTCATATTGTCTCCAGAACAACTGTGTTAGTCTCTGGTTCAGACTGAGTGAAGGAGACAATTAAGAAAAGGATTGAAGATATAGAGGCACAATGAAATTAGTCAAATTTCCACAGATATCTAGACAAAAAGCAAATTTTCAATTACCTAAGCTCATTTACTCAGCCTAAATAGTGTTGAATTTTTACCAAAGCTTTCATCCAAGTAGTTCTAAATGGGAGTTAATAATAATTCAGACAAGCAGAGATTATGCCCTTATAAATTTGGACAGGTTGAGTCAATTGAATAGACAATTTTGACATGTACATTTCATACTGGTCTCTACTTAAGATAGTTAAGTATACTTATTAATAAAGATACCTGAGCATTTAGATGATATTTATTTGTATTGGTAGATTAAAAACTCAAGATGATTTATGCAGTTTTAAACTACTGATTTCTATCTTCAAGGACTTAACCATTTTACCTTTGACAAGATCATACTAATGTATGTAACTACTTATAGATCTGTCATGTATATCCTTTCTATGGCAATTATTAATACAAATATTTATGATATAGGGAATAGATCTAACTTGATAGTATGTAATTAATATTAAAAATCAGTGTAGTAGTAGATATAGCAACTGCTACTAATTTTGCTCATGTCAAAAAGTTAAGCAATCCTTTGATAGGATATCACTAGAAAATATTAGGATTGACTAAGAAGTAAAACAAGCAAAAAAAAAAAATCTATTAGGAAGTGTTTCTTCCAAGAAAACTTCATGTCCAGGAAGTCACAGATTCTAAAGTAGTGAATTATTTCCTATCATTGGCATGCAATATTTGGTTACAAAGCAGACACTTGGATATTTTCCTGTGTACATTCGTGTGAAACCATTATATACTGGTATGATATATATCATTCCAATTGTAGATCCCTAATTACATATTTTATCAGTGGCAACCTTTCTAACGGATGACAGGCCTTCATATCCTTCATTGCATCTAATTAGATCAATACTAATTAAATGAATATTGATGATATAGGTATTAATAAAATTTCAAGGTAATATTGTATTACTTCTTACCTTTGAGAGCTGGAGATGCCTCTCTATTATTTCAAACAGCTAGAAATTACAACCAACAATAATCTCCACAAATTGTATATTAGAGCTTGCTCAGTTTAGACCAAAAGCTTAAAGGAATAATTCTACTGTAGAGTATTGATCTCTTTTTCTATTTTTCTGCAATCCATGGCTACAGGTGGGTTACGTAGCCATTCCTCTTTTGATTTTCATTGGTTCAAATAAAAGAAGTGGACTTTTTTGGCAAAATGATAGCAGAGGCTTCTTTACACCGACTACTTGGAAGCAGACAATGCTTGCTATTTCAATATATTTTCCAAGTGATTGAAAAGCCGCAACAGTTGGCCTCTTCTTTGTTGGACATGATGGCTTTGGCAGATGACACTGGAGAGACCTGACTTGCTCTGCAACTCTATCTCTGTCAGACTGCAATGATTCATCTATGTACTTAAATGCTATCTATAAATCTGTCTCTGCTTACTGGTCTGTTGCACTGAATCCCAATCAATCTGCATCTCCTAGCACCATCAATCAGGCTATCTGTGTATTTTCACCTCAATTTTGGGACCGGTCAATCCTATGCATCTATGTGTAGAATTTCAGTGTGTACAATGACTATTAATCATTTACTGGGTGTGTGACTGCTGTAGCTGTAGATTGCTGATTCCATCCATATCTATCTGTCAGAGGTTGTCCATTGTACAAAGGAGGCAATTCTGAGAATTACAAAAATATTCACGAAATAAAACAGTCAGATATAAACAGGTTGTTTCACTCCAGTAGCAAAAAGCAGATGGGCAAACAAAATGCACCTAATGTTAGGTTCTTTCGTTGTTTTCAAAATGTAGGAGAAAACAGCAGAATAACAGATAAAGCCTTCAAAATAATGCAAGGTCAGAAAACTGTTTTCTTGAACATTCTGTTCAGAACTATTTTTCAAAAGTTTCCATCAGGAACATGTGATCGAGTTTTTCTACAAACAACTTAGTGCTGGTTTAACATAGCAAGCTTTTTTTAAAAATAAGACTGAAGAAAATTCTTCAGCCATCTCATAATTTTTGTGAAAACAGTTCTCCAGCCTCTGCATGGCTGTTTGGCAGATGGACAGGAAAGATGAATGACAACAGAAGAATATTTTGTTTGTAGAGGAATTAATATTTTTACATACGTTGCTACAGTGCAAAAATTGGCCAATCATTGCAGTGTCCCTTTAGAAACAAATGTGAGCAAAAGAATTAAATAGCTTTTAACATTGCTGAAACCAAACCTGATAATTCTTACCTAAACAAAATGCATTGAAGTAATCCAAGCGGTATCTAAGCACCATAGAGTTTGCTATAAATTGCAGTGCCTTCCTGTATCTTGTATGAAGAAATTGGATTCAGAATTAGTATGAAAGAATATTAATTATATCATTCAGCATGCAACAAAATAAAAGGGTGCTCCAGGTAAAGAAAGCAAGAGTTTAGGTTCCTAGTCAAAAATATGCTCATTTTTTTTATAAACAATTTTTGAGTGCAATGAATGGTTTAGTTGCATGGAAACAATTTTAAAAATGTGTTCTGTTCCTGTGGGGATGCTGCTACTCTATGTAATTCTACCAATTTATCTAAAATGTTGAAAATTTGTCAAGAATATCTACATTTTGCAAAATAAGCAATACAGAGGAACAGTGATGGCAGACCTAGGAGTTCATACTCAATTTGCTATTCAATTTCTTCATACATCTTTCTAAGCACAAACTGATTCCCATCAGCCTTAGTTTGCCTTTCCTGAAGACTGCCTGTTCACTTTGTCCATGTAGGCTCTGTTCTTCTTTGGAAGATCTTAAGCAAAATTTTACTTGTATGAATAATTTATTTACTAGTTAAGCAATTTACACATTCTCTTGAATCTCCTTTTTTCTGTATTGAAAGATTAACACTTTAATTGCCTCTTTTCCTGCAGGTTTAAACTGTTCAATGGGTTATTTATCCACACCAGGTGTTTTCCTCTTGACAACTGGTTTGTTGTCTCTCACACCCCACTTTCTAATGAAGTGCTTCCTGAATATATTTTATCTCTACCAGTGTTTCCATAATTTCATGATCTTGTTGGTAAAAGAATTATAAACTATGTTCCTTGAACCTCATTTGCCCTATGATCTCTTTTGTGATTACTCTTAATGTTAAGTTTGCATGAAGAGACAGACGCAGAGTGCTTCAAGCTCTTTGTTTATTAGTGACTACAGCTCAGAACAAACCCAATTTGGCTGGGCTGCGGCTGCTACTTATAGCCAGCAGCCGCAGTTGCCAGCCAATCAGAGTGCAGGGTTTTCCTACACTTTTTCAACCAATCATTTCCAACATTTTACAAGAACAGTTCAAACTAAGCCAATGACTTCAAACCTGCATACATAACACTCCTCCCCACTAGGTTCAGTCCATACTCAAACCCCAACCTATCTAATGTATTCTTTTAAATAGGTGGGGCTCTTACGTGTACGTTGAGACCTACGTGGTTCAGATGTTTTAATGTTCTCACCTTGTGAGAGAGGAAATGTGTCTGCTGACATTTCCTTACTTGGACTTGTAGTAATGGTAGAACCTGTTTGGTTACTACAACCTGGTATCTCCTCCCAATCCATCTCCAACCCAATGTCAGCACCTAAATCAGGTAGTGATGTGCAATCTTCCATTTGTGAAAATGGTTGTTGGTATTGTGACAGGTTTTGGGATGGTTCCTGTCATGTTAGCTCATTACACATGGGGTTGATTCTTGCTTGTTCATTACACTCATGATCCTCCCCTTCCCCTAGAAGAGGCAGTAGGTATGGGAACCAGAGAGGAGCAAAAGCGATGCTCCTGAGGCAATCTGGATCTTAACTGATCAATGTGCCTGCTCCAGAGGACACCATCCTCCGTTTGTACCCTGTAAGACCTGGGGCCTGTGATTTGGGTTATCTCAGCAGGAATCCATAATGGTTCACCCATAAGGTTCTTAGCATAAACAGAATCACCCACAGTGAATGTGCGAACTTTGCTAGTGGAATCTAGTGGTGCATTGGGTGCGTAAGTGGGATGAAGGCGTCAAGGGGAGACCTGAGTTTCCTACCCATCAACAACTCTGCTGGGGACAAATTAGTTGAGGGTTGGGAGTGATATGCTGAACACTGAGAAGTTTTTCAACTCTCTCAGTGATATCCCCTGGACCCAATTGCTGAAGTTTTTCCTTGGTAAATCGTACCATACGTTCAGCCCGGCCGTTAGCGAAGGATGCCCAGGGGCTGTCAGGGCATGTCTGATACCCTGTTGTGCTAGATATGATTCAAAAGGTTGGATGTAAATTGAGGACCATTGTCAGAAACAAGCACATCAGGTAACCCATGAGTTACAAAAGCTTTTAAGCTGTTTGATGACAGCTTCAGTTGTGGTGGATGCCATAGGATAACCTCTAGCCATTTGGAATATGCATCAACTATAATAAGGAAAGTGTGCCCTCTGGTAGGGCCAGCAAAATCAATGTGAATCCTGGACCATGGGCCCCTAGGACATTCCCATTCCTGTGTGGGGCGAGAGGTGGGGCAGGCCTGACTACCTGACAGTTGGGACAAGATGCAACCCAGTTTTCAACCATTTTGTCAATACCTGGCCACCATACATAACTCCTGGCCAATCCCTTCATTCTGACAATACCTGGATGACCCTCATGTAACATTTCCAAAACCTCTTTTTGCAGTTTTGTAGGAATAACCACCCTGTTACCCCACAAAATACATCCTCTTAATACAGATAATTCAGTTTGCCTGGATTTAAAAGGTTGGGCAAGTTGAGGTAGATCTTGAAGAGGCCAACCTTTCTTAATCCAGCCTATAACAGGAGCCAATACAGTGTCTTTGGCAGTCTCTCTGGCAATTTCAGCAGCGTGTACTGGAAGCTTGGCAACAGTTTCTAGGAAAAGGTGTAAGTCTCAGGAGCAAAGTCCTCAGTGTGAGAAGGAAGTGGGCAGCGACTCAAAGCATCTGCATGCCCAATGTCTTTGCCAGGCCTGTGGATGAGTTTGTATGAATAAGCAGCAAGAAATTCAGTCCACCTCAGCATTCTTGGTGACAGGATAGTGGGCGTAGGTTTGTCTCCTGCCACAATGCCTAACAGAGGTTTGTGATCTGTGACAATGGTAAATGTTCTCCCATATAAATACTCATGGAATTTCTTGACAGCTGCAACAATTGCCAAGGCTTCCTTGTCCAGTTGGCTGTAGTTCCTCTCTGCTTTGGTCAAGGTGCAGAGTAAAATGCAATAGGAGCTTCCTCCCACTGGGAAGCCTGTGGCTCAACCCCCCACTCCAAAGGGGATGCATCACAAGTCAGTACAACAGGCAAATTCTCAGAGAACTGTATCAGTACAGCATCAGACGTGATTAGTCTTTTAATATTGTTAAATGCAGATTGTTCTTTTCTGCCCCAGACCCACGCAGACTTTTTGTCTAATAATCTGTGCAGTGGTTCTGCAATGGTTGCCTTCTGAGGTAGGAACATGTGATAAAAGTTAATGAGTCCAAGGAAGGCTTGCAAATCTGTTTTACATTTTGGTCTAGGGGCTTCTTTGATTGCCTGAACCTTGGCATCTGTGGGGTGGATACCATGCTTGTCAATCATATAGCCCAAGAACTCAACCTTGTCAGTTCTAAGAGTGCATTTTTCTTCCTTGACTTTTAACCCCGCTTTTTGAATCTGGTAAGGACTTCTCTGAGTCTCTCTTGTAACTGAGTGTCATTTTCAGCAGAGATTAACACATCATCAAAGTAAGGTACTACCCCTGGCAGTCCTTGGAGCATCCTTTCCATAAGGCTTTGGAAGATGCCTGGTGCCACGCTTACTCCAAACTGTAACCTTTACATTTGAAAGCACCTCTATGAGTCACAATGGTTTGGGCCTCTGCAGTGGCATCATCAACTGTTAATTGTTGATATGCCTGGGCCAGATCCAATTTGGCAAAGACTGTACCCCTGCCAAGTGAATGTAGTAAATGATGCACCACTGGAACTGGATATGCGCTCTGTTGAAGCGCATGGTTCAATGTCCCCTTATAGTCTCCACAGATTCTCACTGACCCATCAGTCTTGACTGGTGTGACTATGGGTGTCTCCCACCTGGAGTGGTCAGTGGGCTCTAAAACTCCTTGAGCTATTAGTTTATCTAATTGTGCATCAATTTTTCCTTTAAGGCAAATGGGACCCTTCTGGGCTTTAAGCGAATTGGTGGCACCTTGGGATCTAGATTGAAAGTGATAGGGGTCCCCATATACTTGCCCAATCTGTCGCTGAAGACCTCTGGAAACTCAGACTTCAAGGCCTCCTCCCATTCAGTGTTGCTCACGTGATTGATGCCAGTCACCTCGATGCCTAGTGGATTGAACCACTCAAGTCCCAGCAAGCTTGGGCGATCCTTGTCCACGATGGTCAGGGGCAAGCGTTTGGTGTGGCCTTTGAACTTCACGTTGAATTCTCTTGTTCCAACTACTGGAATCTTGTTCCCTTGGTAGTCTTTAAGAGTCAGTGCTTGCTTCTTGAAATGCTTCTTCTGAATGTCTGTGAATAGTGTCCCATGACACCATAGATAAATATGAGCCTGAGTCCACTTCCATTTGGCAAGGCCTTCCTTCAATTAGTACCTTGACATGCACTTTTCTGTTATTGATAGAAGAAGAATGACCAATAGTTACTGTCTGATGAGTTTCATTCTTCCCCTTTGCTTCTGTGCTGTGCCCCATTTTCTCACTGAGGTTGTTGGGCTTGAATTCTTTGTCAGGAAACTTCCTTCTGTTGGGTGGAGTTCTGGATGATTTGCAGACTCTTGCTAGGTGTCCTCTTTTTTCACAACGGAGGCAGATGGTATCTAGGAACTTGCATTCAGTGTGGGGTGGCTTCCCCACAACCTCTGCAGTAGAAATCTTGCCTCTTTCTTCCCAGGTCTTTCTTTTTCCGCTCCATTCTGAGTCTATAAATTCCTTCCTCCACCTCACTACAGTCTGACTCAGAATCTATTTGCTCACAATGAGTTGTTGTGGACTTTTCCACATCAGGATGGCTTGTGGCCTTGTTAATTTTCTTCATGGCTGCTGCTGAGGACTTGGTAGCTTCTGCTGAAGAGGCCTCTTCTATTGCTTCCTTCAGCGTGATCTTAGGTCTTAGTAATAACTTGCTCTGAAGCACCTTGTCTTTAAGGCCCAGAACAAATCGATCGCGCATGGCCTCTTCTAAATTGTTAAATTCACATGCACCCCAATGTCTCTTAAACTTGCCATGAAGTCGTTTACGTTTTCGCTTTCCCCTTGATCCCGACGGTAAAACTCGTGTCTCTTAATGAGGCACGATACTTGTGGGGCGTAATGGGCTCTTAACAACTTTTCTAAGTCAGGCCATTCCATTACCTTCACGCTGCAGCTCCCGCCAATGCCTTCGCCATCTTGAAAACTGCCGGACCACAGTGCGTGAGAAAGACCGCCCTCTTCCGCTTCTCGAAATGTCGGCAAGATCGTTTCCTTCCAGATACATTTGGAAACGATCTGCATACGTCTCCCAGTCTTCTGCCGTCGGATCGAACGGGGCTGGGGGTGTTCAGCGCAGCCATCTCTCTCTTCTTCTGTTCCGCGTTGCCTTCTTCTTCAGGGAGATCCCATCCTCGTCGCCAGTGTTAAGTTTGCATGAAGAGACAGATGCGGAGTGCTTCAAGCTCTTTGTTTATTAGTGACTACAGCTCAGAACGAACCCAATTTGGCTGGGCTGCGGCTGCTACTTATAGCCAGCAGCCGCAGTTGCCAGCCAATCAGAGTGCAGGGTTTTCCCGCACTTTTTAAACCAATCATTTCCAACATTTTACAAGAACAGTTCAAACTAAACCAATGACTTCAAACCTACATACATAACACTTAAGTAGTCCTATTGTAATTGTCCTACCATTTCTGTCATCTTAAAATATAACACATAGTTTTCCTTGTTATTTTTCATTGTTGACATTGAATATTGAAATATCTTTCTCTGCCTTTTTTGCTTGACCATATTTATTTAATACACAACTTTCTTATTTCCCAATGCTTTCTTTCTCAATTTTAATCATCATTCTTTTTTGGGGGGTGGATATTAAAGGCTTGGTCCGAATATAAGGGCCAACTGAGATACTCTTTTTGAGCTTCTACAGAAAATTTTAGAAACTAATAAATGTCAAGACCATGAAACAATAATAATGGTGAATAAACATTTCTTCCTTCAGGAACTATTATAACTAACAACTATTCAGAAGAAAGGCTGAAACCCTGCTTCTTAGCCACCATATTCCTATTCATGCAAGCAGTAATTGTAGTAACTACTGCAGATAGATTTGGAGGAGGGAAGGAGGGATGGATAAGGGACAATCATTTTAAAATGATCTTTAAAATATCATCCTAGTACCTAGAAGGACTGCTATTCTGAATGCATTCAGATGCTTGAAGAAATTTTCAGGTAGGGTGAACAGAAAAAAAGTTAAGTCAAGCTAGCCATCCTTCTGTTTATTTATTGGTCTACTTCTTTCATTTAATCTAGGATTGTACAAATGATATATTTCTGAAGGATATCTTTAATGTTGTTATATGTTAAAGAGCAATGTATTTCTAGATAAAAAACTTTTTGGTATAATGTTAACCCTATTATTTATTTTAGCTATATTTCCATTAGCTTTCTCTTCTCTGTGTTCCTTTTTACCATATCCTCCTTTCTTTCCATAACAACTTTTCTAAACTAAGCACATAATTACTTTTCCTTCATTCTATACTTCATTTCTTCCAATGTTTTTTTGCCTCCTCATTTCTTCTTGCCCATGTTTCTCCAGATCCCTAGGTGACTGCATAGTGTTCACTCCGTATGGTCTCTTTATTCAGTAATTATATTCTCTCTTATTTTAGTGGTGGAATACCTGCTTCTGTGTTCAGTCTCTGAAATCCCCAGATAAAAGATTTCATGTAACACAATAAGAGAGAACTACAGCTTGAAACTTGTAGCATGACTGGAAAAATTGGAAAATTATTATGGCCTGGAAAAGACAGTGTTGAACTTAATGGACCCATAGCTTAATTTATTATCAGACAGTGTATATTTTATATACTCTCTGTTACTCTTTTTTACTTTCTATCCTCTGTTTGCATATCCTATTCAGTTTTTGCAACATATGTAGAGATGAATAATTGCCTTCCTGTTAGCCAAAGGAGTATTTTTTTTTAGTTTTGCAAGAGATTTCTTAGGAAGCGCCTTTGATCAGAGACAAATACTGCTATAAATGCGGTTATCATTTTACCACTCTGGAGTCTTGGAGCAGGCTCACCTTGATCTCTTGCAAGGAGAAGCAGAATGAAGCAATGTGGCACTAAGACTTTCAATGGGGAATAACATCTGGGGTGATTCATCATCGTCCTAACTGATTCAGGTATTGGTGGTTGTAATATAGCCTGGTAGGAAAAAATACTTTGTGAAAATGCTCATTTATATATTGTTGGAAAAATAATCCAGTGTTTTTTTCTAAGAAACAAATGATGCCTAAGGACTAGAAGAAACTATATGTAGGGAATTATGAGGTAAGTGTGATCCATAGTCTATATAGGATTGTAACGTATTGGCAGGGGATGATAAAGTTCAAAGAATTCTGTTAGAACTTAGTAAGTTGCAGCTCAATGTTGATAAACAGAAAATCAGTGACTCCCAGAAACATTGATGTATCTATGACAGAACTGCATGATAACTTAAAGCAAAATTAGAAGCAAGAACAAAAAATATTGGTAATTAAAAACTGGATCTTTGTAGGTGGTAGAAAAGTCCATAATTATCTAGCTAAAGAGCCTTCTCCCATTGAAGTCTGTGGGATATTAGTTTTGCTAATTTGTTTTGCATGAATAAATGTGTTTCTTGCTGTTCAACATATGTCTGGTGCCATGAAATTATGAACTTCCTTGGAGTTTTGTCTTAGAAGTGTAGAGACTTTCAAACTTTTTAAATTGAAAGCATTTTCATTTTAAAGTTTTAATATTAATATTAAAGAGCCTTGGTGGTGCAGGCTATTAAACGCCTAGCACTTAGTTCCAGCTGTCTGCAATTAGTGCAGGCTCGAATCCCACCAGGCTCAAGGTTGACTCAGCCTTCCATCCTCTCGGGGTAGGAAAATTGAGGACCCAAAGATTGTTGGGGGCAATAAGCTGACTTTGTAAAAATGCTGCTTAGTAATAAGCAGGCATATACAATGGAATGAAGGCTATTGCTGAGCACATTGGGTTGTGCTCCAAACATTGTAAGCCGCCCTGAGTCTCCGGAGAAGGGCGGCATATAAATATGAATAAAAATAAAAATAAAATAAAATATTGTCTCTGAGGGAAAAATAAGATGCATAACTTAATTTTCCCCCACTGTCTTTAACTATACCACACATAAAATGGGACCATATTTCCAAAATACCTTCATTTCCTGGATAGAAAAAACAACTTACAATTGAAATACATTTCCAAATATACAATTAAAATAAATCCACATTTTTGAACCTACAGCCATGAACATATATTATTTCCAAATGGCTCAGAAATCAGGAGCAATTTAAAATCATAACCTGCAGTTCTAAAATATATAGAAAGGAAAGTAAATCAATATAAAAAATGCTTGTCCTTTTCTTGGGTGATGTCACTGACAAGAAAGTACTCTCTGTCAATAGCAGACCAATGAGTTACCTTTGGCCAATTGCTTGTTTTGAGCTCAGTGCATGCTGAGTGTATATCTAGTAGTGCAATTAATCACAGTCACAGGATTGATTGATCACCTTCCAATCCATTTGAGCACAATTTATGCAGAAAAATAGCAGTAATTTCAGAATGTCTGCTATAAAATATGGGTAACCCCTTTACACTGTTTTGATGGACAAATTATCAGAAAAAAAACCTTGACTGGATCTTCTAAATTTATCCGCTTTTCTGACAATTGATGAATATTATTTGAAGCCTGTATAACAACAATGAAAGTTTGGAGTAGTGTCTATTTACTAAATATTTGTCCTTAATTCCAAAGATATATATTGGAACACAAGTGGGCATGAATCCCTGTCTGAGACTTTTTAAAACCACCATGTCCTTTCTTTAAAGCAGCATTGCAATTCTGTGTAAAGCAGCCATAAGGTTTTTTTAAAGGAATGGAGTAAGATTGGCTATACATGTGTCTTTGTATCCAGGTAAGGTGGATGTCATGTCTTCATCATAATCACTCCTAATTAAAGAGGAAAAAGATAATTAAAATCAAATGCTCAGAAAACCTTCCTTCCTCTTTTCAGTGAAAATAATGTTATTTGTATGCATTGATCCTGCTCATGCCCAGTGACAGCCACTTCAAAGCTCCCTTTCTTTTTCAGGTTCTGCTAAGAATTTCTCCTAAATGCATTTTATTATTCTTTATATAGGAGTTAACATATGTACTATAGTATTAAATATATGCACTACCCTGAGTGAGCAAAAAATAGAGGTGGGATTTAAAAAAACCTAAAAAATGAAATACATACAATTGTCTTTATGATGAATTATGTATGATTATGTCCTGTATTGCATATCAATCTAGGCGTTGTGTGTTTCATCTAAACTATACTTTATAAAATTAATGATTCATTTAGATAAGTGAAATAAACTCAGATGACTGGGTTCTTGCATTAAATGAGTCATGATGTGACTTTTGGCTTACTGCATTATGCAAGCTCAGAAATACTTGAATTAAGCCACTACAAGTCTTTATTACGTTATAATACCTTTTTATGTTTTTCTGAGTATTTGTTTCATGCCAATGAAAAGGGAACCATTTAGATGACCTGGATCTCCTTTTTTGTGTTGCACAGGTTTTATCTTTGTGTTATTCTGTACAGTATTCCCCAGATCTTTAATGCTGAGTGATGGTGACTGATTCCTCTTTCCATAGTCTATGATCCCCCCGAACAATATTTAAAAAGTCATTCAGAAGAGATACAGATTGTTGCCATTGGTAACACATTAGTGCAGAGCACTTGATAGTGTATACCTTCTGGCAGTGGCTGTGAGGCTGGAGGTATGAGTTCCAACAGATGTCTTGCCTGGATTCTGTTCTGGCCACCTCTGTATTAAAAGGTAGAAAACAATAATGCTGACGATTGTTTTAGCAAATGTATTATATATGCAGGTGTGTGAGCAGTTTGAAAGGAAAACCGTGGCAATGAGTAAAGATTAAAGCTTTAAAATCATATACTTAACCTCTGTTAAACCTGTTGGGATTTTAAAAGGTTGTATGTCATTAAAAACAAACACATTCATAATGATTTTAGCTTTCCTGAAGTAGACTCTACTTTGCACTATTATGCTGAGTGAAAAGATGAATTATGAATGGCTCGATAGAGTAAAACAAAAAACAAAAAATCAGAAAGCATAGGTAATCACATGATAAACTACAGCCAGACATGAATAATTGTGTATGATACAGATATTTTTATATTAGAAGGTGGATTCGCATGTGATCAGCTAATGAGATAATGGCCTTGATCATTCTTAAATTCTTAAAGAACAAAGTCCTTGGTGGCTCAGGCTGTTAATTGCCTGCACTTAAGTTCCAGCTGCCTACAACTGCTGTAGGCTCGAATCCCACCAGGCTCAAGGTTGACTCAGCCTTCCATCCTCTCGGGGTAGGTAAATTGAGGACCCAAGATTGTTGGGGGCAATTAGCTGACCTTGTAAAAATGCCACTTAGTAATAAGCAGGCATATACAATGGAATGAAGGCTATTGCTGAGCACACTGGGTTGTATCCCAAAATTGTAAGCCCTGAGTCTTGGAGAAGGCGGCATATAAATGTAATTAAAAAAAAAAAAGTCAAAAAATTTCCACTGAAAAATTTCTGAAATTGGTTTTGTTTTCTAAGTTGCTACCGTGTTTCCCCGAAAATAAGACCTACCCCGAAAGTAAGACCTAGCACTATTTTCTAAACCTGCCCTAATATAAGACCTACCCCGAAAATAAGACCTAGTGCAAATCTCCAGTTCCAGGAAGACTTTTCAGGGAGCAACCATGCACCCGCGAAACACCTCCCCCTACACACTCACACCCACTATTTGGCACCATAAATATATAAGACCTACCCCGAAAATAAGACCTAGTGTGTTTTTGGGAGCCAAAAAAATATATAAGACAGTGTCTTATTTTCGGGGAAACACGGTAATGTCAAAATATTGAGAGGCTATAAAACTCCAAATATTCCCTCACCCAACTGAAAAGAGAATTGATCTATGATTGATCCCTCCTATCAATCCGCACCTTTATTTTATGTTGATGCATTTCTATAGGTAGTATAGACAAAATAAACAAAAACCATCAGTAACTCCTCTGAAGATTCAAGTCATCTTTTTTTCCTGAAAAGCCAGGAGCAAGAAAATATGATGAAGTATCACGAGGAGACATTTGTAAACTCATCAGCTCCAAAGAGCTTCAAAATCTTCCATAATGATGCTATGTACATTAAGATTGTTATCATGCAGTTAGCACAAATTATATATTTGCATCAGTTGTCACAATGTCATAAGTACTTCTAACATTTGCAAAAAGATATCATGATGCATATGATTTCAGAGCATAAGTGACATCACTTGGTTCACCCAACAGATGTATAGGTTCAATATTTCAGATAATTAAAAACAGAAGTTTTATTGGGTTCCCAAGCTTGTAACTGAGCTGGAAAGACAGGCAAAGTTGTGAGGGCTCAGAACTCTAGCACGGTTTTCAAACTGGCACAGAATTCTTGTATGGACTTTTGTATATTTTATTCTTAACAATATTTAACTTTTAATACTGATTTTACCTCTTTATAAGGATTGTTTGTATATGTGGTTTTATATGGTTGTTGTAAGCTGCCTAGAATAACTTTTTGTAACATGGGATACCATATAAATTTTATTAATAAATAAATTATATAAACTTATATACAATTTATATAAATTTATGTATATAAAATTGTAAAAAAATAAATACAATGTGTTGGGGAATTGAAATATTAATGTATTACTTTTTGGATATTGCTATTTCTAATGTCAGATGAAAGTAGTTTGTGTAGTGACTTAGCTATTTTAGACTGCTGTAAAATATTGCTGGCAAATTATTATTGATAATTATTTTACTTATATATTGCTTTTCCTTTCAAAAACTCCAAAAATTGGGGAAAAGTGATATGTGACAAAAATGTAAAGGATGTATAAATTATTATCATGTAAACTTTGGAAAGAGTAACTGTGCACCTCTACATTATTAACAATTCTAAGCAAGGACTTCTGAGAAGTTAGAGCCACACATAGTCCATATGTGGCCTCAAAATCATTTCAAAAAACATAGGTTTAGATCTCTGATAAACTATTCTTTTTCAAGAGAGATAAGTGGGCAACATAAAGGAAAAAGGAATATCCCAATTCACTTTTGGCTTTTTTTCCATCTATGATTTGATTAAGGCCCATCCATTTTACAATCCTCAGTGTGTAACTCCTGAAGGAATGTAGTTCTTGACATAGAAAGTTTGTGTACCTCTGGCATAAGAGATAGCATCAGAACGTGGCATGCATTGACATCTTTTTATTTGTGTTATGCACAAATAGAACATAACACAAGAATAGTCTTCCTGAACCTAACATGTTCCCCTAATGGTAGGTAGGAATGACCTTGGAAGACACGGGGAAGTGCTGCAGACTAGCCAATGGACAGAGACAGCTGAACCTACAAAAGGAATGGGGGTATGGAAATTGTCTCAGAAGGGATATTCTTTAGTTTTAGCACTGTAAAAGCAAGGGTAAAGAGATGTACTTTCAAACTGCATAATTTTTTAATGTGACCTTTTGACAAAAATGTAGCTGCTACTCCAGTTAGTAGTAACAGTTTAGATATATTAATATATATTAGATATATTAGTATTTCAGCTGCTTAATAGAATGGAATTTTAGTAACTGAAGTAATAACAGATTTGGAGACATAATGCAAAGGAAGATAGCCCCACAGTATATAATTGATTTCTCAGTTGTTAGCAAGGCTGGCAACATTATGAAGCTGTTCACCTCTTTTAAAATGATGTTATTTAACTTCAAGTTAAAAAAAATGTCCAAGAACACCATCAATTTAAATCTGTCTTTTTATGCAAAAAAGCATAGCTAGACATTGGCAGAGACAAATAGGAAAGATAAATGAAAAGCAAAAGAAATGGGACGTCCAATGAATGTGATCAAAGAGGAGGTTATAGTATCTGTTAATGGGTTTATATATTTCAACTCTTTCTGACTGTCCTTGTTTTTTGTGCTGATTTACTTTCCACTGAATTCATAAAAGAAGGTTGCTGACATCCTCCCATTTTTCATCAGAAGTTCACAGCCCATCCTCTGACTGCCCTTTGAAGGATAACCACCGTCATCATACAGATTCTTCTAAACTACAGTGAAGATCACTGCACTCTCTCCGTCAATGTTTATCAAACAGTCATCTTATATACTTGAAGATGAAGCACAATGGCCAAATTTTATGAGCCATATTTTTATTGCACCATTATAGTGGTCTTCAATTCCGCTTTGTCCCTTTGTTTCTCTCTTTTATATAGAACTTCTTTTCACTTAGTCGTATTTCCATACTTCTAAAATATGTTTCTGCATTTATGATACTTAAATAATCATAAAGAGATAACTTTCTCTTATCATTTATTTTACTCTAGAGTAAAGTTTTTAATTCTTTCTTGTGTTTCGTCTTACTTTTAAACCAGTTCACAAAGTTTATTACTTTTTTCATATATTTTTCTACATATTATTCATATTGTTTTCCAGAATATATATATATCTCCTTAACATACATTTATACATCTTTATTTTTGTATATAGCTAACTTTTTCCTAACAAAATGTTCACAGTAATATTGTAATGATATTATATATGCTAATGATACTCAATTATATTTTTCAACTATGGGCTGGCCAAGAGAAGCTGTCAAGTTTTGATTCCAATGGGTTTGGATAGGGAGGAAACGTCTCCAACTCATTCCTACCAAGACTGACTAACTGTGGTTAAGTTGCCCAGGTCTGGAACTATTTCATCTTTGACCTTGTACTTCCCTTTTCAAGGTTGGTAAATGATCTAGGACTCTTCTAGACATGCTGCTCCTGCTTGAAAAGTAGGTACCAGTTTGCGCCTAGGAAGGGCTTCATCTGGTGCACCAGTTGCAATGTTTCCTATATTGAGAGTCCCTTCAAATAGTTATTTGTGCCCTAGTCACCTTGCAGTTTGACTATTGCAATGGTCTCCATGGAGCTGCTTTGAAGATCACCCATAAGCTTCAACCACAGATTGGGGTAGTGTAAGCCAAAATGAAAATGCATTGATATGCCCATGTAACATCTCTGTTTTCAATGAGTTGCACTGGTTGCAATTTTGCTCCTAGGTATAATTCAAAGTGCAAATTGCTACCTATAAAGCCCAAATGCCAAAGGGTTTGGTTACTTGAACTGCTTGTCTCCCAATGTTGCTGTGCTCTATTTTCTATGATTAAACAATCTCTCTTAGAACCCCATAAGCATGCCTCCTCCATAGTAGTGCTTGCCTTCCCCAATTAGGTTTTCACTGACATCCAGATAGACCTCACTGTACTGTCATTTATAAAAGCCATTAAGACCTGGCTCTTTATACAGGCCTTTGGTGAGGGAGAATGGGACCTTTAACTTCACTTAATATCTTTTATCTTTGTTTTGTATTAATTTTATTGCAAGTTTTGTTTGGTTTTTGTAAGGTGCCTAGAGTTGTTAAGAGTGTGATGCCATAATACGGTATAGGTAGTCCTCAACTTACACCAGTTCATTTGGTGACCATTCAAAATTATTGCTGCATTGAAAAAGTGACTTATAACTGTTTTTCACACTTATGACTGTTGCAGCATCCCCATGATCACATGATCAAAATTCAGATGCTTGGCAACTGGTTCCTATTTATGATGGTTACAGTGTCCTGGGGTCATATGATCAGCTTGTGTGACCTTTTCAGAAACAAAGTGTCATGCCCCTGGTGGAGACTGACTCTGAGAAAGAGGAGGAACAGCCAACAGGGAGTGGGAGTGTGGCTCCAGAGGTGGTGGAGGAGGCTGGGGAAGGGCAGAGGCCGGCTGAGCAATCAGAAGAGGTTCCAGGCCCATACCCTATCCATCCCAGGACACACAGGGAGGAGAGGATCAGGGAAAAGCATGGTCTACTCGGGAGGAGAGGACCATGATCCTCCTAAGGGCTTACAGCTGGGAGCTATGTATATAAGTTTGTAACTGCGTATTCAGAATTGCTGGAGTCAAAGTTAGTGTTTCCTTTGAATGAGATTTTTATTTGTTGGCATGCTTCCCAAGGACTTTCCCCGGTTATCTGCTTGGAACGTATGATTACTTATCTTGGTTTGATTTCAGAACTCTCTCCACTACGGTTTGTTCTTGTTTTCCTTTTGCCTCATTATTTACTTTTGGGACTGTAAACTGTGACTAATAAAACAGTTAAGTTGAAGGCATTGCCGGACTTTAATTCATGTTTTGTGTTTGGGGTTATTTTGAGAGACTACGGGTCATCACACAAAGACAATGGGGAATCCATATTCACTTAACAATCTTGTTACTAACTTAATAAATGCAATGCAACTTAATAACTATGACAAGTTATGACAAGTTGTAAAATGGGCAATGTTTCATGTAGCAACGTAAAGTTCGGGGTCATTATGGTTGTACCTTGAGGACTACCTGTAATAATAATAGCATCATTTTAACATCATCGACATTGACAAAATCAACATGAATCAGTTGCAAAAAGTATCATTGCTTTAAAGACCTTACAACTGCAGATGATACTTTCAATACGATCAACCATCCATATCTACCTATCCCAGATCCTTGGGAAGGACATGATAGGTGTCAGGGTTCCAAGTAATAGACCCATAGAAAGCAAAACTTTGAGGATAAAAATGCCAAATCCCATATGAACATTGGCTGATTGTACAACAAACCCTAACAACAATAGTTTTCAATTAGTCATCCACTCCAATTATTCTCCAATAGAGAATAATTTACTATCTGGATATTTTCAGACTTTCCAATAATGTTATATAACTCATGCATTCTAACTTTCATTGGTCTTTTCAGACATCCAGTTCCACTTCACAGAGAAAGGTTTCCCAAACTCCATACCTTTTCCACAAACAGAAGATTTTGTATACTGACTGTTGTTCATCCAATAGAAATTGTTTCCCCAGGATACCTTTGTTTTCTCAGTCTACCATTTGCAAGTTTCATAACTTCTGGTGGTTTCCTCATCTTTCCATCTTCAATTGATATAATATCATTTCTTTGGCTGCAGGGTAGTGCTCCTTCAGTTCTTGTTTTCAAATATTTGAGTAATAGGTTATAATACGTTTTTCACAGCACATAGCAACATTAAATAACCAACTTAATAAAACATAATGAACATGACTTCTACAACCAAGAATATGTAAAATGGCTTCACATGACTCTCTTTTTAGCTCTGTTTAAAGAATGTAGTGCTGTGCCTGATATGTATATTGTCCAATTCACATATGTTTGGGAAGTGCAGACTGAGTTATAATATCTCATCACCACTTTAAATATAACCATCCTTCCCTTTATTAATTTTATAAAATGTACCATGATAATAATCAGTTTAATGAAGAATATGCTGATGTCAGAACAATGGCTAAGTGGGATAAGGTCTTCTTCTGTTCTAGAGATGCCCCAACTATATCCTAATTGCCCAATCTTGTATTTCTGAATTTATTTGGCAACAGGAGGTATCTGGAAGTTATTTATATATTGTTACAGCAAAATAACAATGAATATATGGTTAAATATTTAACCATATATTAATACAGGGCCCTACGCATGAGCGGGGTCCTACGCATGAGGAGGGTAACACACTTGACCTTGTTTTTCTCTCGAAACAGTGGCGTAGTGATCTGGGGGTGGGCATCTCAGATGCCCAACCCGTAGCATGGTCAGATCACTATCTCCTATGGCTGGTCTTCCAGCAGGCCACCCCACACCACTGGGATGAGGAGCCATTGAGATGGTTCAGCCCCAGATGCCTGATGGACCCTGAGAGGTTCCAGGTGGAACTGGGGTCTCTTCCCACCTCCCTTATCCACAGCTCGGCCGAGGTGCTGGCGGCCGCCTGACAACAGGCTGCTGCTGAGGCCCTCGACCAAATTGTCCCCTTGTGTCCCCTCACTTGCTGCAGATCCTGGTTAGCTCCTTGGTTTACAGAGGAGCTCCGGGAGATGAAGCGGTGTAGGAGGGGTTTAGAGAGCAGATGGAGATTGACCCGCTCCGAATCTGACCGAACCCAGTTAAGAGCCTATATTAGGACTTACCTGGTAGCTATGGGGGCAGCGAGGAGGGTCTACCTCTCCACACTCATAGCGTCCGCAGATAACTGCCCGGCCACCCTGTTCAGGGTCACTAGCTCCCTTTTACATCAGGAGGCGTGGGTGGACCCTTTGTGGGATAGGGCTGAGGAATTTGGTCAATATCCATTGGATAAGATTGCTTGGATCTGGGAGGGATTGAACTCTAATTGGCAGTGGTCTGAGAAGGGGGATACAGGGAGTCTGGCCAATATTATCTGGGCTGAGTTTGATTCTGTTTCTGAGGATGAAGTGGACAGGATTATGTGACGGCTGAGTTCCACCACGTGTTTGTTGGACCCGTGTCCTTCCTGGATGGTATTTGCCTCCAGGGAGGTCACGTGCAGCTGGCTCCAGGCAGTGGTTAATGCTTCATTGAGGGAAGGTTCTTTCTCCACCACCTTGAAAGAGGCGGTGGTGAAAACCCTCCTGAAGAAGCCTGCTCTGGACCCAGCCATTTTAAATAGCTTTCGTCCAGTCTCCAACCTTCATGTCTTGGCGAAGGTTGTTGAGAGCATGGTAGCTCAGCAGTTTCCACTTTTCCTGGAGGAAGCGGACTATCTAGATCCATATCAATCGGGCTTCTGGCCTGGGTTCAGCATGGAGGCGGCATTGGTTGCGCTGGTGGATGATCTCTGGAGGGCATGGGACAGGGGACTTTCCTCTGTCCTGGTCCTATTAGATCTCTCAGTGGCTTTTGATACCATTGACCATGGTATCCTATTGCGGCGCCTCGGGTGGTTGGGAGTGGGAGGCACTGTTTTGCAGTGGTTCTCCTACCTTTCGGGGCATTCATAATCGGTGTTGAGGGCAGAGGTTGACCCCAAGGGCTCTCACATGTGGGGTTCCACAGGGGTTGGTCCTCTCTCCCCTCCTGTTCAACATATCTATGAAGCCGCTGGGTGAGATCATCCGTGGTTTTGGGGTGAGCTATGATCAGTACGCTGATGATACCCAGTTGTATATCTCCACCCCAAACCAAATCAGTGATGCCCTCTCCGTGATGTCCCATTGTCTGGATGCGGTATGGATCTGGATGGGCAGGAACAAGCTACAGCTCAATCTGCCCAAGACTGAGTGGCTGTGCGTACAGGCATCTTGGACCAGTCAACAGATTCCATCTTTGGTCATGTGGGGAGAGGTGTTGCCCCCTGTGGATAGGGCACAAAACCTGGGAGTCCTCCTGGATTCACGCTCAGTTTGGAGGAGCAGGTGGGGACTGTGACCAGGGGGGCTTTTGCCCAGGTTCAGCTGGTTCGCCAGTTGCACCCATACCTAGACCAAAATGCCCTTCGCATGGTCACTCATGCACTTGTCACATCCCGACTCGACTACTGCAACACTCTCTATTTAGGACTGCCCTTGCATACCATCTGGAGGTTTCAGCTGGTGCAGAATGCGGCCGCGCGGGTTGTGATGGAAGTTTCCCGGTACTCCCATGTTATGCCCCTCCTGCGCAAGCTGCATTGGCTGCCGGTTGCCCTCCGGGTGAGATTCAAGGTGTTGGTATTAACATTCAAAGTCCTTTATGGCTTGGGTCTGGGGTATTTGCGGGCTCATCTCCTGCTGGCATCAAACGCCGATCACCCTGTGCGTATGCAGAGACAGGGACTACTTGGGGTGCCGTCCGCAAGACAGTGTCGGCTGGCAGTGCCCCGGGGAAGGGCCTACTCTGTAGCGGCTCCTGCCTTATGGAACCAACTACCCCTGGAGCTCCGTTTGGCTCCTGATCTCCGCTCTTTCTGCCGCGATCTGAAAACCTGACTGTTTGAGCAGGCCAGGCTCGAGTGAACTTTTGGGGGGGGTGGGTTTAAATTGTTTTATATTGGTTTTATGTATTGGGCTTGTTTAGGTTTAATTCTTTTTAAAAATATTTATTGTTTGTATCTTAATTGTGAGCCGCCCCAAGTCCTTTCGGAGAGGGGGCGGCATACAAGTCCAAATTAAAAAAAAAAAGAATTTTGTCTCATTCTGTCCAGAAAAAAATGTAATGAATCCCTTTAGAGTTCCCTATTCATGAAACATCAGTCAGATTATTTATCACATGGCTTTCTCAGATCCCAGATAAAAATAGTGTAACAAAACCTTATAAATTTTTATATAACTGCAAATAAAGAACCAAATGGAGTTATTGTAAAAAATACATATCAGATCAGCTATGTTGTTCTTGCAAATGGAAGGAAGGTAGAAAACACATCTAAGAAGTAAAATTCATACTGGAGAAATCTCAGAAATAATAACAGAAAAGCTTCATAAATCTGCCCAGGGATCCATTATGGATAAGTGGGCACTTAGCGGGGGACAGCACAGGAAGCGTTACCGAGATGCATCATTAGAAAACTGGCAATTCAGTTTAGCACTGCTGTGTGTTTTACTGAATTTCTGTTGTTTGTCTGTTTTTCTTAAATAATTTTCCATTTGGGAAATATAGTCACTATGATGTACATTTTCTGATTGGCAGAGATGTGTAAGGGACCTATGGTTTCTGTTTTTATTCTGCTATTTTTAGGCATAATCATTTTGTACATCACACTTCAATGGCTATATATGGAAATGACTTTTTTTTTTGAGCAGATGGGTGTAATAAAGACAAGAGCTTTGAAATGAGGAGCCATTCAAGACATCAAACACTTTCTCCAGTCTTCCAGGCCCAGCTTCATAAACTACTGTTGATGCAGGACAGGCCCATGCACTGACATGAAGGGCAGCCATTTAACTGCTGATCCATTTTAATTCAAATGGCAGCTTCTAATGGGTCTGCCTTCTTCATCCTAGTCCTTTATTTTAGAAGGAAGTGATGTTTCTCAACTAATTGCAAGAATTCTTGAAAGCTGGAAGCTATACATTAAAACTTGAAAGCCAGAAATAAAGATTTTCTTTTCATTTTTTCAAAAAGGCTTCTCAGGGAGAGAATTCTTTCACAGCAATTAGGTCTATAAGACTTGTTTCTTACATCCTTGTCCATCATTAAGAAAACTGAAGCCCTTGATTGCTACTGGTGTTACAAATGCATGATTGATTTGATAAGAATATAGAATGAAGGTGAACCTTTTTCTCTCTTGAATGCATTTTTGATGTTGCATTTATGATCAGAAGTCTGTGGCTTTTTATTTTATTTATAGATACTTTCATTACATTCCAGAAACTTTAGCCTCTTGGTTCTGTTCTTAAGACGATATGTATGTTTTGCATGTAACAATAATATTTGGCCTTGTAGTTTTAGGTGTGAAAATAATTGAAAGTATCATTTAAAATACTTATGTATTGTCGGAAGATAGGTGATGTGGCAAGAAAAAAACGAAATACCATAACTTTTGACATATTAGCATTTAGGCTTTATTTTTATTTTTTTTAAGATTGTTTATTTCTTGCTGTAGCCCCAATATGTCCAATCTTAGCTTCCAAATCCTGGACACAATTAAAATTTCCATAGCCTTTCAAATCTAAATCTAAAAAGATGAAACATGAAAAACATTCTTCCACTCTCACTTTAGGAATGTGTATGATGATACACAAAGAGAAATTAATTTTGACACTTGGATTTTGTTGTGAAATGTAAAACATGCAGAATTTATGAATAGCACGTATGTACCAAGTGGCCCTTCTAAATAACCAAGAGAAAAATATGAGCTCTCAAGTTACAATTTCCAGTGACAAAGTTACAATTCATCATAACAGATAAATATACATTTAATTCTATCACAGAATCTTATTTTTTTAAAAATCACCTTAAATCATAGCTCTTAGGTATCATAAAATTTGTTTAAAATGTTTATTGAAGATAACATCAGAAGAGACCAAGTGTCATGACACAGTTATGGTTTGTTATAGTGTGTGTGTGTGTGTGTGTATACAAGCTGGTATGGATATGGAAATAACATAGAAATCTTCTTTCATCTGATTCAACCCATTCAACTTTGTAGCTCTCATCCAGAGGTCCTCTCTATTACTTTTAAAGTGGAAGTGCTAGAGTCTCAACACAGATCTTTCCATATGGACAATATATTCTGTTCCACTAACTATTCTTAAATTCCTTTTTTTACAATATTGACAATATAATTAATCTTGAACTTTCAGAACCAGTCAAATAATCACAATGGGAATAGTAACTAAATCCATCTGATTATAAAGGATTAGTGTTCATTTTATACTACTAATTCATTTTAAAAGGCTGGGGTGTGACCATTTACAAAGTGATTTTTGTAATTGGGAATTGTCATTACAAGGTAGATAAGAAAAAAAACTAATCTGGCAAGCTGGACTGATTAAGTATATATTAACACTTGAAAAGGTTAAGCACACTGAGATATTTTTGGAGAACTTCATCACTTGTCTTTTGTTGATTCAGAATTAATAAATTTGGTCAGTATTACAGCAGTTAGCAAAAACAGATGGTAATCAATGGTGTTGCTAAGCAGCAACAATTTAGCTAGGACCTAGACAGCTGAATTGCATTGAATTATATAGCTTTTAATCAATAGAAGTAGATGCTGTAAAAAGTTGAATGCTTATCTGTTTCTTAAAATATTATGCATATATTCTGGTATTATTTCCTTTATAGACCTTTATAAATGTGCAAAGTATTGCAGTGTCTCAAGATTCATAACAGAATTAAGTTAAAATTGGTAATTAACCAAGTAATTCTGTTTTTGTAGATTCAGTTAAACTACATATCCTACAAATGAACTATTTTTGGTCTTCTTGACCTGAATGGCCAAAAATTGAAACCATTTTCTGGAGAAATGTCTTGCACTTTAGGTGTTATAAAAGGGACTTGTTCTTGGTCCCTACCTGTTATAGGGAAAGCATAATGGAAAGTGGGAAAGCTAAGAATAACTAAATGCTGCATCTATAAGGAAAGTTCAGCCAGGGAAGTGAATCCTGGTAATTCAAGACTGCTTTGTATCCTTAAGAAAAGAAAAAGTAATCCATCCTGATTATATAATTTGATTTGGTTTGGTACTGACAATACACAAAATATAAAATATGAGACTCCAGGGCCATATGGGAACACCAGTAGTCTTGGGTGTGCACTCTACCGAATCTAAAATTTAATAAGCCTATTTAATTTTTAATTTGCTAGCAGGAGAGAAATATAAAATATATTATCAAAGAATAATAAAAATGTTAACATTAATATTAATTACATGAAAATGAATTTGGATTTACTTTTTGTCTTACTCTCCCGAAACTGTCATGCGTTCCTGCTCTGGAGCTTCAGAATGTTTCATTGTGACCCCCTCAATCTGGTGCTTTTCATCTAGAGTTGATTCCATTTTACCTTCCATTTAAAATTCACAGAGTTGCAATTACAACCATCTGCAGCTGATGGAGATAAATAAACTGATGACATCAAGATGCACTTTTGGTGGCATCTTCAGGCAATAGAGATAGGAACAACACCAGATCATGGATTAAAGCCCTGGGTCTACAGGGTTGCCACATTTTTGTAGCTGAGACAACGGATGCTCAATGTTCTCAACTAGATTTCACAAAAGAAGCAGACTCCTTGTCCAGACATAACACCTTTTTATTAGGCTAGTGTGGATTCCTCTCATTCACATCCAGCAAAGTCCCGGCAAACAGTCTTTCAAGAGTGATTTACAATTACAGATCTTATCAGGCTTGGAGAGTTGCCAGGCCTATAGCTTCCAAGTGCAATGCTGTACCAGATAATACTTGGCAAGCAGTCATGAACAAATCTTCACCCTAATTAAATGAACTAATTGTCTCCTGCAAACATCACTCCCCTTTTACTCCTCTTTATTCCCTATTGGAGGGGCCATTCACCATCCATCTGTACCTTTACTCCCAAGTCGACCCTTGTTCCTTAACTGTTCCCTTCTTCTGACAGCTCTACGCACGCGCACATTGGGAACAGGCTCCAGCTGTTCTTCTGCCTCACTGATCTCCGACTCCTCTGATAACTGTCAGATGGCCCTGGCCCCATCTCTGCCTCTGACACAGAGCACTCATCAGAGCCTTCCCCAGACTACAGGACTGGCCCCCAACCTCCTCACTGTCCAAGTCTGCTGTTGGTGGGCTACAACACTTGACTCCTTGCCAATTTCAAACGAATACTTAGCATAGAAGAACCCCTGGCTTGATATTAACCAATCAGTTTCTTACATTTACTGTAAAAATGCACAAAAGCATAAACATATGCAAATGAAGTACTAAGTTTTGACGTGCTGAATGGGTTTATGACTGAAGTCAGTGAGAATGTAGGTGCTCAGTGCTGTGGCTGAATCAGCACAATACTTGTGATTTAAAGCCTTTTACAGTCTTACAAATTATACTACAGACCACTTACACATATGCTATGGAAGTATTATCATTAATAATTGAAATTGCTTTTGTCAAAATACAAGAATGATGTCCTATTCCCCAACATAGTGGATTAATAATATACAGACTGAGGAACCGTAGGGAGCTTGTAAACTGCAGGAGAGCATTAGTTCCATTGTCTGTTTCTTTTCACATTCCTCTACCGCCCCATGATTAAAAACTGCTTTCTGCCCCTCACAAAATTAAACAAGGAAAGTGTTAACACAGCATGTAGAACTTAAAATATAAGCTGCATGAAAAATACATTCAATTAACTGTGATTGTTACAGTGATAATATAATGGGTGGAGAAAGTCCAAGATACTAGAAGATACATTTAAACGTTGTTTCATTTTCCATACTTGGTTGTGCTCATTGAGCATGCTTAACAGGACAGTTTACTATGAAGCATTTCTGTCACACAACATATCAAACTTGGTTAATGGTAACCTTGGTTAATATTTTGTTGCTTAATATATTGAAGAAATATAGTCAATTCAGCTTTATGATTCATTGAATTCTGCAAATCAAGGATGATCACAGATACTAGTTGTATGCATCCTCTGCATTTCTAATTGTCTATCTGTGTCTGTCTGCCTCCCCTCACCTCCCCTCTCTCTCATTCTTCACTTTATGACAAATTTCAGCCATAAAGCTGGATATTTGCAGTGTCTCTCAATTCTACCTAAGTCATGGGGGTCGTGATGAAAATTAAAGAGGAAGTGTATTATGTGTGCCATTTTGAACTCTGGGAGTTAAATCTAATATAATTAATAAATAAAATAACTCAGACTAACTCAGTTATAATATTGCCTTTTCCCTATTTCTATATCTGTATACTAAGGACTAAAGAACACAAAACCAGATGGTCTTAATATAATATTTATCATGAGCTGCTGTGAAAATATTTTAAATGTTTTGAAAATAAGAAAACTTACAAAAATGCAATGATTGTGTGTGCATATATGTGTTTATGCATACAGCATATTAGAAGAATATCTTGTTCCAAATCTGCAAATCAGCTTAATCCAAAATAGCTTGAATCACTTCTTGGACAAATACAATTAATTTAATTTAATTTAATTATGAGATTTATATGCCGCCCTATCTCCCGAAGGACTCAGGGCAGCTTACAATACTAAAAAACATACAGTACAAAAGTTAAAAATAAATTAAGCCCAGGGAATCTCATAATCATAAACTAAAAACAATTAACCCATTTAAAAACTCTCCCCCCCATCAGTCCAGGTAGGCCAGTTGAAATAGCCAAGTTTTTTTTTAGATAAATACAATGATGGGTTACATTTTCTCTAGTCAATCTTCCATGCTATAAAAACAAAACATTACATATAATGAACTGATGGCAAAGACAGCAGCTTTAAAGGGTATACATGTCAGAATGCTAAGTCAGTTACCTACATTTTTTGACCCTCACATTTTTGTATAGAGACTGAATATTTGTTATTATATTTTAATTGGTTTATGGATTAATCAAGTTTACAATGTTCTCTCTCTTTCACATGTATGTACCTACATATTGCACATATTTGTTTAGGTGTTGTGAGAGCATAATATTTTGTTTAATGGCTGGAAGTATTTGTACTTGAGCAGGAAAAAATCCGATATTATTAGGAGTTTATAGCACATAGCTTAACAGAAAGTATTTAAAACTTTAAAAATTAGTAGATAGTGTGATTGGCTCTAGTTGAATTTGCTACTTCAAGTCTATTTGGATATTTGATTGACTGTTTCTAATTGATTCTAAAAATTGATTTGATTTCATTTTAAATATCAAATTTGATCAATGTTATCTCATTTTCTGAATCAATTACAGTTGTTTAATTTAACATTTGGAAATTGATTCCACTGAATTGCCTTTGAATCAAGTCTCCAGACAGAAACTGCACATATATTATAAGCCAGAGACAAGAATGATGTATGTTTAGATACATATATGGGGACATACAGTATTTCACTATTCAGTTGATATAGTTAATAGGGTTAATTTAGGAGGAAAAAACTCATTGTTTCCTTCTTCCAGATTCATTTATTGCTGAGTTACTCAAATGAATGAGTGCAGATCAGAGCAACCTACCTTTCTCTGCGAATAGTGTCTATTCTAGCTCAGCATAGTTCAAACTAAACTGAAGTAGTTTGAAACAGACAACTAGAGGATGAAGTTGGCAACTTAGTAAACTGATGTTATCTGCCAGGACTGGATGAAATAGTGGCAGTATAGTTAAAATGCTATTACATTTTTGAAGGAGGGTTTAGTGAATTATTACTACTACTAAGTCTTTCTCTTGGACTGTGTGTATCATTGTTTAGAAAAGGAAAATGACTCAACTTTGGAAGATCATAAATTAATAATGTGATTTATAAATTCTCTTGATTTGGGGTTTAAGCTCTCCTTTAAAGTGAAGATACTTTTATAAACTGTTGAATATAACCATCATATCAGAGAAATGTTAATGACTGCAGTGAGAAGAAAATATAAAAAAGAGTAAAGGGGCTAAATTTCAAAGTCAGCACCATGGTTAGCTCTTAATTAACTCTTTGAAATGGAACTTCATAGTTTTCTTTATTTCTCCCTCCTGCTTTTGTTTAATTTTAAATAATAAACAGTTCTGTCTTTTTCTGTTAGAATTCTATTTTCTCCCAGCAGAACATGGGGTTATTTTACACACATCTTATGGAATTTGGGGCACGGTTACTTATTTGTAACTAGCATCTGACAGTGCTTGCAGTATCTATCCTGAATCTTTCCTAATGATGTATGGTATAGTAGTGTCATATGGATTTGAAGTAGGCAGCCAGTAGTTAGCTGGAAACAGAAGTGAATTAAAGTGTTAAAACAGAAGTGAATTAAAGTGTTAAAACTGGTTTCAAAAGAAAGTAATGTTTGGGAAATCAGAACAGTGCCTTCCCAAAGTTCAGATTTATTTCTAGTTGATCAGCACCCACAGTTCACTTCTCCTATTCCATTGAAAAATAATGATAGTTTGAATAGGTCCTGACAATTGAAGCCCTCACCGGCTTTTGAAGACTGGGGAAATGACAAACATTGTCTGGGACATTTCTTTTATCTGTCAATTTTGGGGGGGCTTTTAATATAGAAGGAGTTTGACAGGAGAATTTCATTTGCTTGCATCTAAGACTTCTCAAAAGAACTACAAAGTGGTAAATCTTTTTTGGACAGAAAAAAAGGATTGTGAAAATACATAAGTTCAGAGAATTTGCTGGAGCTAGAGCTTTTCTTACCTAGTAGTGACATTGTATTGAATAACTTTGATTTGTGCTATTGGTATTCCAGATAAATATTTAATGCAAAGATAGGTAGACACCAGATTTCTTGGATCAGCATGGTTGTTGTTACTACATTCTTAGATTCTCAAAATTTGCTAACCAGCAGAAGCAAGTGGAAAAATAATTCACTTAAAATTAAAACAGGCTGATACTAAATGGTCTGGTGAGCATTAGTTTTCAATACAAAAAGTAAGCAAAACCAGGGCCAGCTGAGAATGTATCTCAAGCGGAATGGATGGGGGGAATTTTGGGAGTTGAAGTCCATATATCTTAAATTTGCCAAGATTGAAAAACACTGATCTGGAGGATGGTATAACAGGCTGGGAAGGGTTTTTCTAGGTGGTTTACACTACATTTCATTTAAAAATGCAGCTGTGAGTAAAATGGAAAATGTGTAGAAATACATCTAGAAGACCTTATTGCAGTGGAAAGCTGGTTATAAAATGTGGCAAGAAAAATAAAAAATAAAGCTAGTTATTATAATAAAGCAATTTAGAAACCACTGCTTGGTTTTATTGTCACAATATGTTTTTATTGTATATAATTTTCTCATGGGATAAATTTGTATCAATTAGCCTGCAGTGATTTTGACTTTGTGATCCTTTTTAGACTTGCACAATTTGTATGCAAATTGTCCATGGCATTGCCAAACACTTATTTATCATTTTGTGCTAGTTATAAATTCTTAATGCATGAATTTACCAGTTAAGCCAAATCTCTTCATGTAATTAAAAGTGACTGAATATTATATTAGAAAAAGCATGCCAATAAAATAGTTATAAATGGTTTTGTGATCAAAGGATAACACAATAGCTAAGGAATGCAATCTTTTGAATAATTGCAATAATTAGAAAAGCACTGCTTTATACTAAATATTGACAAATTAAATATAAATCTCATATAGAGACAATGTGGTTTTTAATATTTGTGGTCTGTAAAAATTATTATATATGCATCAGTTATGTAGAGTTTAAAATCTAGTTCAATTATGATTAAATTATGGTTATATAATTTACATATTGGTTATTTACCAAATGTTCTAGTAATATATGGAATAAATTGGCATTGTATTCGCACTTTTCAGTATTGCTCTGAGGAATATTATATTGTAAAGAATCTTTTAGGTATCATTCTGTCATTATAGTCTTAGTTTTAACATTCAAAGTCCTACACGACATGGGTCCAGAATATCTAAGGGAGCGACTCCTGCCGATATCGAGTACCAACCGCCCTGTGCGAGCACACAGGCAGGGGCTTCTCGGGGTTCTGTCGGCAAGCCAGTGTCGGCTGGCGGTTCCCCGGGGACAGGCCTACTCTGTGGCGGCTCCCGCCCTGTGGAACCAGCTTCCCCTGGGGCTCCATCTGGCCCCTGACCTCCGCACCTTCCGCCACGACCTGAAGACCTGGTTATTCGACCAAGCTGGGCTGTGATAACCTTCTCAGGGGGGTGGAGGTTTTTTATTTAATATTAATATTGATATTGGGCTTGTTTCGGTTTAATTCTTTTTTAACTATTTATTTATTATGAATGTATGTTTTTAGCTGTGAGCTGCCCCGAGTCTTCGGAGATGGGGCGGCATACAAGTCCAATAAATAAATAAATAATAAATAAATAATACTGCTAAGAAAATTTCATCAGCATTTCCTCATTGTCATCATATTCTGATGTAAAACACAGATAAAATAGTGTATAATGTTAAATTAATATAAAATAAAAAAAATGTACATACTAAAAATAATGCAACATATGATCAAAGGAAGAATATTGAATTTCACTCATTCTGATAATAGATCATGTATGTCTGAACTTACATATCAGCTATATTCAATTTGGAAGGCCACGTTACTGGTCATTCTGGATCTGTCTGAAATGGAAGAACAATTTAAAACACCAGGAAATATACAATTAATGATTAAGAACCATTTTTTTCAGTTTCTGATGATAACGATGATGATGTGCCATTCAAGTGAATGTTGACTCTCAACAATCACACTCCCTCCCCCAGGGTGATATGTCCACAATTTGATTGGATTGCTAAGGTCTTTTCCAACTCTGTTATTCTGTTCCTTCACATTTTCTAATTGTGTTCCCTGGCCCTATAATTGAGTCCATCCATCTGATTGCTTTTCTCTCCTCATTACTCTTTCCTTCCACCTTTTTCAGTATTATAGAATTCTCAAGAGAGACATGTTTCTATATTGTGTCTATATTATTGTAATTTGAGCCTCATCATTTCTGCATTTGCATTGATTTATTCTGAAATCCATTTGTTTGTTTTATTGGCTACTATATCTATGCTATTCTTAGAAGTTTTCTCTAACATTAGTTAGAAAGCATCAGTATTAGGGGTGGGATTCAAATTTTGTAACCATCGGTTCTGTGGACGTGGCTTAATTTGTGGATGTGGCTTGGTGGCCATGTGACTGGGTGGGTGTGGCCAGGTGGCCATGTGACTGGCAAACCAAATACAAGTGGTCCTCGCTTGATGCCCGGTTGCTTAGCAAGTGTTCTAATTTATGACTGATCTCCCCAGAGCTACTTGACCTGTTTTCTAACCCTGCTATGCTTTGATTCTGTAAATATCTCCTGCTGGAGCAGTGGGTTGGATCCCTTGCAGGCCAGCCCTAGATTGCTGTGCTGCCACAAAGAGTCTTCTGATGCCAGGGTTTGGGTACTTCCTTTTTCTCCTTTTTTTTCTCCCTCCCTCCCTCCCTCCTTCCATGTATTTATCTATCCATTCATATATCTCATTCACTTTCTCCTCTTTCTTTCTTTCTTTCTTTCTTTCTTTCTTTCTTTCTTTCTTTCTCTTTCTTTTCCTTCCTTCGGTTCATTTCCTTCCTTTCTCCTTTCTCTTTTCTCTTTCTCTTTCCTCTTCCTTCTCTTTCCCTCTCTCTTTCTCTCTCTCTCTCTCTCTCCCTCTCTCTCTTCTTTCTCCCTCCCTTTCTCTTCTCTCTTCTCTCTCTCTCTCCTCTTTCCTAGGAGACCCACCTGAAACACACACACACACACACACACACACACACACACTTTCAACATTTCTCATTAACTTATGTTCTTCCTGGCCAATCTCCTAGGGTCCCAGGAACCAGGTGCAGTTGTCATTTTCACCCTGTCCCACATTTTCCAGGCAAGGCTTCCGGGTCCAACAAAGGGGCCAAGAACGGGACTTCCTCCCCTCCCTCAAACTTCCACCCTGCTGGCATCCCGACTGCCTGCAAAGTGCAAACTTACCTTTCTCCTGTGGAGGGTGGCAGAGGAAAAGGTGAGCCAGCCAGGGCTGAGCCGTCGCACTCAGCTGTCCACCAGCCTGCATCTCATCCCCCTGCTGCTGCTTGGATTCTCCAAAGCTGCTGGGGCTCATGGCTGCTGGGAGGGGTACAGGAGGCAACCAGGAAGCACTCATCCACCTGCATTGCCCCTCTGCCTGCCAACCCTTTCTTGCCTGGCTGAGCGTTTTAGCAGAATGCGGGCAGCCAAGGAAGATCTGCTCTCACGAGGCTTGACTTGCACCATTCTCACAGAATGCTGCCTGCATTCAGCCAAAGCGCGCAGGCAAGTGAGCAGCAGAGGGAAGGGTGGCAGGTAAAGGGGCAATGCGGGCCCAGGTGCCATAGTGTTATGCTCCCTGGTCACCCCCTCCCTCCGCCCCTAGCAGGCAAGGCCAAGCAGCTGCGGAGAATCCAGATGGGGGAGCGAGATGCAGGCTGGTGGGGACCTGAGTGGCGACAGATCAGCCCTGGCTCGCCTTCCTCTCTGCCACCAGCTAGCCAGGTAAGCTGGAGGCTGGGGACGGTTGGGTGGGAACCTTGCTAGGCCACAAGAGCCACATGGGCAGCCCCCATGGCTAAGCAAGCTAGGGAAGTGGGGTGGGGAAACCTTGCTAGGCTGTGAGAGCCACATGGGTGGCCCCTGTGGCTAAGCAAGCCAGACAGGGATGGGGGGACAGCTAGCTAGGCCATGAGCACTAAGGGTGGTGGCAGCACGGTGGTGGTAGACTAGGCCAGCCCAGAAGTTAGGACTCAACTGGGGCTTGTGGTGGTGATAGCAGCAGTAGTGTGGTGGTGGCAGCCTAGGCTGGCCCAGGGGTCAGGACTCAACTGGGGCTGGCAGCGGCGGCAGCATGTAGGTGACCTGGGCTTGCAGAACCTCACTCACCTAGGCAGATCATGGTGGAAGGCAGACAGCGATGGCTGGCAAAGGCAGACTGCAGACAGCGATGGCACATTGCTGAGATGAGGAGCGGGGTTACATTGCAGTCAGTTTGTTGCGCATGCAGATAAGGACTGACTGGGCAGGGAGTGGAGAAGTGGGCGGAGAGGGGTGGGGCCAACCAGGGACCTGTTTTACCGGTTCTCCAAACTACCAGGAATCGTAACAACCAGATCTACCAAACCGGTCTGAACTGGTAGAATACTGGTAGTATTCTTTCTATCCTGCTTCATTACATTATGTTATTTGTAGGTATTGCTATATCATAGCATCTGAATATCTTTTCCAAGGCTTTCATGGCTGCTCTATGAAGTGATAATCTCTGGTATAATAACTGATTGCTGCATCCTTTGCTATTGCAAACTGATTCTAAAAGACAGAAACTATCTAGAGCTTTACTGTCAGTTCAAAGGCTGTTTGATATAACTGTTGTCATTAGTGCGGTCGTCTTTATATTTAATCATAGTCCCATTTTTTTCACCTTGCAAATCATTTGTATTCAGCTACCAGGGTAGTACCATCAGTATAGTGCTGTTATTGATATTTCTTCTTCCAGTTTTAAAACCACATTCTTCTTTTTTCAATCCAGCTTTCCTTAATATGTATTCAGCATAGAGATTGAATAAGTAAGGGAAGAATATACAGCTGTCCTATGATTGACCTGCATTTTTTAATTAACACCAGGAAGAGAGGCTGCTTAGATAAGCTAGCTTTTCTTATTTGATTTCCTGAGTGGTGTGCCAGTTACCCACTAAGTATAAGCCACTCTGACCCCAGTTAGATAATTATTTCCTTCTTTTGCTTTAACTAAGTGTGAAATACCCACTAGATATTAACAATATAGCTAATCCTCACTATTATGTAATCTTCCCTTGCTAAACTAAGAAACTCTGTGGGAACAGGGGTTGAAGGGCTATTAAAACTTGCCCATCAAAGTCAATCCCTTTGAGGAGTGTGACATGGCAAAACTTTCTTTCTCATATTTTCATTCATCATACCTGATTGAGGAGAGATCTCTCCAACATAAATACCCAGACTTAGTTAATAAGACTTTATTCATTATAATCCTACTATTTTCTATCACTAATCCTCTCTCTGAGGATTTAGTTTACACTTTAGTTTACATTAACAGCCTTGTCTCATTGCTTTTATGACCTGGAGCCAATTTCTTGCACTGTGTTGTACCTGGACCTTGGCCTCCTGACCTGTGTATGAATTTTGTGTGAGGTTAGTGAGATGTTCTGGGATTCTCATATTTCTAACCACATTCAAATACCTTCCTAATACTAGACAGAATCAATTTTTTCCCTATCATTACATATTGACTTATTTTTGGTATTTCTTGGCTTTCTTATTTATTGTATGCATCACCAATAATATCTCTTGTTCATTTTCTAAAGTTAACTTAAATGTCTGGAATTCCCCTTTCCATGTGGGGGTCTCTTCTGCACTGGACAAACCTAAACATTATTTTGTTAGTGCAGTATGTCAGATTAAAGATATTGTATGATAGTTTGCAGAAGTTAAATCTCCATTTTTTTGCTATTTGTATGTACTGAGCTCTTCCAAACTGTTGTCCATTGTGTCATTCTCCAGATTTGGTAGCATAGCTCAGTTACAGAATCTTTACAGTTTCTTTTTCTTTTGCTTACTATAGTTCTGTAGCTATTCCATCAATCCCTGTAGCTGTGGTAGAATCTGCAATTTGGGGAAAATTAAGAGATTGACTGTCTTAGAATGACTGCAGGTGGAATGGGGCAATTAGCCACAGCCGCCTGGCCCACCTGCTTCAGCCCAGCCAACTCACCATGGGGGGTCCCTCCTCTGCCACTCCTCCCCATTGCTCCCTTCCATTGCTCTTCTGTCACCACTCCTCCCTTTCTGCCTCACTCCAGATGATTTTCCCTGGGAAAAATAGCTCAGGCCAATTCACTGTGTGGGACAATTAGCCATGTGTCCTAGTGTGTTTGCATGTTGAGGGATAGGCCTCTGCCTTCTCATTGGAAGTGGTGTGCAGAGAGGGTGCCAGGTGGGGTGGGCAGTGGCCTCACCAGCCTTTTTCAAAAGGCAGTGCACCTGGCACAGAGAAGCAGCCCAGTTGCCCCACACCGCAAGTACTGCATCCCCCACCTCATGATGCATAGCCTTATGAAAAGTCCTGGCACCCAAGGTCATTTCCCATCCCACCTGGTGCCCTCTCTGCTTGCTGTGTCAAATGTGACAGCAGAGGCTCACTACACCATGCACAGAATGGCTGCCAGAATGCACCAATCCATGCACCTAGGGGTGAGCCCCTGCCTTCCCATTGGACATGGAAAGCAGAGAGGCCATCAGGTGAGGTGGTCAATGGCTAATTGTCCTGCATGGTGAATTGGCTAGGACTATTGTGCTGCAGCGAATCACCTGGGAGAAGCAACTGGGGAGGAGCAGTAGGGGAGAAGTGGAGTGGGAGGAAGCGCATTCCATTGGGCGATATTCTTATAAATAGGCAAGTAATAATAATAAAAACTTCTCTGATCAGATCACTATGTCATTCTGGTTCCTTGTGCCTAACAGTAGTCTTGGCAATGACCACAATGCTGATTTAACTTCATCTTCTAATATTAGAAATTCTTATAAGTAGAGAATATCTTCTTAGGTATTTTGGGTGTTGAAATCTCAACTGTACAGAATTTAGTACGCTTTTTCCATCTTTGTTTGGTCTTTCTTTGTTAGTGTCTGTTCATTGGCATTCTTTAGCATACAAATTCAAGATGGGAATCTCCTTCTGGGTTTTAAAATCTTTGGAAAGACTTTCCTTGTTTTTTTATGTTTGCTATAATACTATTTCTTGTCTCTTATAACAGCCATCTGAAATTGTTTGCTAAGCTCCTTCCTGTGATTTTTGTCTTTCTTATCTTTGAGTTCTCCTCTCTTATTAGAAAGTTCCACAGTTTGTGACATCCACTTTGGTTTCTTCTGCTTCTTGGTCTTCAAAAGTTTTTTTTTCACATTTACCCTTAACAACTGCTTTGATTTTATTCCACAGTTTCTCTGTTTCCCTGTCAGTATTCAGTATTTCAAAACAGTTTTGATGTTCTTTTCCATATGTGCAGTTTGTGATCTATTCAGCAATTAGCTCTTACCCATCTTTTGATGTTGTAACTAACATTTTTCTAATAGTAATGTCTGATTTCAAACTTGATTTTTCATCTCCATTCATAATAGTATGTGTGTGTGTGTTTTGTAAATTTCCCAAAACAAACATATGAAATAGCTGTTACAATTACATCTAGAAAGTAAGTTAATATTTGTTTTAATAAGGAGATTCAAATGAAAGTGAGTGAAAATACTTTTCAGAACAAAGAAAAGCTTTGCCATTTCTGGTTCATTTTGCTTTATGGCAATGGACATACAACCTAATAAAAATTAACTGATTTTAGATTGAAAGCCTTGTAATGAAAAAAAATTGAGCTTCACATCATTCATACTTTTTATTCTGAATGCAAACGCAAACTTTTATCAAGCTGGCTACCTAAGAAAGAAGTGCAAGAGAGACTAATCAGTGCTATAATTTTGCTGTAAGACAGATGATTTTATGTAGCAGTTTGGTTTCCCTCTAGTATTTTGTGTTCAAAAGGCCATCATTCATGCCCCACCTGGTGATTTATCTGCTTATTCTGCTGCAGTAAATGATGAAGAGCATTAGCTGTCCAGCCAATGAGTCACAATAATACTTGTCTAGTGTTGGAAGCAGATGAGAAAGATGAAAGCATGAGATTAAAGAACATATGAATATATAGTGAATGGGAGGGTGGGGGAAAATAATACTATACCGTGTAGTAATTTCTGCCTTATTATTACAAAGTATGTTTTCATTTCTAGGCTTCAGAATTATTTGTTTCATTTAATTGGAGAAGAAGGGAAAGCAATGCCATGTAATAAAGGTAACTGAAATGATGGCTCCTAGATCTACAGAATGTGAGAAACAAAGTTGAAACATTAAAAAGAAGAAGAAAAAAGCAAAATGGAAGAGAATGAAGATCACACAGGTCATTGGACAAGACATCTTCATTCTCTTCCATTTTGCTTTTTTCTTCTTCTTTTAATGTAATTTTAATGTAATTTTAATGTAGTTTTCTTGGCAGCAAGTGGTTTTCCAATGCCTTCTACCAGATTGTTGTTTCAAATCCCCTGACTTGCCTGTAACTTGTGTTCCTGGGAATTTCCCATCTAAATACCAAGGAGGCCAACATCTTCTGAATCCAGAGAAGGTTAGCTGAAAATTGCCATTTGCTGAGATTCTGTAAGTATATAATAAAGTTGCCTCCAGATGAAATGGGTGGCACATAACTTTAAGAATAAATAATATATATGTATTTGCTGTTCAGTACCTTATAAACGAACATAGGAACTAATTCAATACAATTTGTTCCACTGCCGTTGTACTAAATGTGGAAAGAAACATATTTTCATGGAAAGTAATATAAAAAACACACTGTGTTTAACCTTGTATATCCAGCTACACATACATATTCATACATATACACACATATATAATAAAAGGGAATTGCAGTTTTGCTCTAGTCTATGAAATTGAATGCCTATGAAAATGAAAATAGGTTTTGATTTTTTTGCTGCAACTCCCATTATCTGCCATTCTCTGGAGAGTCATTTAATCCCAAGGTGTAGGACCTTGGCTCCCACAGTTCAGTTGTAGGCACAGATAGTCCTCGACTTATGACTACAATTGAGCCCAAAATTTCTGTTGCTGAATGAGAATTTTTTTAAATGAGCGCTGCCCCATTTTATGACCTTTCTCACCACAGTTGTTAATCACGGGAGTTGTTAAGTTATGAAGTGAATCTGGTTTCCCCATTGACTTTGCTTGTCAGAAAGTCCCAAAAGGTGATCACATGACCCCTGGACACTGCAACCATCATAAATATGAATCATTTGCCAAACCATAGATCACATGACCATGGGGAATGCTGCAACAGTTGTAAATGTGAAAACTGGTCATAAATTACTCTTTTTCAGTGCTTTTGTTTTGTCAGTTGACAGTTTTGTCACTAAACAAACTGCTGTAAGTCAAGGACTACTTGTATTTTACTGGGTTACTAGATCAGTTACTGGGTTAAATATAGATCAGTAGAAAGCCTGGCTTCTGGGACTAGATTCCAGCCTTTTGGGAAGGTCTTGAACACTTGATCGAGACCATTAGCTTCGTGGTAGACTTTATCAAAGGCTGTTGAAGCCACACTAAGGAACAGGTCTGTTGCCTTGCCTAAGGTCTTCCATGGAGTTCATGGATAGAACCAGAGATTTCTTATCTTAGTTGAAATGACAGTTGGCTTTGCTCCATTAAAGTTAACTGAGAGGAAGAACAGGGACAAGAAATAGCATCAGACATTTTATCATGCATTCATTTTCATTTTTAGATTTATGAAACTATTGTTAACATCTCCTCAAGGGGAAACTTTACTTGCAAAGATTTCCCCTCTGACACCTTAGTAATTATTATGCAAAGACCTCCTTGTACCTTTTAATAACCTTTTCTATCCACAATTTATATTTATTTCATAGCACTGAACAACTCTGGCAAATATTTTAGAGGGTCTTGATTAGTTAAGGCATATAATGGCATGTTAGGGAGGACATTTCACTCTTTATTGGTTGTGGTTGCAGCTGGTGTCCATAATAAATCATATTACTGGTGAATAGGTTTCTCATTGGAAAACTCAATTGTTTCTCTTATTGTATGCATGCAAAAGAAAATTACACTGAAATTTTATTCTGCATTTGTCTCAGCTATTTCATTTTGATTCAAAGGAAAAGAAAGTCTGGGTAATTTGTTTTCTTTCAGAAGAGAATTAAAAATGGGTGAAATTCTCATAAGTGGAGTAGTGTAGCCTTGTATGTTTGTTTGATCGAAGGCTTTGTACTGAAATGTCCTTCACTGAACAATCAACTCTCTCATAGTCTTTGGAGTCCCTGTTTCCCCCCCACATATAATTAAATATGGAATTGATAGGAGAGTTACAAATGGGGACACATCATCCTGAGCACTTGCAAAATTCTGCTTAAAAGATGGCATCAGCTTAGATAAGTACGTTATGATTAACTATACTAAAAGCTCCCAGGAGTCTCAGCAGGCCTAGAATGGTTGTACCACTTCTGTCTCAAGCCTTCCAGGTATCACCCACAAGTACAAGCAGTGCCTTCTCAGTATTGTATCCAGCTTGAACCCTCACTGAAAAAAAAATTGGATAATCCATTTCACCCAGTTTTCAGTGTCCACTGTTATCTCAACAACTAAAAAGGGAAAGTGGGAGACTGAGAAAAAGTTATTCAGTCATGTGTGGTTGAAGGATGGCCTTTTGAGAAAGATTGTATCATTGCTTCTTTCAAAGCAATAGATCCATTAAGCACTGCTTGGACCCAACTACATGCCGTACTAGCTCCTGGGACTCCTTAGTCAACCCAGAGGGCATTAGTGTGGAATAAAGATGGAAGAAATAACAACTGCAAGACTCTGTCCATTTCCTTATTGTTTATGATTCAAATTCTTCCTAGCTAACCAATTTCAAATGGGTATCAGTCACACTTCCAAAGGATCTGCCCACCTAGAGTCAAGTGGAGAAGTGAGCTCAGTTTGCCATCTTTATGGTCACAAGATAGTCCTAGTAAAAGCTCTCATCTGATATGAGTGGCTCCTTATCTTTTACCAGCAGCACTGTAGGTATTACATTTGTCACTTTGTCTCTTAAGGATTTTAGTAATAAGTTCAGGAGAACCTATTTAAGGAGAATGTCCTCCACACTAACTACTTCACACATTTTGGCCACCCAAACTGCCAGGTTTTTCTAAATAAGCAGATACAGATCTAGATTATTTTCTGCTGCCAATAATAGATTACAGATTAATAAAGTTGGACGAGACCTTGTAGGTCATCTAGTCCAACCCCCCTGCCCAAGCAGGAGACCCTACACCATTTCTGACAAATGGCAGTCCAATCTCTTCTTGAAAGCATCCAGTCTTAGAATCATTGATATATATATTCCTACTTTCCTACTTTTTAAAAAAACAGTGGCTTATAAAAATCAGTAATAAGCTTCACTTCTCTCAGATTTTGTTTATAAAAAGGGAAGAAAAAGGAGAAGAAAAGGATGCACAAATATAGAGAATAATTCTGAGTTAGAAAGTGCTAATATATGCTATTTATGACAGGCATAAACACAATGAGCTATCTGCAGTTTTCCTCTTATTTGGTTTTCCTGTTGTGATGATGAGCGTCTTGAGTTCTCTGATTAATGGAGGTAGACTGAGTAGGTTGCATTTCAGCAATACAAAAGCAGAGGTTTAGGAAGAGGTATTTTGAAACCATTGCTGGGAAAGATGTTAATCTTCTCTGTTGTGCTGTGTTTGTGATGAAAACTATTCCCTTATGCTATAGTATGTGGATTTTCTTTCAAATTAACTAGCAATTATTTGAAACTAGAAGTAGTATGCCCAAGAGGAAGGGAGTACTGCTCTACCAAGGTGACAACTAGGAATACTTAGAACTTAGTGGGAAGTGAATTTCTGTTCATGAGTCCAAAGATGGAATTAAGTAACTGTCTAGCTAGAAAAAGTTGAAATAGAGAGCTAAGAAAGAAAAAAAAGACATCCATAATTTCTCTTCAGTGCAACAGAAGAAATTGCTCTTTTAAAATTTTGCCTCTCTCTCTCAATCTCTTTGTCTCTGCCACTCCCTCCCTCCCTCCCTGCTTCCCTCCCTCCCTCTTTCTCATTTTATCTCTCTCTCTCTTTCTCCTCCTGGCCAATTTACTTACTGGATGCCAAGTCAAAGATTTCTTTGCCCAACAAATTTAAACTGATTTGCTTTCATAGCAGTACTGGCAAGGAAGTAAAATGTAGGTGTTTTCCTCATGCTTTTATTTAAGTCTTAGTGACAAGAGGAATGTGTTCTGAAAATTTTGAATACATCAAGAGAACTGTTCAGTCTCTTCTGTAATGTTGTCAAAGTGTTTAATGGTTCTCTGTGCCTTTCGGTCTTGTGAACGAAATCACATTACTCCGCAAAATTTGATGCACAGATAGACTTTGACACTAATACATGCAAGAGGTAGTTTTCAAGGGCAGAAATGGTAAGATGTTTTAGCAATTGCCATTAATGGTAAACTAGGTACAATTTTCTATCATTGAGGTTGATGGAAGAGAAAGAACACCCCCATAAACTTAAACTGTTGCATGTGGTGCAACCAAGAATTTACATAAACACTCTAGGGGGAAGTTATTTCAGATTTTCAAAAGTTGCTGATGGAAAAGTGCCAAAATTATATTTGTTATACAACTTAATCCTTTACATCTAGCAATTATGATTAAAAATACCTTTACACTGGTTTTGTATATCATGCTGTTTACTTGGTTTGGGATTAGACTACAGGCATTGTGTTAATATACCATTGTTAAAAAATTGTGCATCTTGGTGCAGTGTTGGTACATACAATTTACTGTAACAGCTTCCAAATTTTCGCAATTTTTTGAGGAGCCTTGGTGGTGCAGGCTGCTAAATGCCCAGCACTTAAGTTCCAGCTGCCTGCAATTATTGCAGGCTTGAATCCCACCAGGCTCAAGGTTGACTCAGCCTTCCATCCTCTTGGGGTAAGTAAATTGAGGACCCAAGATTGTTGGGGGCAATAAGCTCACTTTGTAAAAATGCCGCTTAGTAATAAGCAGCCATATACAATGGAATGAAGGCTATTGCTGAGCACATTGGGTTGTATCCCAAAAATTGTAAGCCGCCCTGAGTCTTTGGAGAAGGGCAGCATATAAATGTAATTAAAAATAAACTCCTAAGCACTTTAAAGAAAAAGATTTTGGTGAAGAATTGAATCAGGCCACTTATCTGCCTTAAAACAAAATAAATGATACATCTAAAATGATTTAAAGGACTAAATCACTAAATGTATTGTAGGAGAGACTGAAAACTATTATTTTATGGTTGAGTCTTCTACATTACCATTTGAATTGTACACCACCTCTTTGATAAAGAAGCATTTTTTTCTTGAGAGTTTCAGATTTGTGCTAAATGAGAAAGATTGGATTCTAGATATAGGGCAAAAAAAAAAGTGTGGCAATTCTTATATGGAAACTTGAATTTATTACTCAGGTTTTGGTTTAGCCACAAAGTATGGCATTAGAAGTTAAGGGCTACAATGAGTTCCTTAAATTTAATTTATACTGTCTAGAATCCCTGTGTGAGTGAAATAGGTAATTCTTAAATATGATCGATCGAACAATCAATCATGAATAAAATGCAGTAAGAACAACAAGAAAGGAAGGAATAGAACAGGCACACTGATTCCTATCTTATGTGTAATGTTTAGAACAACTGAATAGCACTTTGGTCTTATACATACATATGTCTGTGTGTCAGAGGTGGTATTCAGCAGGTTCTGACCAGTTCTGGAGAACCTGTAGTGGAAATTTTGAGTAGTTCGGAGAACTGGCAAATATCACCTCTGACTGGAGATTTTATAGTATCCTTCCCCTGCCATGCCCATTAAGACACACTCACAGAACTAGTAGTAAAAAAATTTGAATCCCACCACTGCTGTGTGTGTATTAAATAAAGGTGGAAAATAAATAAATAAATATAAAACACATATGCACCTAATTTTTTTTAAGATTGCCAGGAGTGTCAAAATGTCTATTAAACTTATGAGTGGTTATTGAGATAAAAAAGCAGCATATTGTTCCCTTAGATTATCCCTCTTCAAAGCCAAAGTTGTGAAAAACTTGATACTCATTATCCAAGGAGGAAGAATAAATTAAATATAGTGTGACCATAGTGGAATGCTAAAATTCTTGGCAATTCTATTGTTTTATGAAGAAAAATGATTATGCACAATTGTCCTGTAGATTTCTGGTATCATCTCTTCTTTTTCTGACTTGTATTAAAAGGTTAAATTATTTGTCTTCATTGAGGGAAGAGTGAATGGCCTTGAAGGACAGCAGGAAGGACTGCACCAAGTTAATAGATAAAAACTGCTTAGGCCAAAAAAGTAACATGAATAAACTTCTCAGACTAGCCCCTCCTTACTTTACAAAAAGATAAAGGAAAGGGAAAACTTATTCAGACTTTCTACTATAGCTGTTACAATAAAAGTGGTACTGATCTACAAGGCATTGCTTTCTTGAAGGAATGACAGATGGGGATGAGTGAAATCCAATTAGAGACAATTTCTGTAGGTACACATAGATAAATCAGGGTTGCTAATCTGGACAAAGAGAAATCTAGTTTGAAATGCTAAGAAACCTTAGTTCAAAAACAAATCCACATTCCAAATAATTTAATGAAGGAGTATAATATGAAGAACTGCCATATCTGGGCTGCAAAAATCTAAATGACCAATAGAAGTCAGCAAGGAATTGCAAAACTTGTGCTTTTTTTGCTTTTAGGTTTTCTAGCTCTACTACATCACTATATATGGCCATGATGGCAAACCTATGGCATGCGTGCCACAGATGGCACGCAGAGCCATTTGTGCCGGCACATGAGCCACAGGCAAACTTACCTCACTGTGCATGTGCATGCCTCACACCTGATTTTTGGCCTGTTTGAGGCCTTTTCGGCCTCCCAGAAGCTTGAGGAAAGCCTTTGTAGGCCAAAAAATAGGCCCATTTCATCACTTCTTATATTTCTGGAAATACCAGAAGTGATGAAACGGGCCTATTTTTCGGCCTGCAAAGGCTGCAGAAGTTTTTCTCAAGCCTCTGGGAAGCTGAAAAAGGCCTCAAATGGGCCAAAAATCAGCTGGGAGGTGCAGTGTATGTAAGGGGGCGGCAGTGGGGGGGTTGCACACACATGCACAGGGGGAATGGGAAGGCACGCACATTGTCTTCTGGCTGGTGGCATAGGAGCCCAGAAAGGTTAGCCACTGCTATATGGTAATATGAGATAGAAAAGACCAATCAAAAGATGATTATTGGAAGCAAATAATAGTGAAACCCTTGATGATCTATATTATATTCCTGGAGATAAAATACAGTGTTGAGAAACACCTGGAGAATTGTAATTCTTTATCATCTTCAAGTTTCTGGAGAATATGACTGGCTGTTGTGGCCCCGCCTCCTGAGCCTGTGCTGACAGAGGAAGAGGACTTGGATGATGAAGGGGAGGAATGGGCAATGCCCTCCTCCCCAGGACCTTTCTCCCCAGGCCCTTCCTCCCTGACAATGCCTTCCTCCCCAGGATCTTCCTCCCTGGCAAGGCCTTCTTCCCCAGGACCTTCCTCCCTGGCAATACCTCAGGTTTCATCGGAAAGCCGAGAGGGACAGCCTGAGATATGCCAGGAGGGAAGTATCTCGGCACAGCCACAGCTGGGGAGGGAGGAGGAGGATTCCTGGCTTGATCCCAGGCAGCGTCGGAGGGAGAAACGTCAGCAGCAACGTAGAGGCGTGGGAGGGCTAGAGAGTGAGCTGGACCACACCCCACAAGGTATAAAAGTAGGTGTGCCTACGTTGTGAACTCTGTGCGTGACAAAGTTCGAACAAACCAGGACTCCTGTTTGTGTTGTGGCTGGACTGTATCTGGATAAGCTCTTGTTCGTGGACTTTGAGAATAAAAAACCCATTCTGACTCAGTGAGTAATCCGATACTTGACAAATCTGAACTTGGCAGTCGGAACGTGTGTGATTGCCAAGAGCCTTATCAGCTGTAGCAGATTGGCTTTTGGAGACAAGCCAGCGTGACTCTCTGTGCGGGTGTTGGTGCCATGTTCCTTACCTTCTGGGAGAAGGGAAGGGGAGACAGAACACTGGCATGCTATGCTATGTTAACCAGTGGTGGGATTCAAAATTTTTAGTACCGGTTCTGTGGTGTGGCTTGGTGGGCATAGCAGGGAAAGGATACTGCAAAATCCCCATTCCCTCCCCACTCCTGGGGGAAGGATACGGCAAAATCCCCATTCCCTCCCCACCCCACTAACCTCTTTCCAACTCAGTTCTCCTGTGCAGTGCAACAAAAGGAGACCCAGCCAATCAGACAGAGAATAGATGGGGGTGGGGCCAGTCAGAGGTGGTATTTGCCGTTTCTCCGAACTACTCAAAATTTCCGCTACTGGTTCTCCAGAATTGGTCAGAAGCTGCTGAATACCACCTCTGATGTTAAGAGAGTATAAATCCTAAAGAAAAAGAAAAAAAGAAAATTTTATTTGTCTTTAAAATACAAAAAGTATTTTGCTATATTTTCTTTTAAATCTCTCCCAAATATAGAAGCGCAAGAATGTTTCTAAAACTGCATTGGCTTCTCTCTTTCATCTGTGTGTGATTGGACCAGTAGTGGGACTCAAATTTTTACTACTGGTTCTGTGGGTGTGGCTTATTTGGTGGGCGTGGCTTATGGTCACATGACTAGGTGGGCGTGTCTTGGTAGCCATGTGACTGGGGTGGTCATATGACTGTGTGGGCGTGGCTTGGTGGTCATGTGACTGAGTGGGTGTGGCCAACTCAGTGTCACTCATGTCAAGGGGTGCCTCGCCTGGCCCCTCCCCTCCCAGCCATTCCTTGTCACACCCAGCCTCAACATACCTATAGTTCTGTAAAAATGTTGTTCACCTTTTGTTGACTTTCTACGTACTATACATGTACTTTTATGGACCACTGAAAGGAGGAAATGGCTCACATGCTTTGCCCAATGGGGTGATAGGCAACAGGCTTTTATTTTTTTATTTTTTTATTTTTTATTTTATTTATTTATTTATTTATTTATTTATTTATTTATTTTTGTAGAACAACAACAGGCTTTTAGAGGGCTGCCAGAAAGAGGGGCGACAATGTATTTTCCAAAGCACCAGAAGGCAAACAATGTATTTTTCAAAGCGGGATGGAAACTGAACAGAGAGAGAAGCAACCTAAAAGTAAGGAGAAACTTCCTGACAATGAGAACAATTAACCAGTGGAACTGCTTGCCACCAGAAGTTCTGAGTACTCCAACACTGGAAGCTTTTAACAAAAGACTGGACAGCCATTTCTCTGAAATAGCATAGAGTTCCGCCCAAGGTCCCTTCTAAGTGTTATTCTGTTATTCTGACACCTTTCCCAGGATCTCTATTCAGATTTTGGCATCCTCAGAGTTTTCTGCCTGAGCAGGGTTGACTAGAAGACCTTCATAGTTCCTTCAACTCTGATAAACCATCTTATTTATGCTCTGACTATTGACATGTAAACCCTGAAAATATCTGGGTAAAAGAAAGGCAGTAAAATCACTAAGGTAGGGACTGTGCAAAATATTAATATATGATAAATAATGGAACAATTAAAAATAATAGCACAGAGTTTTCTCCCCCCTTCCTCTCCCTTCCTCTTTTTTGTGTTTTTCTTCCTTCTCCCTTCCTATTTTTCTTTTCTTTTTCTTTTTCCTTTATTTTTCTTCCTTCCTTTTTTTCTTTTATTCTTTTTCTTCTTCTTCTTGTTTTCTTGTCTTCTTCCTCCCTTCCTCCCTTCCTTCCTTCCACACCTTGGAAGAACTTATTACAACCTTACCCATTCAGAGGAGAGAAACAGCAAGTAAGGCAAGAGTTCTGGCTGGGATTATCAATGAATACCAAGGGAAGGAAGACAAGAAAGCAGCAGCAGCCCCTGAACATCCATCTGTCTCCTTCAGCACATACAGCCGGGTGGAGCTGGGCGGGGGGGTGTTCCGGCGGCAGGAGAAAGAACAGAAAGGTGAAAAAGCCCCACCAACTTTTTGGATCCTTCAAGTACACTGAACTAAACTTGAACTGAGTTCATTAGCTAGACTACAGGAAGCCCTTCTGGCCAGCCTTCAGCTCTTCTTATTGATATCCACTGCCTGCCCCCTCCCCACTGCCCCAGAACCACCACACCTTGCAAGGAGTGAAAAAAAAAAAAAAAAATCTTCCATCACACGGAGCTGCTGCCTGCCTTGCAAAAAATACAGGTCCAACATTCATCCTACACCCCACACACACACCCATGCTGTGATGCCAAGCAGGCTGAAGGTGAGGAAGGGGCTGCAAAGAGAGATGGAGGAGAGAGGGTGAAGGGAAAGCTGAGCAGAAGAAAGTTGCAGGGGGGGGATTGAGGAGGAAAGGAGAGAGAAAGTTTAAGAAAACATTAGTTTGGAAAAGCAGGGACACGCAAACACATCCCCCCCTCTTTTTCCCCCAAAAGTGAAATGAAAGGAAACTGCAAAGGAAACTGATTCAAATCCCATCCAAGTTTGAGGAAACAGGGCTCAGTGTGTATCAAAGGCAAGGCAGGTATGTGTGTTTGTGTTTTTCCCTTCTCCTTCCCAGCCACTAATGGCTGGCATGGGCAACCACAGCACGAATAATGCCCTGGCCTCGACAACCTGTTCAGAGTCTGTTATGTATGTAGGTTTGAAGTCATTGGTTTAGTTTGAACTGTTCTTGTAAAGTGTTAGAAATGATTGGTTTGTGAAAACCCTGCACTCTGATTGGTTGGCAACCGCGCTGCTGGCTATAAGTAGCAGCCGCAGCCCAGCCAAAGCGGGTCCGTTCTGAGCTGAAAGTCACAATAAACTTAAGAGCTGAAGCACTGCGTCTGCCTCTTCATGCAAACTTAACACTGGCGACGAAGGTGGGATTTTCCCTGAAGAGAAGGCAACGCGGAACAGAAGAAGAGCGAGATGGCTGCGCTGAACACCCCAGCCCCGTTCGATCCGACGGCAGAAGACTGGGAATCGTATGCAGATCGTTTCCAAATTTATCTGAAAGGAAACGATCTAGCCGACATTTCCGAAAGCGAAGAGGGCGGTCTTTCTTACGCATCTGCGTCTGGCAGTTTTCAAGATGGCGAAGGCATTGGCGGAGCTGCAGACGTGAAGGTAATGGACTGGCCTGACTTAGAAAAGCTGTTAAGAGCCCATTACGCCCCACAAGTATCGTGCCTCATTAAGAGACACGAGTTTTACCGTCGTGATCAGGGGAAAACGAAAACGTAAACGACTTCATGGCAAGTTTAAGAGACATTGGGGGTGCATGTGAATTTAACAGTTTAGAAGAGGCCATGCGTGATCGATTCGTTCTGGGCCTTAAAGACAAGGTATTACAGAGCAAGTTATTAATGAAACCTAAGATCACGCTAAAAGAAGCCATAGAAGAAGCCCCTTCAGCAGAAGCTACCGAGTCCTCAGCAGCAGCCTTGAGGAAGATGAACAGCGCCACAAGCCATCCTGATGTGGAAAAGTCCACAACAACTCACTGTGAGCAAATAGATTCTGAGTCAGACTGTAGTGAGGTGGAGGAAGGAATGGAGCGGAAAAGGGGAAAAGTCTACCATAAACCATTGTGATGACCTAGATTCTGAATCAGATTGCAGTGAGGTGGAAGAGGGAATTTACAGACTCAGAATGGAGCGGAGAAAGGAAGACCTGGATAGGAAGAGGCAAGATTTCTACTGCAGAGGTTGTGGGGGAAGCCACCCCTGCACTGAATGCAAGTTTTAGACACCATTTGCCTCCGTTGAAAAAAAGAGGACACCTAGCAAGAGTCTGCAAATCATCCAGAACTCCACCCAACAGAAGGAAATTTCCTGCAAACAAAGACAAAGAATTCAAGCCCAACAATCTCAGTGAGAAAATGGGGCACAGCACAAAAGAAAGGGGGAAGAATGAAACTCATCAGACAGTAACTATTGGTCATTCATCTTCTATCAATAACAGAAAAGTGCATGTCAAGGTACTTATTGAAGGAAGGCCTTGCCAAATGGAAGTGGACTCAGGCTCATATCTGTCTATGGTGTCATGGGACACTATTCACAGACTACTCCCAAACATTCAGAAGAATCATTTCAAGAAGCAAGCGCTGACTCTTAAAGACTACCAAAGGAACAAGATTCCAGTAGTTGGAACAAGAGAATTCAACGTGAAGTTCAAAGGCCACACCAAACGCCTGCCCCTAACCATCGTGGACAAGGATCGCCCAAGTTTGCTGGGCAAACCCGCTGGGCATCGAGGTGACTGGCATCAATCACGTGAGCAACACTGAGTGGGAAGAGGCCTTAAAGTCTGAGTTTCCAGAGGTCTTCAGCGATGGATTAGGCAAGTACTTGGGGACCCCTATCACTTTCAATCTAGATCCCAAGGTGCCCCCAATTCGCTTTAAGCCCAGAAGGGTCCCATTTGCCTTAAAGGAAAAAATTGATGCACAATTAGATAAATTAATAGCTCAAGGGGTTTTAGAGTCCACTGACCACTCCAGGTGGGAGACACCCATAGTCACACCAGTCAAGGCTGATGGGTCTGTGAGAATCTGAGACTACAAGGGGACATTGAACCATGCGCTACAACAGAGCATATCCAGTTCCAGTGGTGCATCATATATTACATTCTCTTGGCAGGGGCACAGTCTTTGCCAAATTGGATCTGGCCCAGGCATATCAACAGTTAACAGTTGATGATGCCACTGCAGAGGCCCAAACCATTGTGACTCATAGAGGTGCTTTCAAATGCAAAAGGTTGCAATTTGGAGTAAGCGTGGCACCAGGCATCTTCCAAAGCCTTATGGAAAGAATGCTGCAAGGACTGCCAGGGTAGTGCCTTATTTTGATGATGTGTTAATCTCTGCTGAAAATGACATTCAGTTACTTGAGAGACTCAGAGAAGTCCTAACCAGATTCAAGGAAGCGGGGTTAAAAGTCAAAGAAGAAAAATGCACACTTAGAACTGACAAGGTAGAGTTCTTAGGCTATATGATTGACAAACATGGTATTCACCCCACAGAAGCCAAGGTTCAGGCAATCAAAGAAGCCCCCAGGCCTAAATGCAAAACAGACTTGCAAGCTTTCCTGGGACTCATTAACTTCTATCACATGTTTCTACCTCAGAAGCAACCATTGCAGAACCACTACACAGATTACTAGACAAAACGTCTGCATGGGTCTGGGGCAGGAAAGAACAAGCTGCCTTTAACACTATTAAGAGACAACTCACTTTTGATTCTGTACTGATACGGTTCTCTGAGAATTTGCCAGTTGTACTGACTTGTGATGCATCCCCTTTTGGAGTGGGGGGGGTTGAGCCACATGCTTCCCAGAGGGAGGGAAGCCCCTATTGCATTTTACTCTCGCACCTTGACTAAAGCAGAGAGAAATTACAGCCAACTGGACAAGGAAGCCGTGGCAATTGTTGCAGCTGTCAAGAAATACTTGAGGGAGCGCTCTTCTTCCGATAGCTAGTGCCGCCTCCTGTGCGCTCATAGGCAGGACTCCTCGGTCCCGGGCAGGTCAATACCGCTGGTGACTCCCCGACGACGAGCCTTTTTCTGTCACGCCCCTGACCTCTGGAATCAACTGCCTCTGGAGTCTGCCTGGCCCCTGATCTCCGCACCTTCCGCCGTGAATTAAAGACCTGGTTATTCACCAACCGGGCTGTGACCCTCCCTGGGGAGGGACGGTTTTAATGTTTATTATTGTCATGTTTTTATATTTGGGCTTGTCTTTGCTTTAATGGTTTTTTAAATATTTATTGTTCTGTGCTTTTAGTTGTGAGCCGCCCCGAGTCTTTGGAGATGGGGCGGCATACAAGTTCAAATAAATAAATAAAATAAATAAATTCCATGAGTATTTATATGGGAGAACATTTACTATTGTCACAGATCACAAACCTCTGTTAGGCATTGGGGCAGGGGACAAACCTACGCCCACTATCCTGTTACCAAGAATGCTGGTGAAAAGATTACAAAGTGTTGGAAGTCACTGTAAAATTGTTCTGCTTTCCATACATCTTTGGTTACTCCAAGAACTTGGATCGTTATAATATTGATTAGCTTAGCTTGGACTTGAATTGGAATCATTTGGTGATTTGGAGGGGGGTAATTAATCAAAGTACTGACTTTGGCTCATTTTGTAAACACTGTAATTAGGGGCTAGTCTATTTCTTTATGGTTTTCTTTGTCCTCGGTACAAGATCTGATGTGCCTCTGATGTAAATGATTTGTGCCAGTCCATTTCAGCTTGCTTATTCCCAGAATGTCAGGGTACAGTCGTGTTATTTCTGTTTTGACAATATTAGGTTTACCTTGGTTTATGGTTCTGATATTCCACATATGCAGATAATCATGTATTTGCAACATCAAACTTTTCTTTTCCATCTTGCTGTATTGGTATGATGCAATATAATGCAGCGAGATCATGAGTATCAGTGCTACTCATATTTGCTACCTGTTCTTCCCTAGTAGTTAGTTGGATATCTTCTAACCTGGAGGGAAGGGCAGAGATTTTTGATGGACTTATCTTTCAGTATCATTTTGTTAGTGTCTTGATGGAGACTGTCCATTTGGTTTTCTTGCCAGAATACTGGAATGAGTTGCTATTCCCCTGCCCTCTGCCCCCATTGGAAATGGCTCTTCATAAGTAACTAACTTTAACTGCTACTTTATCACAAAGATGGAAAATTATATTAAAGTAGCTTTTCTGCAGTTATGCTGCCTCTTCTTCAAAAACTGTTTCCCCAGAACAATTTCATTTCTTAATAACTTGAAATGGAATGCTATGTTTTAATCTTAAAAAAAAGTATTTTGAAATATAAAAGAGATAGTAAGATTAAGTGTTGCATGCTTTCCTCTTCCCTTTGCCCACAGAGCCTCAAGATGTCCAAAACCTTCTACTTTTTATCTTAAATGCATAATCCAAACCTGTGGTTGTGATCAATCTTAAGTGTGGCTATCCATGATTTTATAAATGTTTATTAAGGTTAGCTTGCAAGGGATTCTATGGGAAGCATTGTAACTTCTACATTGCAGCTGGTTTCAGGAAATTACTGCATGATGACAAACTAGGATATGAAAGATTTTGGGTAATTTGTCAAAGTTATTTTAATTTGTAAATGAATTTTTGGGTATTAGTAAGGTTGATATAATAGAGAAGGGATGTTTCACATATTTTTTTAGAGATTAAAGGTTTTCTTTTTCATAGCCTAATATTAATAGATATACAAACTCTGAAGCTTTAGCGACCATGTAGATCCAAATTAAGCATGTATATGCATTATATATGTTTTGTTTTTAAACTCTTTTTTGCAGGTATACTATATGGTATTCATACCCGGCAGTTTTTTTCCTCATAATATTTAATAATATTTAATTATTAATCTTATGAAAAGTAATTAAACTTGCTATTTTATCCTTCAGAAAGAATGAAAGCACAGTTGATTAAATGGGAGATGAATCTAAGGACATGCAAACTTTTATAAGAGTATCAAGTCATTTAAAATAGTAGTGAAAGGTTTTGTACTCAGAAGGAAGTACTGGGAAAAAGAGACTGCATAATTATCAGAATTGGTAATAATAACAATGCAGACTACAAAATGTGCAAATCAGCAAGTTAAATGCTTAACCAAAACCCATACATTATGGAATACAAAATGCACATTATTTATTTTGACATGAATCATTCAGATGAATTGTCATTAAGTATAAACAAGCAGAATCCATTAAATAAGCCACCAAGTGATACATATGGCAAAGACAAGGAGCTCTGCTTTACCCCTGCTGTTCTTCTCACTTTATCTCCTAATTCACTGTTTTCCATATTTCAGAGTTTAAATCTTGATGATAAGCTTCTCTTTTCTTCCCCACTCATTGTTATCTTTAGAAGAGCTGGATATAATTTGATTGCTTCCAAAAATGATGTGGACATGCTGGGATTCACGATCACTGATGTTTCTTCCCAAAACATCCTTTATTCTTTTTATGCAAAAATATTTTATATCAGAGAATAGTTGGCCAAGGATATTATACTATTACATACTGTAGTTATAGAAGCTTAATTTTGTGTTTGTGTGTGAATGCAAAGTAAATTGTGCTTAATTTCCCATTAAAGCAGTAGACCATTAAATGTAAGGTTTACAATCAAATTAAAACCTTTATTAGGGCCTTTAGGCCAAAGAAAATATTTACAATTCACTAGCTGCAGTGCTCAGAAGGCAGCTTGTGGAAAATACTGTCCAGTCCTTAGAGGATTTTCTTGAAAGGAACAGGACATGGCAAAGGAGATGGAAGTTGAAAGGAGGAATTGGCAACATTAAATCTTTCTATCCAGTTTGATGAGGTCTTGTGCCCCCATCCCTATCATATGGTGCTAGATAAGATAGTCTTCTGACCATTGGTGGGATTAAAATTTTCTGTGGGCATGGCATGGCTTGGTGAGCATGGTATGGCTTGATAGGCATGGCAGGGGAAGGATACTGCAAAATCTCTATTCCACCCCACTCCAGGGGAAGGATACTGTAAAATCTCTATTCCCACCCCACTCTAGGGAAAGAATAGTATAAAATCTACATCCCCTGCCCATTCCAGGGAAAGTTTACTGCAAAATCCCCATTTCCTCCCCACCCCACGAACCTGTTTTCCAGCTCCTTTCTCCTGTACAGGGCAACAAAAGAAGACCCAGTCGATCAGCCACCTTTCTCAGTCTTCTTAACACTCAGCTTCTCTTCAGCACATTTACTTTTGCACTCTGAAAGAATAGATAGACGTGATAGTAAAGCCCTTAGTACTGACCTCTCTCCCAATTCTAGTAAATCTTCTTCAAGCAGATAAGAGAGAACTGAATCTTCTTTAAGGAAATTAATCACTGCTTTTCTCCCTCAACATTCTTTTTTCTTACCAAGATCATTTTTAATCTGTTGACTAGTAGTTTTATGACAAGCTATGTGGAGCAATCCTAGCTATTGCCACTGAAGTTTACAAGGAAGATAATAAACAGACATGACAGGAAAGAGGAGTGGCTTGAAAGGACTGGGAATATTTAGCCTTGAAAAGCAGCCTGCAAGGAGATATGATAGTTGCCTTCCAGAACACAGAATAACAGAGTTGGAAAAGACTTAATAGTCCAACTATTTGAGATCTGAAAGGCGATGTAATGAAATGAAATGGATCTGAAGGGTTATCTCATAAAAGGTTGCTCAGAAACAATGATTTAAAATTAGAAGGCAATAGATTTGTGTTGGTCATTGTAAAAATTATATTCATACCAGTAGTAAGAATTATCCAACAATGCCTCTGGAGGTGATGAACATTCTTTCAATGGACATGTTTTACTGAAGGTGGATGGCCATCTGTCAGGGAAACTATAGTAATAGGCAGGGCATTATCCTGATGACCTCCAGGATTTATTCCAATCTTTTCAATCTGTGATTATTAGGCTTCAACATTATTCCTTTTGTGTGTATTATTCCTTGAATATTAATGAAAGATGACATTCAATGGTCATACGTAGGAAATCTATACACTGGACCATTCAATGGTCATACGTAGGAAATCTATACACTGTCCATATTAATGCAAAAGTAAACTGAAGGGACAATTAAGGCATGTATATGCAGTACATACAGTAAGCAAGCTCAATCTGTCTTTCTGAAGATGAACTGACAGACACATGAAAAGCAAGATCAGAATAGTCTGACCAGTGACAAATTGGTTGCCCTAAATATCCTCATTGATTGCTATAATCTGAGCCAGTCAGTGCACAATTAGTTACATTGTACTGTTCCTTTCCTGCTATTAGAACAGCAGCCAAAAGAAAATGGAATTGTTATAAAAGAAAAATTTCAAAGATTGGAACAAAAACAGAATAAATGGTTTTGGTTGGTAGCTCTCTCTTGCTGCTAATAAAAGATGTAGTTAACTAATGACAATTTAATGTAAAAATAGGTTCAATTATTAATTTTCTTGTAAGTTTATTCATGCCTTTGCCAGAAAATATCTGTGGTTAATAATGTCTGGTAAAATAGGGAATTTATAAATATAGTTGATGGATTTTATTAGAGAAGGGAAGCAATCCTAATTTGAAGAATGCACAGCTGAAAAGTTCCTCTTTGCTCTGCTTTTTTTCCTCTGCTTTTATAAAAATATCATATTTATAAGCATTCTAACATGAATTATATAGAATAAGATTAAGAAATAAAGTACAAGAAACAGTGGAGATATAACATCTGATCTTCTTTATAGCATTTACAAACTTACTATCTCTTTTCCCTCTTTAAAATTAACCATTTCCTCAAGTTCCACCATCTTTGCAATACATTCCTCCATTATGCTTATTTCAGTATTTTTTTAATCTTTGTATTTACAGTAGTCTTGTTGCAGTTACCATATATAAAATCATGCAAATCATATAAAAACTATTTTCTAATTGGCTATCCATAAGTCCCAGGGAAAAAAATTATCTGAATATTGGTCTTTAAAAATCTTTTGTGTCATCATTTGTATTTTATCCATTTTAACATGCATTGTCCTGTCCAGCCAGCTATAGTTAATGGGATTTGGGATAGTTACTTAGGAATTGGGAGCTGTCCCCTTAAGGGAATGCATTATGGTAAATGTAGTTAAGATATCCTGGGAAATGTAGTTCATGTCATGTGGCCACATCTGTAACCCTGATTGGTCACTGAATTGACCCTTGGTGGGTTGGGGGCGGTTTCTTCGCTCTTACGTGAACACAGCCTCATGGTAGTATGTCTACCCCCTACTTCTACGATATGGGAAGAAAGAGATAACCATCTTTTTACCTATAAAGACAGACATGAAAAGGATTGGAGATTAAAAAGAACCTCGTCATAAATGTGAGTTGATAAGAATGCCTGATGAACCAATAAAAAAGACTTTGTATGGATGCTTTGTGGAGTTTATCTATCTGCATTTGTACAGGACAGAATATATCTATCTGCTTTGTGCAAGACAGAATATGCATGATAAAATTCCCTTATTTTTTCATATTTCTAATATAGTTTAGGAGTACTTTTATATATCTTAGATAATTTTTATGGTGTCATATACCAATGGTATATCATTTTAGAAAAGTTCTTAATAAATTGTAACACAATGTGAATTTTAGTTCCTTTAGCCACAGTCTTTCTCATTTGTCCAAATGTATGTCAGAATTCAAATTCTACCCCATTTTATCATGCACTTTTTAACTTATTCTTCCTCATTAGATGGTATTTTACTTTATTAAGTAAGGACAAGCAGTTTATTAATTGCTTTCCAACAATTAACACCTTTACTGCAGAAATAGCTGGCTATACTGTCTTCCACTTTCTGAAATCAACTACATTTCACTTTAAGGTGCATTAATTATTTCTAAATTTCTACCTATAGATATAAATTTACATCTGCAAATTTTATACAGAACAATGTCATCTGTAGTTATCTATGTTGTTAATGTATAATTTAATTTAATTTAATTTAGTAATTGGACTTGTATGCCGCCCCCTCTCCGAAAGGACTCGGGGCAGCTCACAACTAAAAACAACAACAATAAATACATTAAAAACAAATTAAACAGTACAAGCCCACGTAAAATCAATTTAAAACCCCCTCCCTGAGATGTCAGTCCAGCCCGGCCTGTTCAAACAGCCAAGAGATCACACCAGATACTATTTGTCTTTAGATAAGGAGATACCCTGACTTTTACCATATAAGTACTTGTTCTGTATTAATCAAAGAGAAATATTCCTGGGTCAAATTTTATAATGTATAAAATAATAAATGACAAGATTAAGAATGTTTAGATGAAAAAAATCCAATGGATGAGCATGTTTTAAGATTCTGGAAGAAATAGCCACCAGCCAAACATCACCTGGCTGTTATCTGCTGAATATAATCTCTGAAAATACATACTATGGATATGCATGCTGCAAAATTTAGCCCAATCCATGTTTTTTAAAACTGATCTTGGATATGTTTGATGATAGGTACAACTCCATCTAAGTTATCTTTCAATTAGATAATGGCAAAGTTGCAGCAGACAGTGAGAAAACTGTGAGTGCTAGTGTAGCAGAGTGGATAAAAATTCTTGTAATCTCTAATAACAGAGAATCTTTCTTCACTCTCACTTCAGAAACCAATTTCCTGAATGTTATAGGCAAATAACAATAGTAATAAAATGGCCATAATCAGTATAATTTTTTCTCCTTTAGCATACTGTAGTTCTGAATGTCTCTTTCAGGATTGTCATGGTGATTTATAAGAAAATTATATGCACAATGGATTTAAAGTGGCTTACAAAAGTTTGTATCTGTCTCAATCTCACAGTTTATGTTTGCATTTCAAATTGCTGTTCTTTTTCTTCTTCTTAAATAAGGTGGCTACATTTTCTCCATTCACTCCATATTCTGAGATACAAGAAATGCAAATCAATCAATAGTTGTGTTGTTCTTGTTTTTTAATAAAGCTATTTCCACCAAAATAATTTCCAAATAATCATTTAGTTCTTAAGTAGCTTGATATAGAAGAGAGGCTGAAATTCAGCAGGTCAAAATTACATTTTAAAGTAAAAAAATGAATTATGTTTGTGTCAGTATTTTTTACTTTCATGCTGGCAAGAAACATTCTAAATATATGAACCTGCTAAATAATTGAGATGTTTTGTCAAGCAATTCCAACTTTTAAGCAGTTCTTAAGGGCAGCATCAACTACACCAATTGTAACAATTTGTAGAATCTTATTTGTGCATGAATCAACATGAACAAATTATATCCGGAGCAGAACAGTTGAAACAATAACAGCAGCAACAAAAAAAATGTTCCCTTAGTCATACTCTCTTGTTATGTTATGAGCATAATAATAAAACCCTTGAAAGAGGTGGTGGTGAGGCCCCTTCTCAAGAAGCCTGCCCTGGACCCAGCCAATTTGAACAACTTTCGTCCTGTCTCCAACCTTCGCTTTGTCACAAAGGTTGTTGAGAATGTGGTGGCCCAGCAGCTCCCGACTTTCCTGGAGGAAGCTGACTACCTAGATCCATATCAATCGGGCTTCAGGCCTGGTCACAGCATGGAGACGGCATTGGTCGCACTGATAGATGACCTCTGGAGGGCTCGGGATAGAGGGTATTCCTCTATCCTGGTCCTATTAGACCTCTCGGTGGCTTTTGATACCACCGACCAGGGTATCCTACTGTGGCGCCTTCGGGGGTTGGGAGTGGGAGGCACCGTTTTACGGTGGTTCTGCTCCTACCTCTCAGGACGCATGCAGTTGGTGTTGACAGGGGGACAGAGGTCGACCCCAGGGCCCCTCACCTGTGTGGTGCCCCAGGGGTCGGTTCTCTGTCCCCTTCTGTTCAACATCTACATGAAGCCTCTTGGTGAGATCATCCATGGGTTCGGGGTGAAGTATCATCAGTATGCTGATGATACCCAGCTTTTCATCTCCACCCTGGACCATCTCAGTGATGCCCTCTCCGTGATGTCCCATTGCCTGCAGGCAGTACGGACCTGGATGGGAAGGAACAGGCTCCAGCTCAATCCGGACAAGACTGAGTGGCTGTGCCTACCGGCTTCTCGGGCTATCCAAGTAATTCCATCTCTGACCATGGGGGGAGAGGTGTTGCCCCCCTTAGACAGTGCGCGCAACTTAGGTGTCCTGGATTCACAGCTAAATATGGAGGAGGAGGTGGGAGCTGTTGCCAGGAGGGCATTTGCCCAGGTTCGCCTGGTGCATCAGTTGTGCCCCTATTTGGACCGGGATGCCCTATGCACAGTCACCCATGCACTCATTGCTTCCCGTCTTGACTACTGCAATGCTCTCTACCTAGGGCTGCCCTTGTGGACTATATGGAGGCTCCAACTGGTGCAAAATGCGGCCCCGTGGGTAGTGATGGGAGCGACCCGATACTCCCATGTAACACCCCTCCTACGCAATCTACATTGGCTACCAGTTGCCCTCCGGATAAGATTCAAGGTGCTGGTGTTAGCCTATAAAGCCCTTCATGGCCAGGGTCCAGGATATTTGCAGGAACGCCTCCTACCACCTTCAAATTCAAATCGTCCATTGCTCCCACGGCAGAGCCTCCTCGGGTGCCCAGGCAATGTCCCCATGGGAGGACCTTCAGCACCCACCCTTGGAACCAACTGCCCCTGGCGACTGGCCCCTGACCTCCTTCCGCCTTAAAACTCATCTGTTTGAACAGTCCAGCCTGGATTGACTTCCTTCCTTCCTGTGGGAGCGCTCTCCTCTGGGGGTGGCAATAAATCTAGAGGTGTGGTGTGAAAAGGATATAAACTTCATTAAAAAAAACAGAATATAATGGAATACAATCCCATCTGCCTTTGTTGACCTGGCCAGGGATCAAAACTTGTGAAAACTTTAGTCCAAAATAGACTTTAAAGCTAAGAAATGCTACATCAAGGTAGACTTTGGGAGATTCTGCCTAGGGAATGATCAGAGGAAAGATAGCATGGCCTGCAGCTGTATAATTTCTTGGGCTGTAAGGGAAATGGTGGGGATATTGTGTTTTCAGATTTACAAGATTTGTTAATTTAGCTTTATAGTAAAGTAGAATTAGGTTATCTTGTTGTGTTTCCTGTCTGGTCTAGCTGGTAAAGCTGATAATCAGCTATCAAGAAAGTAATATATATCTATGAGCTCTAGAATGCCCCATGAATAATGTTTTCAGTTATTATTGTGATAACTGAATTCTTATCAAAAAGCATTTATGATTCTTTTGCCCATCTTAATGTGGCACATTCTGAATCCCTTTTACTATCTGAAAGAACTGGGAGAACAGGATACTTTTCTATGTTTTGAATTAGATGTTGAAAATTTTCAATAAAGATTAGGTGGCCTACTCTTTCTCAAGGAAATTGCTTCAACGTGATTGCTTCAGTTTGCTCTTACTCATTTCCCCTCCTTCAGTGTGAAAAGATGGTTCATATCCTGAGAAGCATGCAATGGATGAGAATTAGTTTCTTTTTATCTCTATCACTGCAAAGATGTATGAGATACATTTCTTAAGGAAAAAATGTCACCATGGGTGTCACATTCCATGTGGAGACAAGAATTTGTGAAAAGAGGTAAATGCTAGACAAAGTGGTATCAATGGATGTTCATGTAAAATGATATCTGTAAAACAAGTACTTGGTGTACTTTTCCTGTTAATACTTCTGCCTTTGGATTTACTAGTAATAGCAGTGGTAAGCAGCAATATTGCATAATTAAAACATAATCAACTGTGGCTTCTGAATTTGGTCAGGTTTGACTGCAAATATCCATGCTTAATTACATTTCAATATTTCAATATTGTGATGTGGTTCTGTTGTTCTATTGAAAAGTTTCTGGAAAATGCAATTAATTGAAAATGTGAAGGCTTTGATACTAATTGATCCAAGTAGCAGGAACCACATCACACTTTAGCTGAAAATCTATACACGTTACCAGTTGCTTTTCATAGGTAATTTAAGATAACCTCTAAAGCTTCAAGGATCTTAAAGTGTGATTACTGTACATGAGGAATTGCCTCTCCTATTGCAAATCTGTCTGACTACAAAGTTTGTAAGAAGACTCACAGATCTATAGAGGCACATCTATGAAGTACATGAAGACCTTTTCCATCATTGATCTTAAGCTACATAGAACACACTTTCTTGGAAATTCTGTTTTGCTCCTATTCTCTCAATATTTAGAAAGTGGGTTAATAAACTACCTCTTTCAGTAAAATCATAATAGATGAATAATTTTAACTTTCACTTGTAAACTTGTATCTTTGTTTTCAAATCACCCATTCTATTTGCTATGTTTTCAGGATTTAACATCATCAGTGTAACTTCCATTTACTCCATTATTAGCACAAAACATGCATAGTCCTAATATAAGAAAAAAGGAAAAGTGAGTGTTATCAGCATATTGATTGTATTTCAATAGTCACGGATTAGGAGAGAAATTTGTTTTATTTGCATTTTCCAAATCAATGTGCAGATTGAAATGCAGTTACATTTTAATATTTGTACTTTACTTCTCCAATTTTTGTAGATTGCATCTCTTAAAACAATTTACACACAATACTGAAGAAGGCACAATAGCAAATTAGTGGAAATAAAAGGCACAGTTGGATTTTATAGAAGAAAACTAGTTTATTAGTAAAATTGCACATAAAGTAAAACTATATTGAGTTTTTTAGTTATGAGATAATATTATTTTGACATTGGAAAAATGATGACATTGAGCAAAACCAAATTGATCAGACCTGCCTAATCCTCCTAATGGAATAATTCATGTTAGGGTAGCAAGGAATTTCAACAGAATATAACCATAGCTCAGGGTTGAATCATGAATTAGGATGGTAATTCATTATCTATCCAGAAATCTCTGCAACCAATCAACCAAGCTTAGAGAGCTCTAAGTACTCTATAGCAAGGAATTCCCCAGGGAATTCAGTGTTAATGAGTCTGAATCAGTGGTGGGATTCATTTTTTTTTACTACTGGTTCTGTGGGCGTGGCTTGGTGGGCGTGGCAGGGGAAGGATAAAGAGGGGATATTTGCCAGTTCTCTGAACTACTCAAAATTTCCGCTGCCGGTTCTCCAGAACTGGTCAGAATCTGCTGAATACAACCTCTAGTCTAAATGTCCAGATTCTACTCCTTGGTTACCAGCCTAACTACCCTCATCTTATCTCTAAGCTCTCTGGTATCTTATTTTGGAAAAAAGACTAAAGAAGGAAGAAACAAGAAGGCTGGCAACACTTTGGATTGTGGGACATTTAGAATGTTGAGAACAAGGCATGAACATTTTCATAAAATTAGCCGGTTGCAAAACTTCAATTTGTTAGTAAGTCAACTGGTGAGGTTTCTTCCACTATGCCTCTGATAGTTTCCCTTATACAAACTTTTATGAGGAGATTTATGCTTCTGTATTTTATAGTTTCTATCTTTAATTGGACTTTGTCATGGATAGTCCTGTGCTAATAAGAGAGAACATTTATAGCTCAGGGTTAAAATGTTGTTACATAGTTTGGGTAGTGAAATGTCTGCAAGAAAACAACCAAGCCCAGAGAACACCAAGGACCTCACGTAGTCTAGAGCAGGGGTCTCCAACCTTGGCAACTTTAAGCCTGGAGGACTTCAACTCCCAGAATTCCGCAGCCATCTGGTTGGGGAATTCTGGGAGTTGAAGTCTTCCAGGCTTAAAGTTGTCAAGATTGGAGACCCCTGCTATAGAAGTACAGCTACCAGATGTCTAGGAAGACAGTTCCTCCTTTTTTTGTTATGTACTCCATTTGGCAGACTTAGCCTTACAATCAAAGATTGTCCAGTACCTTTCAGTATCACAAGTAATCTTTTCTTGAGCAGCTTTCCTGTGCTGTGCAGTGCTTCCCAAATACATGCTAACTACAAGTTAGCAAATTCTGCTCTATGACCTTGATCAGTACCTCAGGAGCTACTACCTGGAATTTTCATACCTTAATCAGCTACATACTGAATGCTTTTTTTAAAAAAAAATCATATTTATATGCCGCCCTTCTCTGGAGACTCAGGGCGGCTTACAATTTTTGGAGCGCAACCCAATGCGCTCAGCAATAGCCTTCCTTCCATTGTATATGCCTGCTTATTACTAAGCGGCATTTTTACAAAGTCAGCTTATTGCCCCCAACAATCTTGAGTCCTCAGTTTACCTACCCCAAGAGGATGGAAGGCTGAGTCAGCCTTGAGCCTGGTGGGATTCGAGCCTGCAATAATTACAGGCAGCTGGAATTAAGTACTAGGCTATTAACAGCCTGCACCACCAAGGCCCTTTTTTGCCTCCTTACTGGCTCTAGTACATTTATGTGATTGAAAAACCAATCTTTCTGATGCTGGGAAAAATAATTTCATTTACATGTAATCCTAAATACTGTACTTGGAGGGAGAGTTCTTTATGGTAATTTTTGTCACAAATGCCAAGAAAATTAGGTAGTGTGTCCTGTTTTTCATCCATTTTGTCCTCCTTTTCAAATATCTGTGCCCCCATTTGCCTGTTCAGATATCTCATAAATAAAAATATAGCAGTTATGGGCTCTAGGAATTACAGGAATTACAAGTATGCTAATATTAGTGCCAGAAAAAATGCAGCTGATTGACAGTGAAAAACAGGTGCTATGTTTGTACCCTGATACTCTCCCAAGTACATTTTAGAATCAAATTTATAACACTGTATAGACCAAATGCATAAATGGATTTATAAAATAACCTTCAGTTTTTTAATCATTGAAAATACTTTAAAAGCTTAAGAATTTAAAAGCATAAAACTTAAAATATGAAAAAAGTCAGCAGACTATACACACAGACTTACTTTGTGAATAAAGTGAGTGGTCTCTAAATTTGATAAATAAATTTTATAGGATAGGAGTAATAACAGAGACACCCAACCAAAATTCAGCAGCACAAATTCAAACAGACAGCAAAGAAACAAAAACATCTAGGTAAATAAATTAAATCTCCCTAGTGCCAATCAGGACATTCATAATTAGAGTGCCTGTTTTACATTGCCACTCAGTTATCCTGTTTGACTGAAACCATACTTGAGGAATGTTTGATTTGCCTCTAGTTTTTTTTACCCACAAATCACTCTCAGATCTACTAAAAACTAAAAGGATGGTAAGAACAGTTGAACATAGGATATGTAATTCCAGCTGGTAGAATCTTAAGAATTCTTTTTGTTGTTTTAGCTAATAGTTTCAGTATTTGAATCACGTGGAATTCTGAAGGTAGCATTTTTAAAAATAAGGCAATTTTTTTTTTTCAATTTTCTTTTCCAAGATCCTATTTTGACAGAGGTCTAATTTCTTGATAATTGCCTTTCTGCTTACATATCACTTCAGCTAGTGTTCTCAGGTCAATGAGATCTTTCAGTATTTTTCTTTTATTCAGTATACATTCAATCTAGAGTATAAACTTCAGAGTTGCTACCTTACAGCAACTTTGATCCATCTGTTTCCTTTCATATTATAATTGATATGTAAAGAAAGACATTTGAGTGAAAAGAAAATACAACTAATTCAGCTTTGGGCTAGGCATCTTCCATAGTAGTTGGAGCAACCAATTCTGTCCATCATTGGCATTTTGTGTTGAATGTCACAAAGTATGCAGAGTTGGTAGATACATGCAAAGATCCAACCATTATCAGTGCTCTAGTTTTGTATTTATAAATACAGTATATTGCTAACTTTCTGTTGAACACGTATTAGGGTGATATTATAAAAATTCTTGCAATTTGGAATAAGATAATCAAAAGATTTTATAGGTGTCTTTCATGAATATGGAGACATCTTCATATGAATAGTGAGAAACTGTTAAAATTGATCAAAGAAGGAATCTTTGAACAACTGAAAGTTGAATGGGACTATTCTCCAGACAGTTTTTGCCTCATTCTCTTATTCTTTTACCCATCCTCACTATTCCTATTTCTTTATCTACCTTTTGTGACAAGAATTGAATCTTGATTATTGTCACACAATGTGGATATTCTGCATGTAAAGCATATTATTATTCAGTTATTATGTAAATCAGACATTCACAGCCTACCAAAATGAATAGAAATGTGTTACAGTAGGCTACGTGAGTCTCTATTCTTAATGGCATATCATCCTTCATTATGATTATAAGAGACGATTCCATGTCAAGTTAGTGCTTGTTATATTTATTTTAGATTTGTTTATTTCAGCTTCAAAACCTCCCACTCCAAACAAAAATTTCATACTGGACTCATGTCAACTATTAATTTTAGCTCACCTATCTCATTAAGATGAGATCCCAGCTGCCTCAGTCTTCCTTGTGCACATTTCTGTCTTAGCATTAGCAAACTAGAGCTAGTCATTTCAGAATATTGAATTCTAGTGGCTTGGTTAAAAACAAATACAAAAAAACTTTCTGCCCCAATGCCAAAGCTACCAGTTGGATTGAAAAGATTAACATTTACAACATAGTCAATTGTGTGAGAATATCCGCAGTTGAGACTGCAACTGCTATGCCATGCTACAAAAATCTTGACAGCTGGCCATTTAAGCAGGGTCAGCTAAACATAGTGGCCTGAAATGCTGAAGGAATGTGCCATATAAAAATATATGTGCTATACAAATATTTACAGTTAGTAGCAGCAGTTTTATATGAATGTCTTAGATGCCTGATTCTAAGGCTATGATGCTGAAAAAGGAGAAATTACAAATGAATCCAAATGAATACCAACAGCTAAAGTCTTGATTATAACTGCAAGAGTTTCATAGTATCATTGTACCATTAATGAATAGTAAAAAGTCTTTATTATAATAACAGATTAGTACAAAGCATAGATTAACTTGGAAATGATACTAGTTAGACTAGTTGCCAGAGCCACTGTTTATGTTTTCATCAAAATGGAATAAGAATGATAATGATAGCAGTTTTAGGGTAAATGTCTATGCAGATTCTTAGTCAACCAGGCCATGGCTGTCCTAGAGGTGCTTTTTCAAAAAGCAACTGGACTTTCTTGTTTTTCCTTGAAAATGTTTTGCTTCTCATCCAAGATGTCTTTACAAAAAAACATGAAAGTCCAGTTGCCTTTTGAAAAAGCATCTTTGGGACAGTTTTAGGGTAGTTTGTGAAAGATACAAACTGTTACACATCATTCATATCTAGCTGTGGCACATAAGACATTAAACTGGAATAATTCCATTTGCAAGCTTGAAAATGACATTTTACTTGAATTCTTCAAACAGATACTTATATGATTTACTTTAATAGAATGTTTAGTTAGGAGTAGGATATTATTGAAAGGTCTTTGTTTGTGTACTGTTAAGCCCCCTGAATATTCATGGTGATTTACAACTGAAACTAAAATAAGTTAATATATCATGAAACAAAACATGATGATGTGTATCCATTTATATTAAATATTTAAAATTTGTGTTAACAATTCTGTTTTGAACACATTCCTAAATATGGGGAAATGAGAATGTCATAAGGATCTCTTGGGAAGGCTGTTCCAGAAAACTGAAACCATTTCTGACAAGCAGAGACTTATAATTCTTGCCTCCAAATCTCTCCATGTAATGAATTTTCAGGATCATCCAATGAGATGTGTAGACTAGGTGGGTAGATTCTACTCAAAGCAATAATCCTAGAAGTATTATTGGTTTTGTACATGAAAAGCAACACTGATTTTCCTTCGAATATGAGCCATGGTTAGAACGCAGTAGTGCAGCTTACCTCTGCTGACTGCCAGCTGCCAGCAGTTTGGCAGTTCAAATCTCACCAGCTCAAGGTTGAATCAGCCTTCCAACTTTCCAGGGTCAGTAAAACGAAGACCCAGATTTTGGGGGGCAATATGCTGACTCTGTAAACCTTTTAGAGAGGGCTGTAAAGCACTGTGAAGTGGTATATAAGTCTAAGTGCTATAGCTGTTGCTGTTGTATTGAATTACATATAGAAATTTGTGATAACTAATGGAAAGCCTATAATACTAGTGTTATATGTGAAAAGCAACTTTTTTCTGCTACTGCTTTTGAGTAGTCCTCAGAGGCAGTCCCATGTAGAGCGTATTATCTAGCAGTTTCCATAATTCTCAGAGAACTAATGTATCTAGAGTCACCATATAAGCATACAGAAAACCAGACTGTTTCCATATCAACAACAGTATAGTCTTGCGGGATTCAACATCCACTTTTTAATCCCTTTCCAAATTTTGATAGTCTCCAGTAGCTAGTCAAGATTTCCATCATAACAGATCACTAGAATTGCTTGGACAGAAGGTCTGTCTAGATATTATCAGTATGCTTATGATGAATTTCCCTTAGGAGTTATTGTTGGTCAGTTCAATTGGCAGAATGGTGTAATAATAAATGGAATGAGAATTGTACTGAGTTTTGAAGAATTGTACATTATGCTGTTAAAAATTAAATAGGCCATTGAATTGAGCTCAATCCTTACTGACTATAAGGATATATGCAATTTTTGCCACTTCCTTTTGCATTTTTTTCACTTGTCAGTCTAGTCCTGAATTTCCATGTTAAAAATTGATCAGATAACATTTCCAATTCAATATTATAAATGCAAAAATTCCCAATAAAATGTTGCTCCTCATATTGCTATCTACATGCATTTACTTATTAAATTCATATGTCATCCATTTCACTGTTAAAACAACATATAATGGAATACCTTGGCACTAACAAGACCAATTCCTATTCCTGTAGGGATTTCTACAGATATGGTACTTTCTGTCTCCTACTTTCAGAAACTTTCAGATTCTTTAATAAAATATGTACCAAAAGTTGTGAGTTTTGGCAAAGATTTTAAAATAGGGCAGTTAGACTATTAGTCGGAACATGCCAGCATGATCATATTCTATGTCTGTTTTTACCAATTACAGTAGCAACAATTCCATTCTGGGTTCAATACAAAGTCCTGGCATTATCTATTTCAGTTAGTTGAAAAGCTGTGAAAAACGATATCTTAAACATTAATCTAATCAAGAATGCATGTACTCCTCTAAGTCTATTCTACAGATGCCTCTACCAAATTAGATGAATATAGAGGTCAGAACAGAAAGGATACTTCAGTAGAAATGCCATGTTTATGGAATTCATTTCCTACAAAGATTTGTCAGAGGTCTATTTTAAAGTCTTTTCAACAACCAAGCAGAAAGAATCTTAATATTTTTCTAAGTATTTAATTAATAGAGTCAGGGCTTTTATAACTTAACAGTGTTTAACTCTGAGGAGGTTATAAATGCTGCATGTATTATAACTGCAGTTGATGATTAATCCTGATTATTGTCTTTTCTCTTTGTTAGGTGTACCAGACAAGTGTAGTTATTATGTGGTTTAGAAGCAAAGTGCATAAGCAACCAAGTCAGTCCCAAGGCATTCATAGATTAGTTATCTCTTTGCCTGCTTTCAAGACATTTCCTCATGAATTTTATTAAAATTAGAGAAGTAAATTAAAACTATGATAATGTCATTTTTTTCAACATTTTGGATAACATATATCAAAGCAAGTTTAATCTTTTTTGTGCTATATAATTTTGATTCAGAAAAAAGTGTCTTTGTCTTGTAGCTTGCCCAGCAGGGATGTTCAAAGCTCATCAAGGAACAGGAGTCTGCACACAATGTCCTCCCAACAGTCGCTCCACGTCAGAAGCTGCTGCCATCTGCACTTGTCGCAACGGATACTACCGGTCTGACTTTGATCCATCAGAGGTAGCTTGTACTAGTAAGTACTAGTATTTGTTTCTGGGAACAGGTTGGCTTCAAAACTAATTGGATCCATTCTTCTTAAATAGTTCTGGAGAAACAACATTCAGGAATAGCCTAGTGATAATAACTGTAGTGATAACCATGTTTTGGAAATGATCTATAAGGACACTGAACTTCAAACAAATGCCAGCTCAACAACTTCCTGCATTTACTACAGCAGTCTGATTTTTTCCCCAGGTTTAGATTTAAAAGTCATGAATTTTAAGGAGACAATTCCTAAAAGAAAAAAAGCCACAACTACATATTTTTTCAAACCTGCATGGAAGCCTTTAAAAAGTCTGGAGGATTTAATGAGTAGCAGAGAGTTGTTCACATGATGTCCAAATCATTTTTGAAGAATATGTACACAGAAAAGATTAACTTGTTAAAGTTATTTTTAATAGACTGAAAAATGTTAGTTAACCTTTAGCTTTCAGACCAGTACATAGTTGATTACAGATATAGGAAGTCTATTTAAGGGGGGGAAAAGCATTCTTTAACATGCACCAACAAGAAAAGGGATCTCATCAACATTAATATTTCCTAGCAAAACAGAAATTGAAGAAACACAGAGAGAGAAAAAGAAAAGAAAACTCATCAACAACTATTATTACAAGATCTGGGAACAAAGGCTCACAATTTAGGGATGGATGATATTAACCAAAACAAACCTTTAATGATTTTTCATAATTAGTAGTAATTTTCTTTTCATGTGAATTTATCATTTTTTAAAACATTTAGGACATAAATACCATCTCTTCATAAGAGATGCATTAGCAGTTGTAATGTAGTACTTAGTCTGTTGGTGCATCAAAGCTAGAAATTTAGGATCTCTGAAGTTTGAATGTGTGCGCATTCAGAGTATGCCAAAGTAATGGAATTGTCTATAATATCTATGAAGGAAGTAGAAGACAATGAATTGACAATCCCATATTGGGGGAAAAGCAATCCTTGATAGCCTTCCCGATTTTTCAGCCTTACATTCAGTGTGATTTTTATTATTATCTGTTATTTCCATTTCCATTTCATTTGTAATTTAAACTTTTGGACAAATTAATATTTTAGAATAAATTTGTGTGATTTACTGTAATATCATGTTGCAGAGACATTTTGAAAATTATTGTTCCCTGCTTGGAGACTGCTGGGGTGCCCTGTATTTCCAGGAAGGGGTTGATCTTTCCAACTTCCTTTGCAGCTGGCTTACACAGAAGTCTATATTAGCATACTACTTTTTGAATAATGCTTCTGTAGGTAATTGCATTGTAGTTATGAGTTGCCTAATGTGTGTTCGGAATAAGAGATTAATTTCCATATTCTGCTTGATCACTGGTAACAGGAAGTGCAGTAAATAAATCTGTGTTTTATTGCTTCTTGTTATATAGCTGATTTACACCATGCCTTACTAGAGAAGTACTGTATGTAAAAAAAGTCAATTTGTTGGTTTTTATTTCTGCTCGTTAAGACCTAATTTTAAAATGTTTTAATTTGAGGTGCCAGATGTTCTGTTCCCAAATTGTTATATGCCATAGGAGTAAATAAATTTGGTACTGTATGGTAGCTGTTGCTGCTGTTCACTTCCTTGCCAGTGCATTTCCTGTTTTATGGAGCTTTTCACTAGTATGCTTTTAAAGTTCCCCATTTAGTGCTAGGAATGCAATTTTCATTACATTTCACAAAACAGTAAAAAGCAGGATAGACATTACTGTAAGACTAAAATACAGTGAATAGCCAATAGATACTGCACTGAACCTTGTGAAACATTCTGTCTGTGCAAAGGAGACAGTGTAAAGGATTATGTTTGTTGCCCCATCCCATCCCATCCAATTTCCACTTTCAATATAAGAGACAAAGGTAATTTTTCGACAGCAAAAATCTGCATGTTGGGGAAAAAATGGGATAATGACACTAATGACATTCAGCAAAAATGGAAACAGAAACCTGAGGAACACATCAAATTTAAATTATTGGTGTATCAATCAAAAGGGCACAGGATTTTCCACAGCCAATGAAAATATTTTGATTGGTAAGATGGAAGTCTATATTAGCCCAAACAGTGTGTTGGTTATTCCAGTTTGAATCCTTTTGTGTGCATAATAGCTGAATAGAGATGGAAAGTAGGGCACCAGGAGATCCCTGCTTTATTCTGCACCAAAGGAGCAGTTGGCAGATAGTATATATCCAACATTAAGCTCCGAGGTATTGGCCCAAATTAACATTTATGCCATTCTTGCCCATATTGTAATGGTTATGAGTTGTTACAATCTCAAATTTGTAGATTCACTTAGTTCCGTTATGAATGCAGAATTAATATTTTGATGAATTTACTGATTTATTAAATATATAAACTTGTACTTTCTAGAAAGGTAAACTAAATTTAAAGCAGGTGAAGGCAAACCTTTTGACTTGTCTTTTTGACTACAGAGAGCCATAGGTTTTGATGGTAATTTTATGATGTTAGGAAAGTTGTTTCCTCAATTTCTAGCCAATCCTTCCATTATGCTCATCCAGTAAGAAATACTTCTTATTGTGAGCCTATTAAACTGTTTTTGGCAGCTTAATCCAGACAGTTCAGAACAGTGGAACATACTATGAATTGTACAAAAATCACTCAAGAGTTCTACAGTTACATTTAAAATTTGAGCAAGAAGGTGTGTGTAACCAGGCAGAAAAACAACAGAATAGTAACAGTCAAATTACTATTAATAAGAAAGTTAAAATACTATTTCAGAGGCCTGAAAAAGGCTTAACCTTCTGAAACTTAATGAGGTCAAATAATAACAGTCATAAGGTAAAGGTAAAGGTTCCCCTCGCACATATGTGTTAGTCATTTCCGTGATTCATAGATAAGCATAAAATTTCCTATACATTTTTATTTATCTGTCTATCCATCAAATATATATGGTCATGCATGTCATGAAAACTGACTGGGCAATATACAACAATTAAGCAAAATAATAAATACATAAAATAGTTATTGCATGTGTATGTATGTGTGTGTGTATGCATATTCACACACACACACACACACACACACACATTATTAAAATATTTGCTATGGAGAACTTTGTATGTAAGCTGTGGGATCACAACTAGTGGTAGAAAATGAGGTAGGTTAGCATATGATTGTCCATATGTTCTGACAATTAGGGAAGACAGATATGAAATTCTCAGCCCTCTTTTGCTCAATGTCTTTTGGGTTAAATGTACAGTTTTAAAATTATGTAGTATGTGTATTGAGTATATTAGTGTAAGAGAAAAGCAGGCAGAGCAGAGAGGGTGGAGAGTGGAGTTAAATGAGCCATCAGGCTAGAGTCATTACATTCCCACAAAAAGTCTTAAGTCCAACCGCTCCTGAATTCCATTGACTCTTACCTGGTGTCAATTTAGTGTTGAAGTTTAATTGATAAATTGTTATCTATAAGCTTAAGCAATAAATCTTCTCAACTGCAATTTAGCATATAGTTCTGATTCTTTGTACCTGATAGTTAAAAGCCTATGACTGATTTGCTCTTATTTAGTGATATTAAAAAGTAGCATGCTTCTTCCCCATCTACACTATTTCTCTGTTGCTGCATACTTTTCTGAATACAGCCCTAAGCATAGATCCCTGTCACTTCCTATTTGGAAAGATTCAAATTCCCCAAAGGTTAATTTTATCAGGCAGTACATGGGTTAAAATAAAGAGTGGGTGGGGCTAGTGCAAAATTATATGGACACCCTTGTTTCTCTTTCTCAATTCTCTCTTCCCACAAACAGCAGATTGAAGGCAGAAAGGGGCAAGTTGCTGCAGCTGGCTCACCTTGCCGATTCACCCCAGTAAACTCACTGTGGGACAACTCACTACAGTCAACTTGCCATGGGACAACTCACTTTTGGAGAAGTCAATGTGGGATAACTCATGAGAGAGACAAGTAGAATTGCAGCTTACCCCAGCCTTGAAAACTATTAACTTTAGAAAGTTCAAACCTAAAGCAAGACAACGCCCACTGCAATTCTCTTTGTCCTTTTCTTGAGTTATCCCACAATGAATTGTTATGCAGTGAGTTGTGCCATGGCAAGTTCACCAGGGTGAGTCAGTCAGGGCAAGACGACTGTGGCAAGTCAGCCACAGCAAGTTGTCCTAGGCCTGACTGTAGGAAAGAGTTAACTCTCTCTTACCAGAGGCTTGAACTGATTTCTTGCAGATAACGTTTGAAGTTAACTTTGTAACCACATGCGAATCTATAGGTTGCCCACTTCTTGATGAAGGAAATGCAATAGTTCTGGAAACTTTATATTAATCAATTATACTGGACTGGCCTTCCCAAACCAAGCTGGTGATAAATGAGCTTAATAATATCCTTTGGCTGCAGATTCGTTGTGTTGGAAGAGGAGAGATTCCTATGCAATCCAGGTTCCAATTTGAGCTAGGCTTTACATAAGAACAAGTAAATCTTTCCTCCCTCCCTTCTCCTTGATTTGCTGAGATAATCATAGCTTTCTTAACAATATGTATTTTCCTAATAAAAAAGAATCAAACCATGACTTTATCTCATAGTTTATCTATTTACTGAACAATGTTGGAAATACAATATTTTTGCCACATGGATTTTCTACTTTGAATTGCACTGAGGAAGGCAATAGGACTATAAAGTTCGTTTTTCAAAATTCTGCCACTAACTCTCAAATAAATTGATAAAAGGTTCTATCAAGTGACTGTCAGTGCTTCCAGGTAAACTGAACAGGAAACATGACTAGATAAGCTAATTCTACTTCATTGTAAGGGTACATTAATAGAATCCTGAAAAAGGTTTAATTGACTACTTTGTTCATATTCTTCTAACCTGGTGCTCGAAGATGGATTAAGCTTGAAGTGGCCAATGTTTCCAGTCAGTCACCACTCCATAGTCTAGCAACTTTCAAATGGGTTTAAATTACAATTTCCAGAATACACATTTCATTGGACTAACTGGAGATTCTGCAAATACTAATCCTAACTCATCAGATCAGAGAAAATTGAGTTAGTGAGCTTTAGCATTTGTACAGTAAAAAAAATTAACTTTATGGGGTTTTTTTCCTCATTGGTGAGAGAAAGGGTCAAGAAGTCTAGAGAAAGGATTATTATTTTTCACTGGGAAGAATGAATATGTTTTACAATTCTGTAGGCTTTCACTGTGAGTGTGTATCTATGAATTCAACATGGTTACGTTTTTAAGTGAAGCACCATTTTAGTCTTCTATGTACATAGTAAAGCCTTTACTGGTAGATGGCTCATGACAAATACTTTATCTGTGCTGATAGGGAAAAAAATTAAATGGAATGGAATTTTCGTTAAAAGGACAGCATTTTTCTAGCAATTTTAACAAAATGCTTTCATCTGTGTAACCATGGCAACAGATCAGAGAAGCTCTCTCAAAGTGCCACTCTGAATGTAATTATGAAGAAAAGGGGAAAGAGGAGGGTAGTAGGGAATTTGGAATAGAGACAGCAGCTGGAAAACCCTCCAGGGCTTTAGCAGAGGTGGGCTATGACAGATTCAACAGAATTGCTTTTGATTTATTTTCTTTTGAGTAAGATGTTGAAACACTTGCCTGTTAATTATTTTCCTTGATCCCAGCAAAATGGCCAGTAGCCTCTCCACACCAATGTCAATGATGTAGTGTCCAACAAATCTCCAAATAAATGAGAAAGAACCACAAAATCATTCAAATTAGTACTCATTCAAACACAATATTTGCCCCAGTGCAAGAAAAAGAATGCACACAATGTATTCATTGATTTGTGACATTTCTAGACAATTCAACTCTTAAATGGCTGTCCTGAACTTTTGCTTGCCACGCTGGAATTAGAAAAGGGCCCTGACAAAGCCAATTTTGAGACAAAGAGAATATGAGAAAGCAGATGTTAGAACTTTCTGTGAAGATGTTAAGACATTTGGACAAAAGAAGAAATAATATGAAATTGGCTTATTGGACCAAGGTTGAAGTAATAGCTTACTATTTCTGGTAATGTTCAGTGTTCTTTTTTTAACTGGGACTAGATGATGATTGTTAAGTTCGCATGGAGAGGCAAGACGCGGAGTGCTTCAGCTCTTATTTATTGTGACTTTCAGCTCAGAACGGACCCGAATGGCTCAGCCGCGGCAGCTATTTATAGCCGGCTGCCACGGCTGCCAGCCAATCAGAGTGCAGGGTTTTCCCGCACTTTTACAACCAATGAATTCAAACACTTTACTTCAACAACCAATCATTTCAAACTCTGCATACATAACACCCCTCCCCACTAGGTTTGGTCCATACTCAAACCCCATCTATCTAATATACTCTTGTAAATAGGTGGGGCTCTTACGGTTACGTTGAGACCTGTGTGGTTCTGGAGTCTTAGGAAATTCACATTGTGAGGAAGGAAGTGTCTCTGCCAACATTCCCTTATTAGGACTTCTTGTACTGGTAGAACCTGTTTGGTTACTCCAACCTGGTCTCTCCTGCCAATCCATTTCCAACCCTGTGTTATCCTCTAATTCTGGTACTGAAGTGCAATCTTCCATTTGTGAAAATGGTTGTTGGCATTGTGACAGGTTTTGGGGTTGTTCCTGTCATGTTAGCTCATTACACATGGGGTTGATTCTTACTTGCTCACTACCTTCATTATCTCCCCCTTCCCCCCCTAGGAAAGGCTGTGGGTAGGAGGTCCAGAGAGGGGCATGTGCGATGCTCCCTAGACTTTCTGGACCGTAATTGGTCTATGTGCCTACTCCACAAAACACCATCCTCAGTTTGAACCCTGTAAGATTTGGGGCCCGTAACCTGGGTTATTTCTGCAGGGATCCACAGTGGGTTACCCACAAGGTTTTTAGCATAAACAAGATCGCCCACGTGAAAGCTGCGAGTTTTGCTAGTGGAATCTAATGGTGCGTTGGGTGCGTAAGTGGGGTGAAGGCGGTCCAGTGTAGACCTGAGTTTCCTACCCATCAAGAGCTTGGCTGGGGTTAAATTAGTGGATGGGTTAGGGGTGATGTGTTGGATACTGAGTAGTTTTTCCACTTTCTCAGTGATGTCCCCTGGACCCATTTGTTGGGGTTTCTCTAGTGAAATGCACCATGCGTTCAGCCCGGCCGTTAGCCGAAGGATGCCCGGGGGCTGTAAGGGCGTGCCTGATACCCTGTTGTGCTAAATATGATTCAAATAGGTTGGCAGTAAATTGGGGACCATTGTCAGAAACTAGGATATCAGGTAGCCCGTGAGTTACGAAAAGTTTCTTTAGCTGTGTGATAACAGCTTCAGCTGTGGTGGAGGACATAGGAATAACCTCCAACCATCTGGAATATGCATCTACCACAATGAGAAAAGTATGTCCTCTGGTAGGGCCAGCAAAATCAATATGAATTCTGGACCATGGGCCCCTAGGACATTCCCATTCCTGTATGGGGGTGAGAGGAGGTGCAGGCCTTGTTTCCTGACAATTTGGACAGATGCAACCCAGTTTTCCACCGTTTTGTCAATACCTGGCCACCATACATAACTCCTGGCCAATCCCTTCATTCTGACAATACCCGGATGACCCTCATGTAACATTTCTAAAACCTCTTTCTGTAGTTTTGCAGGAATAATCACCCTGTTACCCCACAATATACATCCCTTTAAGACAGATAACTCTGTCTTGATTTGAAAGGTTGGGAAACCTGAGGTAGATCTTGTAGCGGCCAACCTTTTTTGATCCAACCCACAATAGGAGCCAATAAACTGTCTTTGGCAGTTTCTCTTGCAATTTCAGCAGCATGGACTGGAAGCTTGGCAACAGTTTCTAGAAAAAAGGTGTAAGTTTCAGGAGCAGGGTCCTCAGTGCACAAAGGAAGTAGGCAGCGACTCAAAGCGTTTGCGTGCCCAATGTCTTTTCCAGGTCTATGGACAAGTTTATATGAATAAGCAGCAAGGAATTCAGTCCATCTCATCATTCTGGGTGAAAGGATGATTGGTGTTGGTCTATCGCTGGCCACAATGCCCAAAAGTGGTTTGTGATCTGTGGCAATGGTGAATCTTCTTCCATAAACGTATTCGTGGAATTTCTTGACTGCTGCAACAATTGCCAACGCTTCTTTGTCCAGCTGACTGTAGTTCCTCTCTGCTTTAGTCAATGTGCATGAATAAAAGGCAATGGGAGCTTCTCTTCCACTGGGAAGCTTGTGGCTCAGCACCCACCCCCACCCCAAAAGGGGATGCATCACAAGTTAATACTACAGGTAAATTCTCAGAGAACTGTATCAATACACAATCAGAAGTGATTTGTCGCTTTATATTGTTAAATGCTGCTGCTTTTTTCTGCCCCAGACCCATGCAGCTTTTTTATCCAATAATCTATGTAAGGGTTCTGCAGTGGTTGCTTTCTGAGATAGAAACATATGGTAGAAATTAATAAGTCCCAGGAATGCCTGCAAGTCAGTTTTGCATTTTGGTCTGGGGGCTTCTTTGATTGCCTGGACTTTGGCTTCTGTGGGGTGGATGCCATGTTTATCAATCATATAGCCCAAGAATTCTACTTTATCAGTCCTTAGTGTACATTTCTCTTTTTTGACTTTTAACCCTGAGTCCTTAGGGAGTAGGGCGGCATACAAGTCGAATAAATAAATAAATAAACCCTGCTTTTTTAAACCTGTTGAGGACTTCTCTGAGTTTCTCATGTAACTTAGTGTCATTTTCAGCAGAAATTAAAACGTCATCAAAATAAGGCACCACCCCAGGTAAACCTTGTAGCATCCTTTCCATAAGGCTTTGAAATATGCCTGGTGCCACACTTACTCCGAATTGTAACCTCTTGCATTTGAATGCACCCCGATGGGTTACAATGGTTTGCGCCTCTGCAGTTGTCTCGTCTACTGTTAACTGCTGGTATGCTTGGGCAAGGTCCAGTTTGGTGAAAACAGTGCCCCCGCCCAGGGAGTGCAATAAATGATGAACCACTGAAACCGGATATGTGCTCTGTTGTAGCGCATGGTTCAATGTCCCCTTGTAATCCCTGCAGATTCTCATGTCAGCCATGACTGGCGTGACTATGGGTGTCTCCCATTTGGAGTGGTCTGTGGGCTCTAATACCCCTTGGGCTATTAGTTTATCTAATTGTTCATCGATTTTTTCTTTCAAAGCAAAGGGTACCCGCCTGGGTTTTTAGCAGATTGGCTGCACCTTGGGATCTAGATTGAAAGTGATAGGGGTCCCCAAGTACTTGCCTAATCCATCACTGAAGACCTCTGGCAATTCAGACTTCAATGACTCCTCCCATTCAGTGTTGCTCACATGGTTGATGCCAGTCACTTCGATGCCCAGTGGGGTAAACCACTCCAGTCCCAGCAAACTTGGGCGATCTTTACCTATGATGGTCAATGGCAGGCGCTTGGTGTAGCCTTTGAATTTCACGTTGAATTCTCTTGTTCCAACTACTGGAATCTTGTTCCCTTGGTAGTCTTTAAGAGTCAGTGCTTGCTTTTTAAAATGCTTTTTCTGAATGTCTGGAATTAGTCTCTGAATAGTGTCCCATGACACCATAGATAGGTACGAACCTGAGTCCACCTCCATTTGGCAAGGTCTTCCCTTGACATGCACCTTCTTATTGTTCAGTGAAGAAGAATGGCCAATAGTTACAGTTTGATGTGTTTCATTTTTTTGTGTTGTGCCCCATTTTCTCGCTGGTGTTGTTTGGTTTGGCTCCTCTTTCTTTGTTTGAAACAAACTTTCTCCTGTTTGGTGGAGTTCTAGATGATTTGCAGACTCTTGCAATGTGCCCTCTCTTTTCGCAGCGGATGCAAATGGCGTCCAGGAACCTGCATTCAGTGCGGGGGTGGTTTCCCCCACAACCTATGTAATAGAAATCTCGCTTCTTCCTTTCCAGGTTGTTCCGTTTCTGTTCCATTTTGAGTCTGTTAATCCCTTCTTCTTCTCCTCTGTATTCTGACTCAGATTCAAGTTCATCAAAATGTGTGGTGGTGGTCTTTTCACCATCAGAATGGGACGATGTTCTGTTCATCTTCCTCATTGTGGCAGCTGAATTCTTTGTGGCTTCTGTGGAGATTGCTTCATCGATGGCTTCCTTCAGTGTGATTTTTGGTTTCATGAGTAATTTACTCTGCAAAACCTTGTCTTTCAGGCCCAATATGAACCGATCGCGCATGGCCTCCTCAATCACACTGAATTCACAGGCACCCCCAATATTCCTTAAACTTGCCACAAAGTCACTAATGCTTTCGTCATCTCTCTGATTGCAGTGGTAAAACTCGTGTCTTCTAATGAGGCACGATACTTGGGGCGTGTAGTGTGCCCTCAAGAGTCTTTCCAGATCAGCCCATGCCATTATCTTCACGTCTGCTGGAGTGGCTAATGCCTTCGCCATCTTGAATACTGCTGGACCGCAGTATGTTAGAAAAACTGCCCTCTTCCGTTGTTCAGAAATCACAGCCAAGTCATTTCCTTCTAAAAACATTTGAAAATGGTCTGCATACGATTCCCAGTCTTCGTTCTTTGGATCGAATGGGGCTGTGGGGGTGTTCAGCGCAGCCATCTCGCTCTTCTCTGTTCCGCGTTGCCTTCTCCTTGGGGAAATCCCACCTTCGTCGCCAGAGTTAAGTTCGCATGGAGAGACAAGATGCGGAGTACTTCAGCTCTTATTTATTGTGACTTTCAGCTCAGAACGGACCCGAATGGCTCAGCCGCGGCAGCTATTTATAGCCGGCTGCCGCGGCTGCCAACCAATCAGAGTGCAGGGTTTTCCCACACTTTTACAACCAATGAATTCAAACACTACTTCAACAACCAATCATTTCAAACTCTGCATACATAACAATGATGATGTTTTAACAATTTTGTTTATTTGAACAGAGGAAATGGGGGATATGCTTAAATGGAAATGTACATGTGTTTTTAGTTATTCTTTTCAGTACGGTGCACATTGGAATTCTGTGGCTATTAAACTTCAGTTAATTGACTTTTTATCCTGTTGCCTCTGTAGAAAATCAGTGTTGAACTAAATTCTTACCTTGTAAAGTGCTTCATTATTCATAGATTGGTACTTCCTATGGATGTGAGGTAAATAGTCTGAACTCTGGTGTCCCTGTTGCTCATAGAAAATAGACATAAAAGGAGACCTTTCTAAGACTTCACCAAATATCCATTCTTTCAATCTTACACATTAAAGTATCAGTAAGAGCTTACTGTATCTGATATGTATGGCTATGCCTTTTAAGGTGTGTGGATTTTTATGAAATTTGAATTGTATTTCATGGAACATTTAAACCTAAAAGATTTCTTCTGGATATCTAATTTCTGCAAACATGGATCCATTGGAGATCGAACAGCATAACCTAGCAGTTTGAATTCTCATCATAGACTAAGGCAATCTTACCCGATATATTACTTTAATTACTTAAAATCTGGCAAACTTAACTCCAGGCAAGATGAGTGGCATATAAATTGAATGAATAAATTGAATGAATATATCCAGGTTTTCTTCTCCTAACCTCCACCTAGAACTTGCTTCAAGTATTGACTAATACAGATAAAAAGAGAATTATAGTTAAAGTATACAAACAAATCAATTAAATATACTTAAATAATCAAAATTTAATGATATTCACCAGTTAAAATATCTTTTAGCAAAACAATTCACTAAATTGCTAAAAATTTATCCAAACAATAAAAAGAGAATTGTAAGTACCAAGTTGTTGGAGTCTGGTCATGAGCATGATGGTTACAAGATAGATTGGTTGAGGATTAGCTCATACAGAAATATAAGCAAATCAGATTTTCTGTGTTTATGTAATGTCAGTACAGAAATGGAAAAATGTTTGGAGACACCAGAAATGGCACAGAAATGGTTAGAATGCAGTATTGCAGGCTAACTCTGGCAACTGCAGGAGTTTGATCCTCACCGTTTCAGGGTTGACTCAGCAGGACAGTAAAATGAGAACTCAGATTGTTGGGGGCAATATGCTGATGCTGTAAACCACTTAGAGAGTGGTTTATAAAGCACTATGAAGCGGTATATAAATCTAAGTGCTATTGCTATTTTCTGGATTTTCTGTAAAATGTACAGGGAATGAAAATTGTGCTTGCCTGCCAGACAAGGCTCTATTGTGAATTGCATGTCAAAACCCTCATTTTCTTTTCCTGATTTTTGCTTCAAATGTTAAAGTGCATGTCTTCAGCATATGACTCAGAAAGATGAGAGACACTGTACTACCAATGAAGAACAACCAACCAAATACGACTCATTTTTTTAAATCAGGATTGTTGCTTTGTATTTGCCACAGCTTTGCTTAGGGCATGGCAATAAATCTCTTCTTATAAAACAACCAGCATTCAGGAGTTAGCAGAGGAAAAACCAAGGACAAGCCCCAAATAAATAATTTGCTTTTGTTGTATATAAAAGAAGCCCTAAATAATGATGATCACCTAATGCAGATGTAGCAATCCAGTTTACAAATAGGGGAAGGACAGAGCCAAGGAGAGGGTAAACAGATAAATTGAGAGTTGCTACACAGCCAAACAAGTCCCCCTTAATTGTCGTTGAAACTTAGCTCTTACCAGGTGCTCTTACCAGGTGATGATAATTAGTTAATATTTCTGTGCATAGACTTTCAGCAATAAAACACTTAAATTGAACCTGGATGTATAGACCTGGCTTTTTGCATCTGACATAATCTTCAAACATTTCAAAAGGAGTACAACAAAAAACCTAGCATAGCATCTGATCCACAAGCAGGAGCAACAGCTGATGAAGCAACAATAATGGCTGCTGTTTATAATATCAGGATGAAGTAGAGAACAAAGTACACAATTTGTCAGCAGCATTGCTAGTGCAACTAGTGCAACAGATGCAGAATTTGAGGCAGACTGCACCCTTGGTAGGCCCAGCACATGCAGCACTTCCAACGGTGCATCCTATGTTACAGAGAAGTCAAGAAACTTGCCAGAAAGATTTTGAGGAGAATTGGAAAGGATAAGAGTTATTTATGGGAACCTGAGTAGCAGAATTTCTGGTCAACTGATCACAGGTGTCCTTTTTACTGGCAGTCTCACAAGCTGAATGGAATGGGCATTCCCTATTACCAAAACCAATACCCAATTATGGATAAATATCAAAACTTCATGGTTAAATGCAGTCTGCAGTCACCTTTCTTAGTATCCTAAAATAAACCATCTTGTCCTGGAAATCTAAATTTCATTTAAATTAGTGAAATGTTATTCTACTTGGCTTTCCTAAGTTCTTCCTGCTTCTATTAGCTAATGAAAGCAATGGGATTAGCTTTGGGGGCAAATGTTAAGATTTCCATAACATTTTTAGTAAAGAATAGATTAGAAACTAGCCTTAATCATCATATGGAATATTCTCTGCTAAGAGAAATAACACTGAGAGGTCCGTGGTGATCTCTGAGCTTGGTTGTTCAATCAAGCTCAGAGAGCACAAAGGTCCCCTCATTTCAACCCTGAGCTACAAATATTCTCCTTTATTGGTGGAAATGACAGTATGCTGATTCAGTTTGGCAAATGCTGCCTTGTAAGACAGGAATACAACCAGAGTCCTTCATTACACTGAATGAAAACTAATAGAGTCCAGATAATTTTTCTATTCAGCACTAGAGACAGCTGCAAATAATATAAAAATATAATCTTTATATACAAATATATACTGTATTTACCAAGCACCACTGGCAGATCTTTTTTAGCCATCTTATGGTTTAGGGCACTCCTACAGGAGAGTGCTTTAAGGAAGATAAGCTTTGGACTCCACATTTCTCCTTCCCCTTCCCTTCCGTCTCAGAACTTAAGAGTTGACTTTCATATTCAAATTAAGTGGGTCTCTGTGTGTGTCTTTGAGAAAATAGATTTTTGTTTTTTTAGTATTCTAGCTAGATACAATTATTTGGAAGGAACAAAAAGTAATCTAGTTTGACTCATATCACACAAAGATAAAAGTCTTAAGTGAATGATACCATAGTACCATGCTGCATCGTAAGAGAATGTACTCAAGATGGACATATATGACCACAAGGCAGTGACACAAACAAGCAAGGAAAAAGACAGCATTCTTGCTCATCTGGGTATGAAGATGATTATGCTGCACAATCCATGAGTTATTTGCTGATATCAGATACTTCAATGTAACTGAAATAAATGAGCCCAGTAAAAAAAAACTCTTATAGGAACATCACTGGTCAATGTTCTTAGTTAAAATGATCAATGAAAATTTGTGTATGAAATATATTTATTATAATTGCTTATATTCTCTTTTAAGATAATAATTCTCCCAAATCTGTTTATGAGTAAAAAGAAACTAAGTAAAAACTAAACATTATTTTAAAATAAACTATTACAATTCTTCTGACATGACTGCTGATAGTAATGGGTCAGGTAGGTGTGAGAAAACCAGAACAAGCTGAATCAAGCTTTTCAAGAGATGAATATTTGGGGATGTGAAATGTTTATCTTATACCATGGAGGAAGACAATGAAGATCATTTGGAACATGGAAAAGTCTCTGTCCTCAATAGAAGCCCCACGTTAGACAAGCACAAATAGCAGTCACCTTCCAAGTGAATTATTGCAATTGATTTAAATAGTAAATAAATATTTTGTACAAAGCTGAAATAAATCAAATATTCCAATGTTTTAAAATAAAACGTTTTAAAATACCACTAAAGCTATACATTGCAGCCATATATTTACTTGCGTAGCCTTGATTTGAAAATTGTTATTTAACAGGTGTTCCCTCAGGACCTCGGAATGTAATCTCTATTGTCAATGAGACTTCAATTATATTAGAATGGCACCCACCTCGGGACACAGGAGGTCGTGATGATGTGACCTATAACATAGTCTGCAAAAAGTGTCGGTCAGATCGCCGTAGCTGTTCCCGCTGCGATGACAATGTGGAGTTTGTACCAAGACAATTGGGCCTTACAGGGACTCGTGTCTTCATCAGCAACCTGTGGGCTCATACGCCCTATACCTTTGATATCCAAGCTGTCAATGGGGTTTCTAATAAAAGCCCATTCCCACCACAGCATGCCTCAGTGAACATCACCACCAACCAAGCAGGTAAGATGCAGTTCAGAAACTACCAGTATGATTTTTTTTATGAACATAGGGAAAGAAAATTGAAAAATTATTTGAAACTGTACCTACTGTTTTGAATAGAATCTTGATTTCAGAACCATTAAATATTGCAATCAAGTTCTATAAATCTTGGTAATTGTTATTTCTTCTCCTTCTCTTTTAAGCACTGGGAGATGGGAGTAGAGATCTCTTGCTAGGTTCTGCTATAACTGGTGAATTTATGGCACCCATCATATAGTTCTCGTAGTCTTAGTAGCAGAATAATACTTAACAGCTCCCCAAAATGTTGCCTTCTTCCAGTAGGCTTATCTGGGATAGTGAATGAATGAGGAGAAGCAACATCAATGCTGCAATGTGCAGCAGGCAGGTAAATGAATTTTTAGTGTTTTAATTACCAATAATACTCTCATACAGGTAGTCCTCAGCTTACAACAATTGATTTAGCTACCATTCAAAGTTACAACAGCATGGTAAAAAGTGACTTATGACCATTTTTCACACTTACGACTATTGTACCATCCCCATGGTCATGTGATCAAAATTTGGATACTTAGCAACTGGCTCATATTCATGACAGTTGCAGTGTCCCAGGATCATGTGAACAGCTTTTGCAACCTTTCTGATAAACAAAGTCAATGGAGAAGCCAGATTCACTTAATAACCATGGTACTAACTTAACAGCTGCAATGATTAACTTAAGAGCTGTGATGAGAAAGATCATAAAATGGGGCAAAACTCACTTAACATGTTTCTCTTTGAACAACATAAATTTTGAGCTCAGTTATGGTCATAAATCTAGGATTACCTGTATGTTAATCTGGGGCAGTATAAGACATTACATTTTGGTTGGATTGTACAGCTACTGCAAATCAGTGAAACTCTAGAACAAGCATGTGAGTAGAACAGCAGTCATGTCAGGCCATTAAAACCCATATGCTGCTCATCTCAGTTTCTTGGATTGCTCACATGGTGGCACTCAGTACTTTAGCTGTTCCTAAAGAGCAAAAACAAAATTGGATTGATGAGGTTGTCACACTAGAAACGTGATCTGGATAGATAACATCTGGATCCACATAACAGCTGAATAATAGCTGTACAACTAACATTCTTAGCAGCAAAAACAAAACCACAGCCACCTATAGAAAGAACCAGAATTTCTTCTGGACTTTGTCATCTCTTTTCTCCCTTGATTTTTTTAAACTAGAGATAATCATGGATGATTCAATCACTGACTCTTCCTTGGCAGAGAACTGGAATGTGGGGGAGGTATCCTGATGGATCTGCAATGTTTGTGCATGTATTCTTGGTGGGGGGATAGAAAAGCTAACAGGTAGTGACCCTGGCCAAAAGCTTAATGAAGAGAAGGATTAACTGTTGAAGCACTGGGAGATGACAATAGACCACAATATATTTTGGTTTGGCTATAACAAGAGGATGAAAATTCTTATTTTCTGCAATATATGTAAAATAGGAAGCCTTTATTAATGCCATCCCTGAAGAATTTACACCAACAGCCACAAGATTTTTTTAAAAAGTCTTGGTCTCAATATTTGAGCATTCTATTTCCCAGATGTAGGAATTTTGTCAGCTTCAACACATTAGTGTGAATTGGGCACCAAAGATACAACTGAGATCTAAGCAGAAGTGTAATTCTTGGCAGTGATGCCTTTTGTCTATCCTTTCTGTTTCCTTTTCATTCTCTTCATTTCTTCGCCTGGTCATCTGCTCTTCTATTGCTCTATTTTCCAGCCTCAGGTCATCTCCATTCTTTGGTTGGCTAAACTTGAAATCCATGCAGCAATCTCCAAATGTCTGCCCTTCCTCTTTTTATATAGACCCATTGTTTTTAGGTTTTTAGGTATGTCCTTTGCTCTTTTTTGTTCCTGTCAGCCAGTGTCCCTACTTCCCATTTGTCCATTTGCTCTTTTTCTTTCTGATTATTACTATTGCAAAGCTGTGGTTATTAAAAATTGATACATTTGCATTGTATCTGGCTTTTCTCTGCACTTATCCAGATAAAGTGCAATTGCTTTTGGCATAAGGATGCAGCCTGTGTTTGAAAGGCCTCAAAGATGGAGCACATATTTGGCAATTAGAAATGAGGCATTAGCATTCAGCACATTTTAAGCAAGTAGAAATGGTGTGCTGAGCACTACAGGCATTTAAAGGGAGAGTAATAGGAATGCAAAGTGGACTAGATAGTGCAGGTTTGACATGGACTCACTCACACATTATGCCTAACATTGCTGTTCTCATTCCCCCCTAATCTGAAAATGTAGCATATTTCTAACTGCAAGGCCTACTGCTTATGCAAGAAATAACAGAAAAGCATATTACAGGCAGCTGTATCTTCACATATTATGGCATGCATTCACCATCTACATAGTCTTTATTAAATTCTTGAAGGAAAGAAACAGGGTAACAGACTTTAAATAAGGACAAATGATGGAGAAAATTGCATGTCCTAAGTTCATGCTAAAAAGTATTTATGTCAGTTCTCTTCTCTTTAATTAATCTAATTAAGCATTTTTAACAGAAACAAACTTGAATGCTTTTCTCAGGTTCGTAAGAATTGACCTATATCTTTAACTTAGCCATCTGTCTACTCATTTACCCATATATTTCTTTTTCATTTCTTGGAAACAGTTATCTCTCCATCTGTCCCTTTTGCCTTCCATAAAATTCTCCATCCAATACATTCCTATTTAATTGATTGTATCTGCAGGGCTCTCTTCAGTTCTTCAGCTTCTACTGAAGTGATAGGCCTGAAGGACTCTCTAAATGGATTTGAGGTCTTCTGCACCACTGACAATTTTATCCATTTGCCTGCTAGGCTATTGTTTTATGAAATGTTGCTAACTGGGCCTTTTCTCAAATGTACATCCTGATTTCCTATGTGAACAAGCTTGCAGGCATACAGTAGATGTCATTATTCCTTTTTCAGCTGCTGTAGGCCAATTGTATATCAGCAACATGGTTCCTATACTTCCTGTTTCAAGTTTCAAACACACACATGCACACAGAATTGCTTGGTAATGGTAAGCAATTTACTCAAGGCTGAGAAGACAAGCAAAGGAACATAAATCAGACTCTGTGAATATAAGGCTTGCCTGAATAGTTTCACTTTTTACAGGAACAGACAGAAGAATGGTAAGGGTTCAGTCAGAAGTTCAGAGAACCAAGCAAGATTTATCAATCACTCCAAGGATCATAGTTTCAGGGTCAGATCTGCTTCTTAAATAAGGCTGCAGTCAGTTGTTTTAATTAAGGCAGGCATGTCTTTGCTTCACTGAATGCCTTTGCTTTGCTTTCAAGTGCTTAAAACCCTTGGACTCTATTTGTCTAAGTGTTTCAAGACCTACATCAGCTCCAGTTATTCTAATGCTGCCTCTGTTTGAGGAGCCTCCGTGATTCTTGGTTTGATGTTTCCTAAAGATGTTGGGAAATACCCAGCTAGGCAAAGAGGAGGAATCAAGCAGAGAACTAGTGTTGAGTTCTTGGTACTGCTAAAAGAGACTTAAGCCTAATCAGTTCCATAGAATATTATCTGTTAGTTCCCAAGGCAAGGCAGTCTGGGGATTTTCCTGTAAAAGGTAAAACAAAATAGTCAGCTTGAACCTTTCATGTATGGATCTGGTTGCTTGTGCCTGACAAAAGGTGATATTTGACTGGTTCATCTGGAACAGCTTTTTCAGATTCAGAGTCCTAAGCCATGATGTATAAAATATCTCAGATAAACCTTCCTTTTCACTTTGCAACGGACATAGCTATTTTCTTTCAAATTTCAATCATTTGAAACTGTAAACTTTTCCTCCAAAAAAGTAGAATATAGAAGAGTGTCTATAGAATAATTAAACCTCCTGTGATTAAAAAAAATAGTTATCAGGAGTAATTTTATGGATTAACACATAATCAGGAAATTTCAGGAGTCCATATGTCAAACTATCCATTCCTGAAGTCTCCTGAATACCCTACTGCAGCTACCTAACTCATGCTGCTTGTTGTAGCATTTATCTGTTCACCAATTCCCTTCATATAACCAAGAGGAAGAGCAGTAACTTGCAAAACCTGTTAATATAGTAGAGTTTTAAAGACAGGAAACATAGTGGTACATTTCAGCTTTCACTCTTAATTTGATTATTCTGGGTAGTTTAATCCTGGAGTTGAGCTTCCAGTTGTCAGATTACAGTTGGATGCTTATGTCTGGGAATCTTTAAAACAAGGCACCTTGTTTGTACTAGGCAAGAAATATTATCAATGTTCTTGAGCTCCTGGGTATATTGTGAGACCATGCTGTTTACTTCTCATTTTCATCTGAACCCTCTGAGTCAGAGAGATATGCCTTATGCTGCCACTTAAAGACAAGGACAGAAACATCACACTAAATCACAGGAAAGCAACCTGTAGCCTCAAAGCCATGTACAAATACCATCTTCTGGCCCTTGGCACCTCTCTTGGTCCCAGCTGTTGAAAGCTGATATCACAATATCCCATCACTTTGAGCTGAAATATAGATAAATGTTGTGAAAGTTCAAAACTGACATACCACTTTTAAAAAAACAAACAAACACACCTCTCCAGTGATATGTCTGACATAAGAGATAGTTCACTCAAGTTTGTGGCCCTCAGCACTCTTCAACTGTTAAGCACAACCTTTTACCACAAAAAAGTTTTCTTACCTCTGCAGTAACCCATAATGTAGTTTGTTAGTCTGTCTTAATGGAATATGTATAGCAGGTCATCATCTCCTTATATAAACATTATATACATATACATGATTCGGTTATAAATGAACTTTCCATGATTTTCTGAAGAAAGCAGAAAATCTTCTGACCTGGCATATTGTGGGATATAGTTTCTCCCATAGTTTTCCTGTAAGACATTCTGATGCTATTTACATTTCAATTGTTTTGAATTAATTTGCTTGATTAATTTTTATCAACAGATCTGTTATGATGATAACAGATTCTATAAATACATTTGAGGAATCCCACAAGTATATTTTTTTCTTAATAGTGGTATATCTTGTCATTTTGCTGATGTAACAAGCTGTCTGTCAGATTTGGTAGCCTCTCAAATGACTTATCTTTAGATCTTACAAAATTTAGTATATACCTGCTGCAAGTTTCTGACCATGGAACCAAGATAGCTCTGAAGTTTTGTTCTCTTTTTGTAAATTAGACATGACATTTTTGTATGGCTTGATTGTCATAGTTGACTTTTACAACAGAATGGTTGATATCTCCCTCAAAACACTAGACTGAGATCATGTCTTGGAGAAAAAAGTGGATATTTAGCAAAGAAAGGAGAGAGTGATTACAAATGAGACTTCTATTTTTTTTCAATTTTGATCTGGCTCTCCTCCCATCCTTATGTTGCCAACAGACTTTTGGGTTTCTTGGTTTATCAGCAAACTTAAAAAGATCATTTAACCAAGGCCATGCTTCTTTGGCTATCTGACAGCTCTGAACTTACCTTTTGTTAAGCCCTAAACTTTATACTTCTTATTACTTAAAAAAGTGATGCTGTACAGGATAAATGAAGGTCATTTCAACAGTGTCCTTGTATCAAAACCAGGAACTAGAACACAAAGACAACCCAAGATATATGCTGTGTTTGTATCCTACCAAAATCCTTATTGAAATCAAGATTTTTGTACTAATGACTGCATGAAATAATAGGTTAAGGTGAGACTGTCAAGTTTGATTAATTTAATCTGAAAATTTCCCTGTTAAGCAAATTGACCATTGTATGGGGACATTATTATAGCAAAATTGGCAGAGCTTTCTAAAATATTCCATCAACTCCTTGTTGCACAATTTGTTGTATACACTCTAATGCAATAAGAAGCTTCTTGATTCTGATCCCTGTGCTTATTGTTCATCTGTGTGATTTTTGGAAGGGATTTCTACTTCAATATAATTCTTTCCTTCATGCAATAATGCAAAGCAATCCATCTGAATAAGCAAGGATGGGGAAGCCTCAGTATTGCTGCCCATCCACCTGCGTACCAATTTGATGTTGATCATCTTTGCAGCATTATCCATGTTAAATAGGCAGGAACACCAGGGGGGGTTGTGAATGTGGCAATTAACAAAACAGCAATCAAGCTAAGTGTTTAATTTTGGAAAATTATCATCTTCTCTGAACGGATGTGGAAAGATTAAAAAAAAATTAAAAGCCCAGGATTAAATGTGCTGTGCAAACAAAGGCAGGGCTGGACTGTCAACATCACCCACTAGAAAAAATAAGCAGTCACCCCACTCAGTGAATTCCTGAATACACAGGAGCTGCCTCTTCCAAAACAGAATGACTATAACAGCACAAAATAAGATTTGGGTAAATATAAACAATCGGATGAATGTTTTCCTGTATACTTTATAGTGCATAGGCTTAGTTTGTGTCATGTATTATGTTACACATAACAAATGGTCAGCATAAAATCCTTTAACTGGCTAAAACAAAAAATCCTACACCCCCCCCCCCAAAGCCTGGTCTTTCCCTGGCTTTTTTAGCCTTGCATATTCAAATAACTAGACTAATAATAACTTGTCATTGGTTATGCTAGTTGGGATGATTATCTGAGTGATCCAAAATACCAGGAAAGCACTGCTGTCTGCCCTTGATCTTACTCACAGAAAAGCTAAATAAAGAAAAAAAAATTCCAATGGCCATGGTCTCATCAATAGTTGTTTGATACCTTTAAATAGCCTTTAACAACCTGCATATCTTCAAGTTGTATGTATCAGCTCCCAAAAGTTTTAGCCAGTGTAAACATTACTGAAAATGCTGGGAATTGATGTCCACACACATGGAAGGCTCTAAGATTGTTTCTTATGACTACCATGTGACTCTTAATTTTGTTGCAGCAAATCAGCATAGCTACTGCTGCAGATTTTATCATAGCAGTTGGAACCATCACAAAAATGAGACAAGCATAAAACATCAGCTTTGGGAAGATGGGCTTTGTAGTCATGAGAAATAATCTAACAAACAGCACATCAAGAATCACCCTAGTTTCTGCTTGTTTTTATTTATTTTAGCATAAACAAAATAAGCATTTATTTTAGTACTGCACATTTTTAAAATCAAACAGTATCTTTGTTGGACTTGGTCTGCTGCTCTTCCCAAAAAGTGGCAACAAAAGAGTGAAGCAGAATTTTATAAATACCTAGTTAAGCATTGCTGGATTAATTCTTTTTCTGCCTGCATACTAACCCTTCTTTCCACCAATACCCTATTATGCATATAGTTATTTATAAAATCCTCCCCACTTAGAGTTAAGTAAGGACTTTAATAATACTAATTGAGAAGCTCATATAGGACATATTCTTTCTTTGCTAGCACACTCCCATTTGCAACAAGTAAGCTCCCCTTTCTCATTTCTGGGAGCTACCATCTTACAAAGTCTGTATTTTCTTGGGATTCTGGTTATGTTATGCATGATGTGTCTTGAGATACATCTGTGTTGTAATCTTTCAGCATTGGAAAATACCTATTTCAACATATATTTGATTGCAAAGATAATTTTTCTTTTCCATTGAAATAGCTCTCATGTTTAAAGGAATTGATGCATATTATTTATTTATTTATTTATTTATTTATTTATTTATTTATTTATTTATTTTATTGGACTTATAGGCCACCCTCTCTCCCGAGGGACTCAGGGCAACTTACAATAAAAACAAGAATACAAACATTAAAATAGATTAAACTAAACTAAGCCCAATAAAATTTAAAACCCAATTAAAACTAAAAATTGATTTAAAAAAACCACCCCCACCCCATTCAGTCCAGGCTGGCCTGTTGAAACAACCAAGTCTTTAGGTCATGGCGAAAGGAACGGAGGTCAGAGGCCAACTGGAGGTCCAGGGGGAGGTGATTCCACAGGGTGGGTGCTCCCACAGAGAAGGTCCTACCCCTGGGCACCGCCAACTGACAGTGTCTGGTCAACGGCACCCCCAGGAGGCCCTGCCTGTGGGAGCGTACAGGTTGATTGGAGGTCGATCCTGGCAGGAGACACTCCCGCAAGTACCCTGGACCCAAGCCATGAAGGACTTTATATGTGATGACTAATACCTTGAATCTCACCTGGAGGGCAACCAGCAGCCAATGCAGGTCGCACAGGAAAGGTGTAACATGGGAGTATCGGGACCCTCCCATCACTACCCACATTCTGCACCATCTGAAGCCTCCAGATGGTCTGCAAGGGCAGTCCCATGTAAAGAGCATTACAGTAGTCGATTCGGGAAGTCATGAGTGCATGAGTAACTGTCCGTAAGGAATCTCAGTCCAAATAGGGATGCAATTGGTGCTCCAGACGAATCTGGGCAAATGCCCCCCTGGTCACAGCTCCCACCTGCTCCTCCAAATTGAGCTGTGTATCCAGGAGGACACCCAAATTGCGAACCCTATCCACGGGGGGCAACACCTCTCCCCCCATGGCCAATGATGGAACCTATTGGATTATCCGAGATGCCAGTACGCACAGCCACTCAGTCTTGGCCGGGTTGAGTCAGAGCCTGTTCCTCCCCATCCATATCCACACCGCATCAAGGCAACGAGACATCACGGAGAGAGCATCACCGATTTGGTTTGGAGTGCAGATGAACAACCGGGTATCATCAGCATATTGATGATACCTCATCATCCGAATCCACGGATGATCTTGCCCAAAGGCTTTATATAGATGTTGAACAGGAGAGGTGAAAGGACCGAGCCCTGAGGCACCCCACAAACTAATTTTAGTTTTGTTTGTGTGTGTGTGAGGGCACGTGAACATGCTTGCACACAATACCATATTTCTCATATTTTGAATTTCACTGTTTTATAGATACAAGGACAGTTTTAAAATTAAGAGAAAGACATTTCCAAAAGGAACAAACAACGCAATTTTTACTATCCCTTTTCAGATAGTTTAGATATGCCACCATTACAGGGAATTGTTCTAGCTCACAAGGAATTGATTATGAATCTTAGAAATCTATTTAGCATAGTGATTTGTAAGCAGAATGAAAAGAAGAACACATTAGAATCATCACTTGTGTAAAAGCATTACAGTATGTCAGGAAAAAAATGGCCAATTATCAGTAACTAACCCTGCTCTATTCACCAAAAGGCATCACTGCTCACCAGGGACTTAAGGGACTGTGGGTTTCAGAAGCATAAATGGGGAAAATCATTTAGAAGGCTCTGAGAATTCATCCCAACAGAGCCCTTACCACATGCTTCACTGGGCTTTTAAAATGAGACAGTTTGATTTCTCAGGAGGATCAGGCAGGAAATTAACTTGTTTAATGAAGCACAAGTGATATTGCCTTGATTCTTTGTGGATTGCCATCCCCAGCAGGAATTAAAAAAATAAATGCAGTAGGCAGATTCAAAGATGAAGTCAGTGATTCTCCAGGAGTCTGGCTCAGAAACATGAAAACTTTTTTGTCCACATAGATTCCTTTTTCACCACTTCCTGGCAACCAGGGCTGTCCTAAAATAAACCCTAACACTTATAAAGGGATTAAATCACCTTCTTCTCTTTTCATAGAAGAGAAGTTTATGGCTCAGTGGTAAATCACATGTTTTACATGTTCAATTTCTGGCATCCCTTGTAGGATAAGATAAGATTCCCCATTTGAAATCTTGGACTACTACTGCTAATCAATGTATAAATGTTACTAGTAACTGGAACAATGAACTGAGCCAATATATAAGTGCAACGACATGTAGAACCTTGCCATAAGCACAAAAACACATTTTGCATTCTCTGCTGCTGCTTCCAACCCGCCATTGGTTCATTGAGAATAAAATCTCCAGATTTTGGCCTCTGCATTGGGAAGGAAATACCAGAAAACACAGTTTCCTGTCCTTTGTGAAGAGAGGGAGATAGGGAGGAGAGAGAGAGAATTTATTTATTGCATTCATATTCCATCAGGATCATAAAAAGATTCTCAATGACCCACAAAAAAGTAGTAAAGCAGTAAATAATAAAATTACAGCTATACAACTTGACACAGCATTTGCTGTCAATTCCCAAGCACCTTCTGGATTCTTTATTTTCAGCTGCTCCTGGAAAATTGAGGCCACTCAATCTTTCCACACGAAGCCATTCCAGAGAGCTGGCCTGATTACATAAAAACATCTTCAGGCTTTGAATCCCCTGATTCCCCTAAACAGGGAATATCCAGCTGCTTTTTCCAGCAGGATCAAAATGGACCAGTCCTATTGGAGAGATGTGGCTTTGTCACAAACTCAACACCAAGTCACAGAAGGTTTTGCTGATTAAAACTAGTACTTTAAATTACAGTAGGGGAATGGAATGAAAAGATTTTTATTTTATAACATGATCTTTCTCCTTCTTCCAAGTGGATTGCATTGCATGCTGCGATTTTTAATTTTTTTTTTAAGAGAAACTTTTCTTTTGGAGGTCTAGGCAAAAGCAGAAGAGGGGGAAGGGGTAGATGTGAGGACTGGAGCTGAAAACTGCCAGAGAGGTGGAAAAGTAAAACACTGCCATGGAGATACCAGTTCTGCACCAGTTAACTTCCCAGTGTTATAAAAACATTATGAGCTGTGATGTTAAGCCTTGCTTTATTTTATCAAGCATCCTAAGCAGAAAGATACTTTCTGCTCTCATCAATAACTAAAAGCAATAGTCTATTTTTGTTTCCTATTGCACAGAAAATGGTACTCAAGGGTACAGTGCCTCAGATGTGTATATTCCAAAATTAATCAGCAAGATTAATTATGGCTGATAGATCCGTCTTCCATTTGTCTTCACACTCTTGAAAGTAATGTCTGCCCATGTAATGTAATATATGCATGACTTTATCAACTTCAGCACTACTTCACTTGTTTTTTCCCAAATGAAAAGACCCTAGTGATGGGATCTCATTTCCTTGTAATATCAGTTGCCTTTTTTATTTCTTTCCTGAACTAATAGGACTAAAATTGTGCAAGTTGAGTTTTCCATGTTTCCCAAATGATTGGAAGAATTGTTATAAACCTTTTGGTTATTGACTGAAGTAGCCCTTGTTTTTTTAGGCTTTTGCATTTCCCAGGATTGGGGGTGGATGGAGATGAATTGTCCTTCTTTTAAAACCCCTCTTTAAAAAGCTGCAATAGTTCATATAGAAGCAATGATGCCACATCTTTCCCTTGTATCTTTTCAAACAGCATAATGCATTTTATATTTCAAACCAACATAGGTGAAATATCAAATGGTATGTACTCACTCAGGGTGGGAACTATGCCCTTTATGACCTTGTGGACTTCAATTCCCAGAATTCATGAGCCAGCCATGTAGGCTGACGAATTCTAGGAGTCGAAGTCTACAGGTCATAAGAGGGCCATAGTTCCTCATCCCTGTACTAAATGAATCATCTCAACAACTCATCAAATGCCTACATGAATCTGTTAAAAACACTCACAGCATACTATGCTAGTTGTCTGAACTAGTATGAGGTGCCAGAAAAGAGTCATGAAACTGAACTATATCATAAATATATTTTAGCAAAGTTTTCAACAAGATAGTGAGGATAGATTCTCCATTTTGCATAACATTTAATGTATTGATTCCTTTAATGCTGCCTATCATGCTGTACATATCCAGTCTTCTGTTGCCTGATCCTCTCTTGACAAAGTGTTTTTTTAAAGTTTTTTATTTTAAGACAAACATACAAACAAGACATACAAAACATAAAAAACCATCTTCCATATGTACATACAGTGTGTCAGTTGGTTACAAATCCTTTGTGTTATCCTTTCATAATCATCACTCACAATTTATCAAAAAAAATCCTCATATTATCAATAAGACATTCTTAAATATTTACCCATTATTACTTATATACAATTAAACTCTTTATTTCATCATATATACGAGATGTATTTTTAATCTAAAATTTATGTTATACTTTCATCCAATGGTTATATATGTCTACATTGTATTTTATATCAATCTGTTATTTTTCTATTACAAAATTATATAATCTATTACATTACCAAATCTTTTTATCCAACCATTGATAAAACAAATCCCATATCTTGTAAAATTGTTTATCTTCTTGTTCTCTAATTTCAAATGTCAATTTACTCATTTCAGCACAGTCCATAATTTTCTTAATCACTTCCTCCTGCATAGGTATTTTATCATTCTTCCAGTTTTTAGCAAATACAATTCTAGCTGCTGTTAAAACATTTACAGACTAAGTGTTTTTGTACTTACAACCTTTGTTAGTACTGTACAATATAGTGAGTCATAAATAAACAAACTAGGTTTCTGCCTTAAGCCACAAGAAAAGTAACAAAGCTTAAGGAATGGTATGAAGACAATTGACCTGCTTAAGTGTGCTGCACATGCCAGGCACAGAGCTGCCAATTGCCTTTTTCATAATGACAATAATGAAACCCAGAAAAATTTGAACTAGATATGAGCTTTTTGCTGTCTTTGAAGGATAAAGGCTCCATGAGAAAAGTGTCATCGAGAGTGAAAACTCTATTCTGGTTTTGCTTGTTCATTTGCAGATGGTTTGCTCATCCATTTGATGAGCAGTCCCCAGGAATTTAAAATTCTACTTAAAAACAAGTAGCTTTTAAAAATATTAAAATCAAATTTACACATTGTTCACATTTCCATTCTTCCTTTTATAATAATATTCTTCAAACAACAATTAAAAATAGGAGACTTTACCATCACAGCAAAGGGAGGGTGATTCTAAGGTAAAAACTGGCTTAACTGGAGGCAGTTTAACTAAAAAGTTCTGCTTGTATTGTATGAAGATTTGTTTTCTTGTCCCAGTGGTGGAAAAGCACAATGTAATAAGGTTGAGAGTAGCACCTTATAACGTGTGTGTGTGTGCGTGCATGCACGCATTTTCATGTCAATATTGACCCCTGGACAAGTCCTTCTAGATTTCTTGGCAGTGGTTTGCCATTGCCTCCTTCCCCAGATTTTTCTGCTACAGTTGAAGTGGAATTTGCAGGGAGGTCTGACTGAGGAAGTTTTTGTTTTGATAATGGATCTCCTTATCTTACCATTAGCAAGATGAAAGAGCTCAATCTGATCGCAGACTTTCCAGAACCTGAGTGGATCTGGATTTTCCCTAGTCCCTGATTACAGTGAATGGAAATGAGGTGTGGCTTTGAGTATATTTTCTAAGATTTGATAGTTTGATATATGTTACTGCAAATGTCACTTGCTTTGGAAGTGAATGTTTGCTACAGCATAAAATAAAGAACAATATCTGTTTTTTTAGTATTCTAAATCAGGATTATTCCTCCCATGGAGGTTCACAACATATTAAAATAATTTATAATAGCACATTACAAATGTGCACTTATGATACTTCAAATTATTACAGTAGTAGTAGATAAAATATACATGTGTAAAACAATATAAAATATGTAAACTAGTAGAAAAATACATTATTTAAAAGGTTAGCATCAGATTGCAATTCCAAAGTTAAGGACCATATTTTCTAAACAGTGCTACTGAAAAGTGGATTTTAAAGTCTCTTTAATTTGATTTGCTATATGAGGGGAGTATATTAAATAGATGTTGTATGAGAGGAATATATTAAATAGATGTTAATGTTGGCATATAGATGGCTTGTTTACAGGCTTTCCCATGATTGAGGATCCTAGTTGTGTAAAGTTCCTAAATATGGGAACAAGCCTGGGAATAGAACCAGGTCTTAAGGGCCTTCCAGCATCCCAGGAGAATGGGTACCATCTGTATCTTTGGAGGGATGCTATTCCAGAGGGTAAGGGCAGTGACAAAGTAGGCTGTCTTATTCAGTCCCATAAGATGTCAATGTTTAAATAGAAGGAACCTGGAGTCCACCTGTGGACAAGGTCTACTGAAACCACAGCTGGATGTCCTGTTATATTGTACTCTCTATAAGGATCCACAGACTCATTTTATAACTCGTTACTGGTAAAATATGTGGTAAATTCTGATCTCTTTTATGTGAAGCTGTTACCATTGGATCAGCACAATATAATTTCTTTGAACATCACTGAAGTCTGCTATAGTGTCTGTAAAATTAGGCAGAGTTTGCCTGCCCATCGAAGATCATACCACTAACTGTAATATACCACAATGTCTTGTTCTGTTTTATTTATTTGAATGTTTTAGTTTTTATTCTGGTCTGTGACCTAAGGAGAGATTGATTGACTTGAAGTACACCCAGTAGATATAAATATATTGGGTGAGCAAAAATGACTGGACATAATTGCTCATATAGTCAGGCCCTATGTCTGAAATGTTCAAATAGAACAAATTTCAGCTCTTGGAATCTCTAGCAGTTATCCTTTCTGACTAGGAAAAAAAATGAACTGGAGATCATGAATCTGAAGGATACCCAAATTAGGAAGAGGAAATGGAGCATATCTGTAATATAGGAGATATTGCTATCCTTAGTGACAGCACAGCTTAACTTTTACTCCTCTCTCTCAGGTAATTGGCATGGGTCTCCTCATTTAATTTTATACCCAAACCATGCTGGAAATTAGACATGAAACAATGAATGAATCCCACCTCCCCAAAGACCTGGTGAATTCCTATGGCTGAAATTCACTGGAAAATCCCAGTCCAACACTTTAGTAGCCAAACCATACTGGGTCAAGAACTGATACCCAGAGAAAGAAGAATGAAATCTAAGCTGAGAGAGAAGTAAGTGCAGAAAAGGCATAAGAAATAAAGAAGCTCTGACAAGAATATTATGGAGGAGACAGCAGATAGAAAAAGGTACAAAGAAGTGACTCGAAGGGTTACAAAAGAAATCTTGGAGGAGGTAACTTAACATCTTCCATTCATACTCTTTATTTGAAGTAAAGAGTGTGAATGAAAGATATTAAGGGTCATAGGGCAGCCATTGGGGAAAAAATGAACGAAGAAAAGCAGAGGAAGAAATATTTGGCTATTGCTGAAGAAATGGAGAATTCAAAAGTGAAACATGCATACAAAAACATGAAAAGGGCCATGGGAATCCATTTCTGAAAGGAAGATTGATAAGACCCTTACATGGGACCTGGTCAATATACAGAGTTATACTGATATGCTTATATAGGGTTTCAAAGTAGCTTGCCATGGAATTCATGTTTTAAAGATATATTTTATTGAAAACCTCCCCTGTCAAAATATCATTGAAATTTATTGATATTTATTTTTATGCTGCTCCTGTTAATTTTAGTGGAGCTAGCACAGTTTTGTATGAAGTCTTTTGAGGGTCCTTGGCAATAATAATTTGCTGTCATCAATTAATTTATTTGTGTGTATTCTTTTCTGAAACATTATGCCGAGTCAGAAAGCCAACAGTAATAACAAAGGGTATTAGTCCCTGTGTTAATTGTTCTCTTTATGTCATGAAATACTTTGTTTTATTATTGTATTGAAGTGCACTATGTTATGTTACATGCCTCCTCCCCCTCCTCCATTCTCACTGACCTTCTCTTCTTGTCCGCATCTTGGTGTTTTACTTTTATTTCTTCAGAGTGTCTCACTACCTTCCCCTGAAGTGATGTTTCACTTTTCTTGCAATTCCTATTCCTTCCTTTCTCCATAGCACCTTCCACAGTTCTTATTATGCACCAGGTAAGTGCCACCATGAGGAGCATCACGCTGTCATGGCCTCAGCCAGAACAGCCCAATGGCATCATCTTGGACTATGAAATCCGTTATTACGAGAAGCTGAGCCGAATCTGCATCCCTGAGATTAGCAGCGCCATGGGCTCAAGACCAGCTACCGTAAGCCTGAATGCATTTCAGAGAAGGGAATTGGCTGGGCTGGTAATGGGAGAAGATGAAATTAAAACTGCCAGCTATTTTTAACATATTACAGAATGCATGATTTTGATTTAATTTCAAAATTAGATTGTAGATTTTCTGTGTTCACTCCAGCCTAAGGTTCTGTATAACACAGTGAAAATCTTATTTTATTTTAAATAGATTGTCCTTCTTATCCACCTAGCGATAAGGAACTCGTGAGATAAACCTGACTTAATTTTTTTTTAATGTAGGTGGTTGGGCTCTTTCTTTGTCGAGTCTTCCATGATGGCTTTCTAGTTTAATGAATTTTACCTGTTATTTGGCTTGTGATAAACACCAGCAGTTTGGGAATTCCTATCACAAGCTACACTAACTCAATCTGTAGAAAAATCTTTGCAACAATAATTAATTGAAAGTGGGACCTGCTCATTGGTTCCTACTTGTCTCCATTTTGTATATTTATTTCAGTCCCTGTATTCTTGAATAAGGATTGTTTTAACAACTGAAAGCTTGCTAGAAATGCCAGTCTGCATCCTGAAGTTATTTTTATGATGTTTGGGTACTATTTTGTGCACTGTATAGCACTCCTTAATGTCTATACTTATCTTTCAAAAGCTATCTTGTAAGCTCCTGCTATCCAACAGATGACTCCCGTTTTATTACCTTGTAAGAGTTAGATAGATACAATCCGACACAGTTGGCTGTAGATTGAACTAGTTTTGCCCACGAGGCCCTGGGGTATAGTAAATGATATCCAATGCCAGATTGTCAGGAAGCAAGTATCAGCTGCCATGCTGCTGTACAGGCCTGCCAACCATACCTGATGTTTAGGATTAGACAATCATCCAGAGAGACGAAGTTATGTCACAGGCGCAATATTGTACTTGCTTGCATTTGTCACACTTGCAGCATATCATCCCACCTCAATATTCAACTACATGGGGTGAAATGAAAAAGCCCAGAAGGAAAAAAAAACAGCAGTTGGAGCATAGGAAAAATATATATGTAATGATCTTAAAATGAAAGAACATTTGGATAAATTTGTTTTCTTCTAGCTGCATTCAACCATAGAGTGAAACCTCCTATTTCATAGGAACATGTTGCACAGATCACCGTGTGAATGTCAATGATTTAACTGGAATCCCTTTTAGTCCTTGCTGCCCACCTTCCAGTATAGGACAGACCATATCTAGGCATAAATAGGAAAAGTGGATAAAATCAAAGCTTTGAGTCAAAAGCAAGATTTTTCAGCCAAATGTAACAAAAAACAAATTTGCATGCTAAAAAGCTTAAGAAATGCTAGGATGTTAGTTTTGTTATGCCTTATTTTTGTGCTTGAACTGTGATGGCTGTTTCATTTCCATAGTCAGGTCATGCCAAGTGTAGAAGAGAAGTATTGAAATATAGCTATGGTTTCTCTTATTCTTGCCATTTAAAAGAGTGAATAGCTAGGATAAACATATTTGCTGAATATTAATATTAGTTACCTGAGAATTAAAAGCCATTGCATTGTATTCTTTTTGCAGAAAACATGTAGATATTACTCATTTCCTTACACTGCAAGTTGCATAAGTACCACAATTTTCTCATTTATTACTTATTATTTGTAATTATTTTCATTTACACTATTACAGAAGGACTGTAAGAATTAAAATGAATTTGAGTAATATTGATATATAATACCCTAACTTCCTTGGCCCTTGCTCAGAAATGTGAAATATTCAGCTTTCCAATCAGGAAGCCTCCAAATCATTTGTCACAGTTCCCATTAAACATGTGAATTGCTAAGGTTTATGGGAGTTACAGCTTTAGAACATCCCCAAAGCCCAATTTCAATTTGTTTTAGATAGTTAAAAAATAGCCCTCTGGTTATCCTCATTTCGTCCCATTCATTAAGTAGGTGGAAAGCAAGAAACAAGTTGGTAGATGGGATGATTTTTTTTTTACCAGCATCATAGTTGATACTGCAAATAATGTTGCTTCTTTCCTCACACCTCTCCTTCATTTGTTCTTTACTGAAGGACCACAGTGAGTACAACTCCTCTATGGCCAAAAGTCAGACCAACACTGCTCGAATCGATGGGCTTCGGCCTGGGATGGTTTATGTAGTGCAGGTGCGGGCTCGGACTGTGGCTGGCTATGGGAAATACAGTGGAAAAATGTGCTTCCAAACTCTGACAGATGGTGAGTGCCTTTGAAAAGTGAGGGAAGTTGGTTGCACTCCCTGTCAAATTCCCATAATGTAATTGAATTAAATCAAGTTGTCTATTCAAACCCTTCTGTGATGGGGTAGCATGGCAAGATCAAGCGTTTAAAAATAAGTGTAATTTATTGTCAGTTGGAAGGCTAATCTGACTGAAATTCCTCCACCTCTTCCTCCTCACTAGTCAAGATTTTCTTTCTTTCTGGCTGCAAAAGAAAAACAAGTCCCACCACCACTTCTTAGGAAGAGCTAAGGCCAAATCTGTGTTGGAACCCAAACTGCATAGTAATTGGTTATTCAAGGATTTGGATGTGAACAGAGATTTTTTTTAAAGTTGAGTGCAGATTTTGAAAGGTATAGAATGGATCAGCTTAAATTTGCACCAATACATGGAGTCTATTTATGATGGTCATTCTCAGACTCTTTTTAATGCACAGATAATATGCCTTTTTTCATACCCTGCTGCCCAAGAAAGGAGTATATTTTAAAAAATGTTTTGTGCTTAAGGATTAGTTACATTTGAAATGTTGCATTTTAAAAGATTATATTGGAAATAGCTGAGCTCCTTAAAAACACCAGGGGAAGTGTCTAAGAAGTCCCCTTATATTAGAGAAGTACGCATACAAATATTTTTTAAAATATTAAAAGATGTTGGGACTGAATATTTCACAATAATGCTGTGTGTCAGAATTAAAGGACTTAGTATGTACTTTCTGGATCTATAGTCCATGTATGTGTAGTGTCTCAGTAATGTATAAGTAAGAAAAATCATTTTTAAAACATACAGAATGAAAGAGAAAATGTTTAGATGGATCAATAAGCCAGCAAGTGGTCAAGCTATCCTGCACCTGTAGACCTTTGAAATACAGCAATTTTTATAAGTTTTTATAGGAGGCTTATGTTTCAAGTGAACTATTTGCAAAGTGATCAAAATCATACTTTAAACATACATAATTCATTTCTGGAGATAATTGAAAACACCAAAATACAAAACAAAATTTTGTAATACACTTGATGTTGGCAAGCTAGGACACTACAATTCTCAGACTATGTAGAGTCATTATGTAAACTTGTCTGAGCTGCAGTAGTTCACATAGTTTTAAAGAAAGCCATTGTTGGAATATTGGAATATTGGAATGGAATATTATTGACTCAGAAAACCAGCAATAAAAGTCTTGCATTTAAACCCTAACATATATAGACAAAGCTCTGAATTGCTGTGAACTGCAGTAGGCAGATTTTCTCTACAATAAAACAACATATCTAACCATGGAAGTCTGTGAAATTTCTATTGTTACCTAGCAACAGATTATGGGATAGAATTTCTGGAGAGTGGGAATGCATTGAGATGCCTAGGAGAGACATTTGATGTACACTAAATGCCATTGGAGCCTGCAGGTACATTGGAGTATAATGCTCATCATCCACACTTACCTGCCTAGAAGACAGTATCTTAGAAAATAATATTTTAGAAAATTCTTACTCAGATTTACTCAGGGAAAAGATGATTTGTGAATCATCTTGAAAAACTTCATTACAGCTTTCTAAATTTGGGGTAAGGCAGCTGTTTTTAATTGTCATGAATTACATACACACAGAGAGATATACATGCATACCACTTGCCAAAACAATAACTTTTTAAAGGTTAAATAAACACTGAAAACAATAAAATGGCCAGATGATAAAAATAGCAAAAATAATAATAATCTACAACAATCAAATATTAAAAATAAAGTTCACCTACTATTTTCTGCTAAATCTAAGGTGGGGAGAGGGGGTGTTCTTTGCCTGGAGCTGAAAGGATTTTGGAGCAGATGTCAAACAAGTCTCTGTGATGACAGCACTCTAGGTATGAAGTTCTGCATCTAAAAAGTTGTTTTCTTGTTCCGATCCATCCTACTACTGCAAGCATTCAGTTCTTATTTATTGTAAACCTATGTTGATTATGTGCCACCAAGTCTTTATTGGCTGTTAGTGACAACATAGTTAAGTTTCATCTAGGATGTTCTATCCTTTACCTGATCTTTTATGTCTTCCAATAGTGCACTCATCACCACTGTAACCGAGTCTATCCATCTTGCTGCTGGTCATGCTTTTCTTTTCTTCCTTTCCTTCCATCTTTCCCAGCATTACAATCTTCTCTACTATGGTCTTTGTCTAAAGTAGAATAATTTGAATTAGTCATCAGTGTCTTGGGTGAGAGCTCTGGGTTGATTTTGTTCAGTGATCCATTCATCTGTTTTCTTGGCTACCATATTCTCAGGACTCTGACAACATCAAAGTCAAAAGCATCAATATTCATCCTATCCTGATTCTTCAAAGCCTTGATCACTATTAGTATAGACATATCACTGCATTTGAATAGTTTTCCAAGATCTTCATAGCTGCTGTACCAAGTGATAATATGTGATGTATTTCTGAACTGCTTGTTCCCTTACTGTTGAGGTTGATCCTGAAAGGCAGAAGCAACCCACCACTTGGATATTTTCATTGTCTGTTCTAAGACTGGTTGTTTAGCCCCACTTTTTCATGGTGTACCTTGAGTTTTATCATGAGATCTTGCAGAAACTTTATATTTTCAGCCATTGGTGTAATTCAAGTTATTGAAGTTTCTTCCTCCAATTTTAGAACTAGGTTAATCATCCACTCTAGTTTCCCTTAATACATATACTGTACGTATGTACACAGCAAATAGATTGAATAAGTAAGAGAAGGGTATACAGCCTTGTTGCATTCATTTCCAACTCTGGAGCCAATTTATTTCTCCATGTTCTGTCTGTACTGTGGCTGCCTAAGCTGTATTTAAGTTTTTCACAAGGCAAATGAGATGTCCTGGGATCCCCATTTTTCTAAGCACATTTCATAGCTTAATCAATGAAATGCATGTTTAATTCTTTTGGGTATTCTTTGGCTTTCTCAATTATCCTGTGTACATCAGCAATATTGCCTTGTGTTCCTGTGCTTTTCCTATAACCACCTTGAGCATCTGGCATATCTTTTTTCATGTAGGACTTTAATCTGCATTGTTGATCCTAAGTATTATCTTGCTAGCATGTGAAATGAAGAATATTGAAAAGAGTTGGCATACAGACTATTAAGTCTACTTAAGTCTACCATTTCTTCCAATTTGTTAGTTACCATGTCATTCTCCAGATTTGCTGACACACTTTGTTACTTGATTGATTCTTTTTCTATTTCTTTCCATGTTTCCATAGGTATGCCATTAGTCCTGTAGCCTTTCAATTTGATAAGGAGTGCTGATCATCTAGTATTAGAGATCCCTGTAAGCAGGAATTATTTTCTAAGTTATCTTGGATGTTGACATACCTACTGTATAGTATAAGTAGTCCTGTACTTACAGCAGCATATAGGACCATAATTTCTGGTTTGCGAGACAGGATCAGGGAGGATGCACAAGAGGTGCAACTTCAAGGAGTTCATAAGATGTAGAGAGGGTGAATGTGGACGCAAAGGTGCGTGCAAGAAGTGCCTGTTTGGGAGGATATATGGACAGATTGGGAAAGGTGTGGAGAGGGTAAGAGGTGCCAATATGTACTGGGGAAAGTGTGCAAAGGTATGACATAAGTCAGGGAGTGTGCAAGGAGGTGAGTGACTGGCATGGTGTGAGTTGAGTGGAGCAGAAAGAGGATGCATAGGTAGGAGAGACTTACAATACTCCAGTGACTTGTGATCTTCCATGCCAGCTTCCCCATTTACTATATGGGGAAGCCAGCAGAGAAGGTTGCAAATGGCAATCATGTGATCATGTGGTGCTTGTCAACTGGTTGTAGGTGCGAATGGATTGGCAGGCATTTAGATCACATAACCAGAGGGTGCAGAAAAATCCAGAATTCATTTACTGCCTTTTCAATTTAGAATGGTCACTGACCCAATGGTCATAGGTTGAGGACTATCTGTATTTCAATATATTGCCATTTATTATTATTCATTTGTGTCCTGCCTTCATTGTTTTTACAAATAACTAAATATACATTCCTCTTCCTATTTTCCCCATAACAGCAACCCTGTGAGGTGAGGTGAGCTGAGATAAATTGGCTGATCCAAGGTCACCCAGCAGGCTTTCATAGCTAAGATGGTCAGAATTCATGGTCTCCCAATTTTTAGCCTGGTACCTTACCAAACTAGACAAAAATTTTGTTTGGTCTCATTTGAATTGATTATTATCTGTCCACTGGTATCCATTAGTACAGCAGTTCTCAACCAGCAGCTATATTATTGCCTGTGGGACCTTGGGTATTTTAATGAGGACATAGATGAAAAACATGAAATGGGGGGGGAATGACATGTGTCAGGGTGTCATAGAAAAGCCAAGTGCTGCAAATACTACCTTGTTGATGCCAAAAATATATCAGATTATTATTTAATGTGCGATCTGGTAATGAGACCTGAATGTAGACTAGAGTGGGGGCCACAGAAGAAAAACAAGGCTGAAAAGGTTCCTTGGGTTTTTTTTTTAAGTCATGAAATGCAGCATTATACCAATTTGAGGTTGGAACCTCTGACGGAGTTCAGATATTTTTTAAAATAAACTTTCCTCTTTTTCCATGCTGTTTCCATGTTCAGTGCTTTTACAGATGCTATTGTAATATTGGTTCTTTCCTCATGAAACCATTCTCTGAACACTTTGTTAAGTTCCTTTAGGACATTTTTGTCTTTCTTGGCTTTGGCTTGTCTTCTTGACAGTTTCTGTGGATATATTCTGACATCAAATTTGCTTTCTTCTGTTTCTTCATTTTGGCAGTCTCTTTTTACATTCATCCTTAACAACATTAAATTCATTTCACAGGAAACCTGGGGTTATACAGATATTGCTGCACATTGTACATATTTTGTCATGAACTGGATGCTTTTCAAAAATATTCTAAAGCTAACCAGTGTCCTTGAGTATGTATACAGCATGATGGAACAATTAATGTGACTACTAATTGTAAATTACTTCAAAAGTATGTTGATGGGGAAAATAAGTACATGTTGACCCCTATCTGCCTCTTTAAGTTTTTTAAGCAATTGAATAAACCTGTTAACAAATTGATAAACCTGTATTAAACTCTTAATTAATCTATACTAATGTCCCGCATCATAATATCATATCTCAGGTAGGTCCCCTCTAGATTACTTTTACATAGTTTTGCTACATAAGCCTAACTGTAACCCTGAGTCCACTGTCCTTGAGCAATGTCTAACTGAAGAAAGAAATGGGAAGCATGTGTGCAACAACTACTAACTGAAGAGATGAGCCCTTTTTAAAATATCTTTCCATTTTACTTAGACAATTAGACAGGCAAAGAGAATATTCTGCCTGAAACATAAGCAGCTAATTGAAACCTAACAAGAATGGATACTGTATTATTAAATAATAATTGATTGTTAGATGGGGATTTGTTCAAAATTTATGCATCAGGCAGGAGATAAAGCAGATACTAGTAATTAGCTTCAAATGAGAATAAGAAAATTAAAAGGAGGTGTGAAATTTTCTGTTTGTATGAATTTATTTTAAGCTATTAAGTATTCATGCCAGAATTATTAGAAGATAAGCAGTAATGTTAATCAAATTAATTTATTGTCTACCAGTCCATTGTGGTAAGGTGGGTGCAAGTAGATAGCCCTTTATCTGAATAATTTCTTGAGGAAGCCAGACAGTGTTAAAAGGGATATTATTTCCTAGAGTTTTGTATTAAGTGTCTGTTCTGAATTTCAGGGCAAGCAGAAGCCATAAATTGTTCAATTCAGACATAATGGCAAACTAAAGTTTGCCAAAATGTAGAAATTAAATCTGTACTTGTGATGAAAAGACAGAAGGATAGAAATCTAAATTATGATTGATATTACTAGGAGAATAAACATTTATAAAGCATTCTCCATAATCCCACCGATGCCTTCAATTTAGACCAAAACATATGTAGCTCAAGGAGTCCTTGGTGCTCTCTGAGCTTGGTTGTTTGCTTGCAGATATTTCATTACCCAACTAGGTGGCATCATGAATTCTAATGAGTGTAGCTTTGCTGCCTGCTAGTATATATATACTAGTTTTATCTCCACCAGAACTGATTGGGGTAAGCTACAAACAGGTTGCAAATCCCATACTTACTGCACTGATATGGTGTATATAAATTCCCCGACAAGCTGGGCAGAGGATACCTATTGTGGAAGCGCATTTTCACAGGTACCATTCAAGATGAAAAGCTGCACCCAGCCAAAGAACTTAGACATATGATAGCATGGCTGGGACCACAGTCTGTAAAAATAGTGAAAAACATCTACTCATCCCAACTGGGTGACCCAGACACTGCCCTGGAAATAGCGTGGGATACGCTTGACCAGCGCTTCCACATTGATGGAGTACTCGCTCTTTGATCTTTGATTGACGAATTCACGGATATCAGCCTCAGCGAACCCCACCAGGAGGAATTTTCCGCCATCCATATGCAGCTGTGGGCAGCCAAAAAAGATCCTGACTTGCTGGGACTTGCTTGTCTTGACCAGTTTAGAACGCAAGAGACGATTATTAAAAAGCTACCGCAGCAGCTAATTGATCAATGGATCGATTTATCCAATATTTTTAGGGCCGCGAACTGAAACAAAGAACCATCCTTTGCCTTTCTCGAGGAATTTGTTGCCCACCAAATTACCTAATTAACTTAATTTAATTTAATTACTTAGCTGGGTAATTAAATGTCCAACCAAATAACCAAGCTCAAAGAACATCAAAAATTCCAGAAGTTTCAACTTAATTGTAGAATCTGTTGTTTGGGTTGTGTTTTCTTAGCTTTAATGCTAAATATAGTTGGAGGAGGAGGAGGGGGAGGGGGAGGGGAAGGGGGAGGGGGAGGAGGAGGAGGAAGTTACAATCAAATCTGAGTTCCATTAACAACTACAAAATTATTTTCAGGATATGAGAGGATCTACCTTAATAGATTTGGTGGTGAATACTGGGGCTTAAAAAGGGGACTACAGATTGAAATTCCTGATTCACCATGCAACTCCCTGGGTTGCCTTGAACCAAACACTGCTTGTTAGCTTATCTAATTTCACAAACAGTAGGGTAAAATGCAATTACCTGTGTATGCCATCCTGGAAGAATAGGAGGGTACCAGTCTCATCAATAAATAATCAGATGTATTATTAACTGTGGAAGGTATATATCAGCAGGCAGGAAAATTACAAAACTACTTATTTTTCCCCCCCAGATGACTACAAGTCAGAACTGAGAGAACAACTGCCATTGATTGCTGGTTCTGCCGCAGCAGGGGTCGTCTTCATTGTCTCCTTGGTGGCTATTTCAATTGTTTGCAGCAGGTATTATTTGCCCCATTAGCCTTTTCTTTCCATTCCAAGGAGGATCTTTCCCAGAGGATATAGTAGGAATGCATAAATGTTCAGCAGGATACTTTTGGCAAAACTAATGATGTGCAGTGATTGAAGAGAACATATCCCAAAAATGAGAGGATGTGCCAGTGGACATAGATTGTTCTTTGGAAAAAAAAACATATGTATCAAAAAACACTTATATGTCAGAAAGCTCCAGGTATGCACCTCTGTAGAGAATACCAAATCAAAAGAAAAAAAATACCTAGGTAACTCTCTTTGTTTGATAGGCCCACATTTAGGAGGCTTGTCTCCCAAGGCCAACTGCCTTCTAATGTTTGCCCTCAGCTTAATCTTGTCCAAACGATTCTCTTCTTGGTCTCCCGCAGAGAATATTTATGGTGTGTTAGCCTTCTGTTGGCTACTATGGTGCAATAAATGGGTTTTTGCTATTTTCAGTGCTTTCTGCTTCTTCATCCTATATTAACCATCCATACAAAAGGTTATTTTATTGTATCATTTTTAACCAGATTATAAGTCTGTTTTATTTAATTTTAATTGTAGGTGTAATTGAAAACCACTGAAATTGTACCTGACATAGGGTGATTACTAATAATGCAAGAAATTACTAAATAATTTTAGTAAACCATATTAAATTTTGAAGGACAGTATCAGAAAAAAGCTCCATTAACCATTGGTCAAAAACAGGCCAGAGTGGTAGTTTTCTGCAAAGTGCATTTCAGTAGCATTTATTGGAAAGTACAGGTAGCCCTTGACATACAACAATTCATTTATTGACCGCTCAAAGTTACAACCGCACTGAAAAAAGCAACACAATCATTTTTTACACTTCCGACCTTTGCAACATCCTCATGGTTATGTAATCAAAATTCAGATACTTGGCAACTGGTTCATATTTATGACAGTTGCAGTGTGCTGGGGTCAAATGATCGCCTTTTGTGAGCATCTGGCAAGCAAAGTCAATGGGGAAGTCAGATTCACTTAACAACCATGTTACTAATTTAACAACTGCAATGATTCACTTAACAACTGTGGCAAGAAAGGTCATAAAATTGGACAACATTCAGTTAAGAAATGTTTCACTTAGCAACATAAATTTTGGGCTCAAATGTAGTCATAAGTCAAGGACTTACCTGTATTAAATTAGTTAGGGTGTGTGTGACCATAGTTCTATCCTTTTGTACATGTGTTCATGTTGCATGGGTACATAAGAATGAGGCTCCAGTCACACATTCATGCTTGTCATTTTGACTGGCTTTAGTCCCTCCCTTTCCATGTGCCCCTGATATATTTCTGGCATATTTCTGGGTTCTCTAAAGTAGGACTCGTTTTAATTTGTGATCAGCTAATCAACTTTACAATGCTAATATGCCTACTAAGAACCCGGGGTGGATTTGTAGATTATGCTGAGCCATAATATGGTTTGTATTGCTTTGATTTACAGATTATATGCTGTCGGCTGCTGTGAATTGTAGCCTTGTAACATCATAACAATGTGAAACCTCCTTTGGTGTGCCCCTCAAATGAAATGTTTTGTTCAATGTATATATTCATATGTGAGAAGGGAATTAAGTAATTTTTATTTAAATTTAAATTAAATACAGTTTATGTGAAATATATTAAATACATACAAACTGTACTTAAGTAAGGTAAATTAATTGAATTAAATCAAAAAGAGTTTTTCCTTGGTTCTCCTTACATCTTACCACCCAAGGGCCAAAGGTAGCCTTAGCCTGTAAAGATGTAAACATTCTGCCTCTTATTATGTGTGAATTCAGCCATTGTGATTTATTCAACAAACTATAGTTAAAACCAACTTTTCATTACATCTGAAATAAGCCCTTTAATGGGATGTGCACTTATTAAAGGAAAAAAGATAATCCTGGGTATACTGTATTGCTATCTTCCAGGGAAAGTAAAATGTGTCTTACTTAATCAGGAAAATTCCAGTGAAGACAGAGCAGATGTATTAGATCAGCCACAGCAAAAGACAGCAGGAAATAGAATCATGGATTGGTTTAAATTAATCCTGTTGCCTGAAATTATCCCATAAGAGTAATAAATACTGTTTTAGTAATCTACTAATATATCCTTATGTAGACAGCTATGATTTGGGATGTGATAACCTTCTCCCCCTATGTGAGAGCTGTCTAGATACAAAAGGACCTTAACCGTCATATTACAAACTTCTCTTAAGACTGTTCGGTATAGTTTCTGCTGATGGTTCCTTCTCTCTGCCAGAAGCTGATGACAAAGCCCTCAACACAGAACTGATTTTTGTTCCCCTAGAGAAGCATGCTGAGTCTTATCCCCATCAGACTCTTCTGATGGCAATCGATAGAGCTAGAATTACAAAGTATTTGGTCTATAGCAGCAGTTATCAATTCAGAGCCATATGCCCCCCTAGGATATTTCAAGGAGGCCACATATGAAAAGCATAACAGGGGGCACAGAATGAGCCAAGGGGAGCACAAAAAAGGAAAGTATATTATAATGCAAGTACTGTCTGGTTGATGCCAAAACAAAGCACCCGTTGCTCTCTCATGTCTGAATCTGGTAATAGGTCATAGACCAGAGGGGGCATAGGAGAATATATGCAGGGGGCCTAGGAGAAAAACAATATTGGAACAGTAATAATGCACAGGCATTAGAGGAGTGGCGTATTTATACAATCACTGCCTCCAAATGCTTTCCAAAGTGTGCACACTTAGAATTTGGACAAAATTTGAACTGATGTTTACTTTTTATTTTCCTAGGAAGCGAGCATATAGCAAAGAGGCAGTATACAGTGATAAACTACAACATTACAGTACCGGTAGAGGTGAGTGCAAGAAACCTCTAAAAGGTTATGGATGGGCCAGGAAAGTTATAAGTACTTTGTTGTAAGGCTTTGACAAAAATTACACCTTTTAATCTCCTGGTTTGGAGTTGAGATAAAACCTGAAAAATATTGGGGGGAGAGGGAGCTTGGAGGGGAGACAAAAAATAAGGAAAAAATGGATGCTAGACAAAGAACAGATATATTATCTTAAGGTTGCTGTAGTTCCTTTATGTTAGGAACAGTTTATAAATTCTGGCCAAAAAGAATGCTTGCAAGCCTTTTGGGCAGAGAACAAAGTAAGACCAAACATAGTACCATCAGAATTTCCTTTGCAGATGCTCAACAGAACTAATTAACAACAGAGAACATAGAAACTGGTTAAATGACAGGATCCACAAAAACCCCTGAAGAAAATCCTTAACCTCAGAAGATAAGACTTCTCTCCTAGCATTTGTTTAGCTATATATTTGAAGTAGTTTTTAAAACATTTTTTACCCAGCTTCATTTAGGCAAAATGAAAAGCCAAGATATACAGCACTTGTTGTCCATATGCTCCTGAGCTAGTTGTTCATTTGAAATAAGTGGTTGTCTTCAGTCTTTCTGCAAACATCCCTGGAAAACAAAACTTCACACAGCTCACCTGAAATGGGAGCTTGTTACAGCATAGTTGTGTTTGTGCCAGTCATCATTTGATTGGCAAACAAAAGCAAGGTCTTGGAAAAAAGTATAAACAAAACTTTATATTTTATTCAGTCTAAAAATGTTTTTCCCAATGCATTGATTTATCAGAAACAGTCAACTGTTGGAAAATGTTCTTAGTTCCTGTTTTATAAACAGATCACATTCCTATTGCTTCCTGAATTCAATCTGGGTCATGGCAAGCAGCTAATCAGTTTTTATACAATCATGGTTCTTTTTAAAATATTAGGAAAGTGAGTAGGATAATCACAAGCCTAGCCACCAAATAGTTACAGCCGACCTACACATGCTTTATTTGGTTACAGGGTATGTAGAACCAGCTGCAAATAATTATATTTGATAGTTCCCAGGTGTTTGGGGAAAATCTCTAACACAAATATGCATAACTCTTTGGAGTTCTATAGATTACAGCCATCAGCAATACCTAAGTAAACCTCAGCCAAACCAGGAAATGAAATAAAAGGTAGGGAACCAAACTGGGAGAACCTGAAATCCAATTTGCACTGTAGAGGCAAAGTCTCACCCAGACATTTTATTTCTTTAAAAAGACAATGTGAGCCTAAAATGTAGGGGAGAACAGCCTCATTATTACTCAAATGGATGGACCAAAGTATGCTACTCTATCATGATAGTAAAGGTTAATCAAATGAATATTGAAGTAAAACAGAATTAAAGCTTCATAGAAGCTTTTGTATTGGTGACCTTCAAATTGGTTTCAGTGTATTCCTAAGATTTTGAATGTAGTTATCTGTAAATTCTGTTTGAAATTATATAGGCCAACATAGTTTGCTGTTGGGAGTCTAATGATTTTAAACAAACAAATTGTTTTAATAAGACCAATATGAATAAGAATAATAGCTTCTTATCCATGTCTCTATAATTAATGTGGTAAATATGAAAATACTGTAGTACCTAACCACTTCCTTCTCTCAGATTATTACTATAGGCACTTCTTTAAATTGACAAAAATGCATAACTTAAAAGTTTTAGAACTATCAGTTTACACTGGTGTATTAGCTTCCTCACTATTTCTGTGATCAAAATATCTGTTTTAACTAAGCCAAAACAATATTATATAATTATGTTCTAAAGTAAACATAAGACTGAACATGGCAAGAGATATGAGGGTCCAAAGTGAATGATATGGAGATGAAATGGTGCTGATAAATATCTGGAATGGAGTTTTGATGAGTAGACTTTGAAGAAACTGCACTCAGCTAGAAAACATTCTACTTACAGAGGGCAATCAATGGGTTGTTCTTCTGAAATTCTGTGCTATAACTGTGATATTTCCAAGGAATGATTCCAAAGAGAATGCTACAGCACATGTCATATATTCTTTGGCAGAACATACTTTAAATTATATTTTGATGCAACCTCAGGCAAGAAATAGTTTAAAAGGATGTGATGACTGAACAACTTTCATTCTTCATTACCATTACCTATTTTGAGTGTTTGTCCTATTTGGAAAAAAGAAAATGGGGTGTGACTGATTTTTAGCCTGGTTACTTACTTTTCTGAATTAATAATAAGAGATTTTTACAAGAACCTGCAGCATGGATGGAACTTTTCCATGGACATTTGTTATGTTAATGCTTTTCTGTGGACATTTCCTAATGTCATATTCTTTCCCCAAAGTAACAATGTCTAATAGAATATCTCTTAACTAAAGGCAGAAAGGTAGATCCAATATTTTCTAAATCACCAAGTTTCTAATCTCCTGCTGACCCTTGCTTTTACTTTATTTTGCTCTAGTTTTATTTTAAATGAAGTATAAGGGAAAAGAAAACAGCCAGGTCACCTTCATCAATATCAATGAAATTGTCATGCATAAAAGCCATCATCATTGGCCATGTGGTGATTGCTTGACTCTATTAGCTTTAGTCAGATATCCCATGATCAGTAAAGAAATTATGTAAAATAAGATTGCACCTTGATAGTTAACTGATGTATGGCCAGTAAGGAATAGATAGATTTTCACAATAATGTTATAATTAACTTCATACTGGGAAGTTTTCAGCTATTACTCATAATTTCATTCCTAAAGTTTAGGAAATTTAGGTCCAGCCAGAATCTGGATGAAAGGCTTTTTTTTGAGAAGCTCAGATTCCCTATCAGGAGTGTCAAACTGGCGACCCACAGACCAGATGTGCCATACACAGGCCATGCCCACTCCAGCTCCGTGAAGGGGAAAAATATCATGAAATGTCATGTGACAGCAACATGGCACTGCGAGTTTGACACCCATGCTATACTTTGATGGAAATATGGGGTGCATAATGAATTAAATTAATATATGAAATCAACACTTCCCAAATAACTAGAAATGTTGACAACATATTTGTAGTATTATGAACAATTGAATTGAAAAATGAATTTATGTAGTATACATTAAAAAGTAAAATGTTAGAGAAATGACCATCAGGCTAATGATGATCAGATTACTCAAGATCCTAAAATTCAGATTAATTGCCCAGCAACTGGAGCAGACTGAGATATAAATGTAAATGTTGGCAAAAACTTGAGTGTTATTTATATCTCATCTTTATTATTTTTACAAGTAACTCAAAGCAGCAAATACACACAAGATGCTTCCCTTCTATTTTCCTCACAACAACGATCCTGTGAGGTTGATTGGACTGAAAGAGTGACTGTCCCAAAAGCACACATCTGGTTTTTATGCCTAAATCAGGACTTGAACTCACAGCCTCCTGCTTTCTAGCCTAATGCCTTTATCACTAAACCAGACTGGCTGGCTGTTATTGTTTGTTGTCTATGTATTGGGTAAGATAGTTTAGTGTGACATTTAAATGGATTATGTTATATTTGTTTCTATTTTATTCTTCAGGCTTGCAAAGGTGGCCAAAAAATGTAAGAAACATATCACTGGATAATATTTCTATATATGCAGTACTGTGTCATCATGCATCAGTACAAAAACATAATTTAATGAGAGCGTCGATCTCAGGTGGTTATTGATAATAGCATGGAAAACATACTGCACATAAGAATTATGAACATTTTTTCATTGGCAGTCTTTGTGTCAGGTTATAATCTTTACATCATACATAACCTTTATACATTTTACATTCTGATATATTTGCATGCTAAATGTATCAGAATAAAGAAAATTAAGATGTGTAGCCCTTCATTCACAGAATGGTGGCAGGGAAGAAGCAAGGTGAAAAGCCTACAGTGATTTCCAGAGAAAGTTACAAGTTAATACATATGTTAAAGATTAAAAATCTGGAGAATGCAAAAACTATAACATATAAATTATGTTTATGATCAACATTCTTGTTTATATTTTCATTTTCTAGAAGGTATTTTGTTGAAAGTTGGAGAGTCATAAACAAAAGAATACTGAGAAGTACAGATTTCATGACCCAAAGAGTATAAAGATTTTTTTTTCATGGTTTAAATATTTGCTGAATAAAGCATTTTGCAAACTCCAGTAGGAATATTTATAGAAGAATGAAAATATTATAGACTGTTAATATTATATTGTTTTGTTATCAGTTACTGTTAAGTAGCCATAAAAATAGGATATTGCCCTTAAAAATACATAAAAACTTAAAAATACATAATCTAAAATTGAGGAAATACATCTTTCTGTTGATTAGCATCTGTTGGTGATACAGAAGTCTACAATCTTTGAAGTACCAAAATGTTTTCCTTTGGCAGAATGGAGAAGCTGCTAATTCTCAGCATGATAAAAGAACAAAGCTTGTGCTATCAGCTAGAAATATGCATCAGTCTATTCTCTATCATTAGTACCAGAGTTGTTGCATGTAGCCTGTAATTGCATAGCAGGATGTGCTTTTCATCCTCTGATCTTTGAGCTTTCATTCATGCTGTGCTAATTATGTCAGCCCACCTTTACTCCCAGGGTAGTTCCAAACTATGGCAAATTTTCTTAACAAGTTCAAAGCCATTTATCAGTTGTGCATACACCTTCTCCCTGGCCCTTCATTCTATACTGCTGGGCATTTAGAAGCCACATTACACTTGCAGAGAGTATGCCAGTACTATGTTACAAGGTCATTGTGTCCTCAAATTGATCACCTGAATTATATGTTTGTTTTGCTGTTCCAATCTGTAAACCAAACTTGGTTATCATCTTGTAAATTCCTTTGTAATTCTGCTAGAGGATTGGCTGCACTTATAAAAGGATTTATGGAACAGTAAAAGTCTATGTGATGAAGCATTTATGAAGCAGTCAAAACAGAGATGACTTCCTGGCAAGTTTCACTATTGGCAATGGAAGAATCCAGCTTTGGACCAATGTATACCTAATAGTTTGTTCAGATTACATCAGATTTAGTGCTATAAAATTAATTCAGTAATGAAGGAATTGATCAATTAGTATAGGGTTTGATCACTGTATTAGCTGTAATGCAATCTATATGTTTCAGGTCAAAACTGGACATTAGTATGGTGGTCCTTCTTTTCTTTCTAACTTATTCTTTTCTCTGTTCTCCTTATTATCTTTCTGGTACCTTTTGGTGACCTACAGGCCAACTGTCAAAGATAAAGAGTTAAGAATTACATGTGGCCTATAGATTACTGGTTACCTATTCCTACAATAACATCTGAAGCAATTGGTTGAGATATCTAGGCATTATTGGTTCAGACTTGGCATGTTTAGCTTGAGGAAAATCAAAAATATTTTAATATTAAATGAGATCATCCTGAATACCTGAATCTTTTTGACTGAGATCCTCTGAAAGTGGCATTTTTTAATTTTTAATCTGGTGGAAGATAAAAATCAGAATTATGTGTGTCTGGGAAATTAATATACTATAGTTTAATTATATTTTAAAAAGCAAAAGCCACACCCACCCACATCTATTGAAATATGGCCTTGAAATAGCATTCAAACAATATTCATAGGCCAAGGGTAGTCCTTTGACTGAAGAATATGAGCCATCCTCTCCTACAGTATATACCATGAATGGTGATTTTCCCTGTTTGGAAAGCTTCCAATCACTTGTAGAAGCCTGATATTTGAAGCTGATAACGATCACCTAAATCTTGCAGTTTTAGTTGCTTTAGTAGCATTTTGAAAAGGGAAAGGAAGACTTTTGTGGTCTAGAAAATAGTTCAGGAAGGGATGAGAATCTTAGATTTTTTACCTAGCCATTAACAGAAAAAAAATATTTCACCCTTAATGATACCTCACACTTGTGTGTTCTTAGATTCATATGTTTCACTATAAAATGTATGTACTTCTACTGATATGATTTGTATTTCTGAATGTAAGATCTCTCTTAAGGTTTGTGAAATAACAAGGTTTCTACCCTTCTTTCAAAGTCCTTTTAGTACTCTCAGCTTCTTCCAGTGGTAGAGTTTTATCAGCTACAAAGAGAATCATTTGGAGAAGGGTAAAAGAAACCTGAAGAATATTTATTACAGAAATTGTATGTTATTGTTTAGATGCTCACCAGTTTGTAATTGCTACATTCTGTCAGTAGCAGCTACAAAACAATCAAAAGGTGTGTTGAGTAAATAAAAATGGGTTAAATTATGCATTAAGGGAAGTGTCATAAATCTGCTGCCATTTTGTCTATAGAACTAGCAAAGTAGTTTTGCTGCATAGCTTTGCTCTTGTGAATTGAACAAACAAGACTTGTAAGAAGACCTTTAACTCCAAGCAGCAAGCTCGTCAATCTGAATCAACTAGAAAGCTTTCTAAAACATTAAATTGTTGAAAAATGATTTTATTCTCTCTTTTTTTTCAGTCCTCGTTTTGTCTTTCTATAACTCTATTTTTAAAAGAGCACACTAATAGTGTTCTTAGGTACTGACTGTATTTTATCTTTCCTTTTTAGTTTTGTTTTCAATACCTCAAGGCAACTTACATTTCCAGAGTGATTTCTTTCTTTCTTCTCTCCCTTTTTCTCTTCCTTTCCCCTTTCACTCATTTTCCTTCTTAGTTTGCTTCTATTTCTTTCCCGCATTCACTGCTGTGGCACAGCCACCCCTCACAATCAGGGGGAAGCAGAAAAGGCATTGGGCTAATAAATATTGTTCTCCAGCTACATTTTTTTCTTTGACTTTCTTGCTAATGGACTTGGTATGGCTTCGATAAGTAAAAATATGCACCCATTTTTGGATATAATCTATTTCTTGCTCCTGATCCATTTTAATTACATGCCCTGAATTTCCAGGGAGACTGCAAAAGAAAAGATGTAGGGGAAGTAGAGAATGATATAAGAAAGGACTGGAACAGAAGGGATAATGAACTGGCCAACTCAGAAAGAGATCCTGGTTTAAAAAAAAAACACCAGGGAAGGAAGAAGGGTTTAGCTTCAGGATGCTATTCTATCCTCCTCCCAGAGATGAATATGATTCTTTTTCTCTCTCCTTTTATCCCACTAAAATGAGAAGGCTCCCCTGGAATGAAGATCTACATTGATCCTTTTACATATGAGGACCCCAATGAAGCTGTCCGTGAATTTGCCAAGGAAATTGATGTGTCTTTCGTGAAGATTGAAGAAGTCATTGGAGCAGGTGTGACTCATTTGCTAGTGGGCTGGTGCTCAGTGCCACTCCTATTTTCTCCTTTCCTTCCTTTTCGTTCTTCCTCCACATTGGATATTCTGATTCATTCAGCTCAATTATCAGTGGACTGGCTCTTTTTTTAATGAAATCTAACTGTATCTTCTGTGATTGAAGAGGCTGTGCTTAATTAATTGACTCACTTTAATACATTGTTGTGCTCCCAGGTTTAATTAACAATAAATAGGTTGTGCAATTGTTCTCTAGTTTATGGCATCCCTCTATTCACTAGAGCAGCAATCTCTACCTTTTAAAAATTTAACAAAATTCATAGAGACAAATTAAACAAATGGACCAATCTTCATTTTAAAAAGTGTTATACAAAATCTATACTTTGCATATAAGTAATTTGCATAAAATGTGTAAATTATAGGATTAATTAATTATACAATTTATAAACCACTTTTCTTTTTTTAAAAAAAAATGCAAAGTTCACATTTAAGATATAAAATTACAGAAAAATAATTATAGGACATCTGGCAAATAGGTAAGTAGGATATCAAAATGTCTAGGTTATCAAAAAAAAATTTTTTTAACGTATTGTACACACAGCAGCAAGAATGACATCTAATCTTTGTAAAATATTTACTAAGTATGTTAGGTGACACTAAAGACAAAATCTGGCTCACTTAAATTAATATTGGAACTCTGATATAGATATTTTGAATACAAGGTTGGTTATATGAAAACAAACAGTTTCTTAAAAGATCCTGGTTTAGGCATTTTAGGGTCTTGTCCACAAGTCCTTGGAAATGGCTAACCTTATCATCTTATTTCAGGAAATTCACTGACTTTTTTATACTATTGCAAGATACGTTTATTTAATGTAAGGACTCATTGACAGTACATCCTTGGTGTTGCTGAACCTATATCATTTATTTTTATTTATTTATTTAATTTATATTGCTGCCTATTCACCCATGGCAATTCAAGGTGGCTTACACAATGTAAAACCATATTTAAAACAAAAAATAAAAATAAAAAACAATAAAAACTAACAAAAAGAATCAAATAAATTAGTAAAGTACAATAGAACAAAATTTGGAAAAAAATTTAAAAAAAAACCCAACTCCCACCCCCTGCCCCGACAACAGCCGATCACACTAGCCATTTTATGGGCTCCATCCCTCTCTGGGTTCCCCAAGCCCGCTGGCAAAACCAGGTCTTCAGTGCCAGAGTGCTAGAGTGAGGGCCATTCTAATCTCTGCGGGAATGATAACAACTTTAGTAACACATATAAACTTATTTATATGTGTTGCTTACTCTTAAAACATCAGATGTATTTAAATCAGCAAATCTGCAATCAACTTTCAGGGATGTTTTAATCTGATTGTTCCAGATAGCCCTAGAATCAGTTCTTTGATTCTATGACTCAGAAAATATCATGCAGCTGTAGAAGGTGATATCTTCTTCTTTCTGGATGAACAAAGTTATTTGGTTTGAATGTCTACATAATATAACAACAATAATTCTGGAATTACAATGAGGTAAAGCAACCTAAAGTCCATTTAGTTAATAGTTTAAAAAGTATTGTCAGCTGGAAACAAAATACTTTATATCTAGTTCAACTGAGAAGAAAGTATATTTAGTCCATGGATTTCATATGGGTTATTAACTCAAACTAAGTTGGCATATTTAGGATTTTTCACAGTGATGGTTTAAGTAATCCAGATATATAATGTTGCTTAAAAAATTGAAGCATTTGATGGTCAGCCTGTGGTCTACTTAAGGGTGTATTCTTTCTTAGAATCCCCATACTATATTTTTATCTAATATTTAATACTGTCCTGGAAATAGTTCAGAATTTATTTTTTGCTAAGCTCTAATTACATGCATGCATTTCTGGAATTAGCCAGAAAGTTTTACATTTGCTTGCAGATTTTAGTTCCCATTTTTCCATTCTAGTATATGTGAGCTTGCCTGTTACTTTTTGATCTGTTATATTTTTTTCTCTCATGTTCTTCAACCTGTAATAGTCAACTTCTTTAATCAAATAATTAAAAATGAATTAGTTGCTTAGTCATGACCAATTGCTTTATTGTTTTGTTTGCCTTCAGCATTGCTTTATTCATTGCTTCTTTTTCCATTAAAGGTGCTTCCAGATGAAGATGTTTATGGACACCAAGTAGACTGGATGGCATGTTTAATATTTGTATATTAACCATGGTGGTTTTCAGGAAACTTACAGCATCCAAATGGGTGGCAGTTACAGCACAGCATTCTAAACTTCTGTGCTGGGAGTTATCCTTTTTAAATATATATTTCCAAAGGTTACTACTGTGCTAATCAGAGCAGTTTTTATCTGGAAGTATCCTTATTTCTTTCTCTCTCTCTCCTTTTCTCTCTGTCTCCCTTTCTGTCTGTACACCAGACCCCTTATCATTGCACAACAGGTGTCACTTTCCTGTTTTCTAAGAAAGATGGAGGAAGATGACACAGCTCACAAGGAACTGAGAGTAGGACTCAAAGAGCAAACCTATTAAGTTCAATTGTATTTTTCTTCTATTTATGTGTGTTGTAAATTTTTATCTTCCTTCTTTAAGTTTCTATAATTTTTGTTGTTTTTCTTTAAAGAAAGTGTTCACTGATGTTGTTCACTTTATGGGGTCTGTCATGTTATCTGAATCCAAACCTGTTTTTTTAAATAAGTATCACAAATTCAGAGTCTCCTATGCATTTTTATTTATTTAATAAAATCTCAATCTGTTTTCCAGCATTAAATAACTCCAATACTTAGAATTATAGAGTGTTAATCTTTAAGACATTGGAATAATCTGCTTTAAATTCAATGGAATTTTCTGCTATATCAGTATTTAGCATTGTGAGATAGTCACTATTTTAACTATTAGCAAATTAACTATATATTCAGTAATACTGAGATGATTGAGAAAATATGAATAAAATACTAGTGTCAGAAGGGTAGCCACTTTAGATTTTGAAGCAAAAATAAAGTTGCTTTTTCAACTAATAAATTTATTATTCCAAATGTTTCTTTGTGCCACCATCAGTTTTGTGAAACAATGAATGAATATTTCATTTCTTTGAGTCTCTATTGCTGACCACAAGGTGACAGCCCTTTAAAAAAGGATTAACAAAGAATTATTCCAGTGCAAAACAGTGGAATTGGCATCAGGGATTAAACAAGAAACTCCCAATTACTGCTTTAAGTCAGTTTTTATTAACTTTGGGTTTATTCAGTGAGTACACAATACTACATATAAATTTTACATTTGTTCACAAATGTAAACAAATAGATATACATTGAATTAATAGAGAGTAATCACCTTGTTAATTGAGTTCATCCTTCATAGCTGATTGTTGTGGCTTTCAAATTGTAGGCTTGTAAAATGCTGTGGGAAAAGAAGCCACATATAGTGGAATCCAGACAATATAACTGGCTGCAAGAACATAGTGTGCTTTCTTCTCACTAGATGAGAAGAATCCAGTAGACTTAGGTTTTTATTCGAATGTTGACTTTGAAATACATGGGGTTTTCACATGCACAAAGCCCACTTTGAAAGCTTTCTTATTTTTGTCAGGAGTTCAGCCCTTCATGTATACTACATGCAGCTCATGCCAAATCATCTTGTTTTTATCTGCAGTGATACCACATTTTAGTTCACAATTGTCCTAGATTTTTTTCTTTTCATTTTTCTTTTGATTCCATCATCCCCCTCTCCTCCCATGGCCTTAAGATATTTTGGGCAAGACATTATCTCTTCTTAGAAAGCCTTTGGTCTCAGTCTTAGAGTCTTAAAGGTTCCATTTCATAAACACCAGCATTATGGAAGTGAATTTCCTTCTCAGCTGGGAACAGTTTTTGCCTATTCTGCCTTGGGGAAGATCAAATGGGAAATTCTTGTAAGCACTGCAAGCAATTACTAAACAGGCTCACTGCGATTGTTTGTCCCATTTGTGAGCTGTTCTCAGGGAACAAGTGTTTAGAGTGGCAGACTCTGAAAGTACTCTATCTCCTTCATCTTTCTTCAAAGCTCCTACCATGTCTCAGAGGTTATCTAGGAGTTCTTGTCTATTCTCAGTCGTGTTCAAGCTCTCTGTCTTGGTAGAAAATCCCCAGCCCTCTGCTATGCTGCCATCGGCACTTGATCAACAACCTAAGCTTTCTAAAAGGGCTGCCTTATTTATTTCAATTATGACACAAAAAGAATATTGTGGTTTCCCTAATACAGATTCCAGCAGCTATAAGTCCTTTTTCATGCAGATTTTCTACATTTCTATTACCCCTGTTTCAGGAGCTGCTAATCTGAACCATCCACCCCCTTTGCTGTCCCTCAGTTTCAGAAGAAGACATTTGTAATAAGTCTTCTCTGAGTCTTTGTTCTTCCAGACTCTCAGATGGCTAAATCTAGACCCATCCCAACCTGTATCTCAAAGTGATCAAGATCAAAGTTGGTTACCTTGCAATTGTGCATCTTATGGTGAATGCCTGTCCTCAATTTTCAATGATCCCATAATGTCCCATTAGATTTATCATTTTCTAGGACTGGCCATTAGGTACTGATTCCAAGCAGTTGTGGTATTTTCCTTCATCTAAATACTATTGTTTTCCTACTCTGTCTTTTTTTTTCAAATCAACCCCTGAGTTGCAACTTTCTGTGACATTACTTTTATTCTGTCAGAATTTTTCTGTTCTTCAGCACATATCAAGGGAAATGAATGAGTTACCAATCATGCATTGCTACTTCCTCAAATATTGCTGCTTTCAGCCAATGGTTTGACCTGCACCTTTTGGTATTCCTTATTCTCAAATCAGTGCAACTGTCATTAACCCTTGGTTAATGGTAGTCTCTGTAAGGTATCTTTAGATATGTGTACAATACTATTTGGTTCTGTTGGCTTCTTCATCCGTTTCATTGCTCAGTCCCCAGACTGGGGACTTTCCATATTATGAGCAGTTTTGTCCAATTGTGCAGGCTCCAGCAAGTTAAACAACCATCTTAGACCGAGAAGAACCCAATTGGTGGAGGATGTGATTGCTTCTTCAGTCTTTGTAACAGTGATTCTTAAACTACAGATAATTAGTCCCAAGAAGGTAATTTGGGCATATCCTGAGGTTAAATGGGATAATTTATAATTGTTTGTTTGTAAGTCAGATATCCAGTTTGGAATCAATGCTGCTGAGACATTTGTGTGTAACAAAAGAGTCACAGGGAGGAAGGGGGCTGGAAGATTAATGACATTATTTAAGCCTGGAAAAATGGGTAATTTGGTCAAAAAAGCTAAGAGCCCCTGCTTTGTAGTTATATTTCTAGACTTGCTGAAGACCAACATTCATGAGCTAAACTGGTCACTGCATCATCCACTTTATAGATCCATCTTGGCATTTGAAAATCATTTCCAAGGTCTTCGTGGCTATACTGTTCATAATTGACCCTAAAAGACAGAAACTACAGACAACTTTAGTATTTTCAATTTCATTTCTAAGAATAGTTATCTATGATGCTGCTCACTCCAGACAGAATCTCTTGGTCAGAGATTGCCTGTAGAGAATATTTGCAGAGCGTTCCTTCTACATGAGGTGGAAGGAGACTCAGAGATGAATAGTTTCTTCAGAAACTTTCATCATATGGAAAACTCTGTCACTGCACAAAAGATCTGTGTCTCTACTTTTCATATTCCAGAAGTTGTATCTGTATCTTTCAAAGAGCATTTGGGAATACACAATACAGGGCAAATATACTGAGATGAATGGGGGCAAAAACATTTACAATGTGAATAAAAATGCTAATAAATTAAAAATGATATAACATCAGACCAAAATAAACAATATAGCAGAAGTAACATATTCCAAAAGTAGAAGTGAATATAAAAATGGTTTGGCGTAATTCTATTTTTAATGACATCTGAAAACCATAAGGAGTGGGGGCAACCTAATCTCCAGAGAGATTATTTTTGAAAAGCAGCACTTTCTGACTTTGGTTTTTATCTCTTGTAAGTTTGAGACAACAGGCAACTCCCTAGATTATCTGGTAGGTCAGATCATTTCCAGTTACATTAGATGGTCTTGTAGGTAACCAGGTGCCGTGCTATAAAGGGCTTTATAAGTCAAAACCAGCACTTTAAAATTTACTCAGAAAACAATTGGTAAATAGTGCAGACTCACAGAATAGTGTTATTTGTTTCCAACATCTGGTGCCAATAAGTAAGGAGACTGCTGCATTCTGGACTAATTGTAGTTCCAGTGTAGTTTTTAAAGACAACCCAGGTAGAATGCATTCAAGTACAATTCAATATCTGCAGCTCTGATCCTACCTGAACATAAATGCCCCTGATCAAGTCTTACATCCTTTAACTGGTTATTTCAGAATAGCTTTTCCAAGCTGAGCTGCAATTCCTGATCCTTTTGCTTCTATCTCTTCAAACACCAGAATTCTTAAGTGCTGGATAGAATTAGTTCTTGCTGTGATTCAGAAGCTGATGGATTCAGGGTAAACATGGTAGGACCAATTGCTGGGTCTGCCTCATTTGAATCTGGGGGAACAGTGTCTGCTATTGCTTTGCCTCCCCATGATCCTCCATCCATCTGAGTATATCTGAGCTCATAAAACCAGATTACAACAATTAAATAGATTTGCTACAAAAAGAGTGAGTAAGCATGCCCTTCTGAGGCACAACAACCTTCCAATGACATAGTATGTCATCATTTTCAAGAAGGAAATTTCAAGGCCTATGTTATATCTTCAACATCTTAATTCTTCAACCTGCCTTTCTTCAGAATCATCTCAATATCATTCTTTCCCTCTTACAGCAAAGTATTGGTTCACATATACCGATTTTCAAAAAGTCTTATTTTTATCTCTTTAAAAGTGCTATCACTATTTTTTCCTTGGCTTTAGAGTTAATGGTTACATGTACAAATTTTGATGATATCAAGTACAGTACGTAGAGGTTTCTTTCCACCTAAGGGCATCACATCTATTGCATTGTATCATCATCTCCATGGTACCGTATCTTCTTTCTAGATAACTAGAACTTAGTTGATCCATCATGTATCATGATTATGGGGCACATTTTTCATGTGCTTATCTTTTTACAGTAACTTGGGATTTGGGATCAGCTGTCAGAAGTTTGGCTTCATTTAATCATTATCCATTTCTGGCAAGTTTAAAGTCACAGTACCTTTTTAATAACTTTATTCCTGAACGATCATCATCATCATCCATGTATCTATATGCAGATGCAAGGCACATCTTTTTACATCTGAAGTCACATAGTAAAAGATGTTTTCATATATTATTGAGCTAAGGGTTTGGCATTTCATCTCCTTTGAGGAGTTCTTCAGAGGTAGAACTGCCAAGACAGAATTAAAAAATGCTGTGGTTTCTGCTACATAAACAAGGTGGTACAAGATTCATCCCACTTTTACATCTCACTAAATAACCCATTACCTCTCAGGGTTATTTTATAGATATTTCCTTACCATATTTTTCAATGTCTTCAATAATGGTACCACTTCTAATGCACTTGAAAAGCTCTTAACAACTCAGGAAGATATTCAGAGATCTATCTGCCTTGAAAGTAGCTTATGTTGAACTATACAATACAATCAAACATCAACTTTGTGCATTATGTATTATCTCAAAACATTTATTTATCAAATTTCTACATTGCCCATGCCACCTAAGTGACTGGGCAGCTTACAAGTTTTTTAATCAGTAAAATGGTTTATGATAATGTTTATCATTAAATATTTTCATTTTAAAATTTCAAATCCATAGTAGTCACAGGAATGATGCCTGAATAATGTTTGCCTTCTGCTTAAACTAAACGGCATCATTCCAAAGAGACTAGTATTTATTTTTGCTCTTTCCAAATCTACTTAAAGATTAGATACTTCTTCCCAGTTGGTGTCCAAATGTATTGTGGCCAAGTTTTCTATGAACTGGCTAAACAACATTCTTCCCACATTCAAGATGGCAAATAGGCAGGTACTCTTAATGCTATCCTTCCTCCAGAGCTATGGTAGGCAGCTAATGAGGCTCAGCCTTTACTTTCTTTTAATATTGTCTTCTAAAATGCTACTCTTAGAGGCATGTCATTGGTTAGTTCTTTGGTAGGTCATCATATGACTACCAAATGATTCTGATGCTAACAGAACTAACTTGTTCATGTGTATGAAACATAGATACCACAATCATATGACTACCAAATGATTCTGATGCTAACAGAACTAACTTGTTCATGTGTATGAAACATAGATACCACAATGAATAGAAAATATAATTTATTTACCTCTAATTGAAACTATTTGAGTGGTTGCCAATTAATTCACACTCCACTTGATGTTTGATGTTATCTCAGGAATTGAGATTCAGTCAGAGCCACGCTTGGCCATGTCATGGTTCAGGGGACTAACTCATTCTTCTTTAAGCACTTGGACTCTGGACAGGTGCATAACCTGTGTAGCTCATCATTTCTTTGTACAAGTGATCACTGTGGATAATTCTCACTGTCTTGTACTTCTTTCTTCTTTTTACCATTCCACTCCCTGCTCACCTTTCCCAAAACAATTGCTTGTGTGTACAATATTGCATTCCCTTGATTGTATTCCATAAATCACAAAGGGCTGTACAACAGTAAATGTGTTTTTCTTTGAGGTTGCTATTAAAATTATTTGCTATTTTAATTTAGTTATTTTTTTCAAAATATGTGCTTATACATATCTATATGTCAACACAACAGCATAGCAGTTTAGAACAATGGTACTCATAATTAAGAAAGGGCTAACCGATAAGAGTATGCTTATTTCATAGCTGTGGAGAATAAATACTATGTGCCATTTCACAGTAAGAGAGCATTTTCCTCTTTTGCACAATTACTGAAGTTACTAAAAGTCTTACCTTATGTGAAGTCTTTAAAAATGCAATACTTTTAATAAAACACTGCCTTTTCAAAGAAATATTTCTAATATCTTGGGAGAAAATAGTACTCCATACATAAACCTCATTCAGAATCATCTATCATTCAGAATCAAATCTCTTATATAGTTCTTATTAACCTCTTCTTTTTAAAATGCAAATTCGACCAGAATTTGTTTATAACTTATATCAATCCCATTACAGGAGAATTTGGTGAAGTTTATAAAGGGCGCCTGAAACTGCCTGGCAAGAGAGAAATTTATGTGGCTATTAAGACATTAAAGGCTGGCTATTCTGAAAAACAACGGCGGGATTTCTTAAGTGAAGCCAGCATCATGGGTCAGTTTGACCATCCAAATATTATTCGGCTGGAGGGGGTTGTCACTAAAAGTCGGCCAGTGATGATTATCACAGAATTTATGGAAAATGGAGCCCTGGATTCTTTTCTACGAGTAAGTACAATAGTGTTTTTAAGTGATAATAGACTGGAAATATCTAATGAGATCAGTTGCTATTTATTGTAGGGATGGTGCAGATTAAGTCATCTCTTTATAATTAATAGTTCTAAAATAACGTTTAGAACTCTTTCATTCTTCTCATAATGAAATCACGTAAGTATGTCTTGAAAGAGTCCACATTTTACTTCTTCTTAGCAACTTCAATTGTGAGAATTGAAATACAACCTTCCTTCCAGTCACTGGCCCTTCTGCTATTAGGATATGATTTTTCTTGGTTTTGGACAATGGAATCTGCTGGCATTCTTGCACATCCTCTTAGCTGGATATTTTATTCTTCAGCTTTTAAAGTTTCCTGTTTTTTTCTGAACACTTTCTTTCTTTCCCTGCAATTTTATATAGTTCCCGTTTCTCTCTTCTTTATCTATTCCTTTCACTCACTTCTGCTAACTTATGCCGATTCTATTAAATTCCCCCAAATCGGCCTCCCTCCATTTCCAACCATTTATTTCCTTCTTTATCAATTTTAGGGAAACTTCTATTCCCAGCCTGTTTTCTAGTTTCTAGACATATGAAATATGCTCATGTCTGTGCTTATTTTTTACTGTTACAGCAAAATGATGGCCAGTTTACAGTCATTCAGTTGGTGGGAATGCTTCGAGGAATTGCAGCTGGCATGAAGTACCTTGCAGAAATGAATTATGTCCACCGTGATCTTGCAGCCAGGAATATCCTGGTCAACAGCAACCTGGTCTGTAAAGTATCTGATTTTGGCCTCTCTCGCTACCTGCAAGATGACACATCAGATCCAACTTACACCAGTTCTTTGGTAGGTAGTTTGCATGTAAGAATGCCTGTGGAGCCTGTGGGGATTAACAGGTGTTTTCATTAATTAGCTTTCAGCCTCTTATAATAATTTACATGCTACATTGGTCCTCTTGTTCTAATTATTTTATTAAATGGTCCAAATTGAATATATATTTTAATCTTTATCTATGGTTGCTAATAGAGGAATGTTAATAAAGAAAGCCAAAATGCATTTGAACACATATTGCAAGTGACTGTCCTGATCTCAAGTAGGTAAGATCAAAAAAAAAAAAGAAAGAGATTAGGTCTGCTCTAAGGATATGGGAATTAAGCCATGAACAAACAGGTGATCATAGCAGATGGCAAATCCAAGGGAATAACAAAATAATACTTATCATTAGGACTTGTGATAGGCTCAGCACAGCAGCCACCACAGAGCCATTCAACTAAAAAATGAAATTTTTGAAGACACTGGAAATCTGTTCTCCCTGAAACTTATGTTGTTTCTGAGATATCATACAGTTTCCTCTGTCACATCTCAGACTGCCGACAGCTCATTAAATTTAGATTTACATATTGCAAAGTATAATGAATCTCAGTGGTAAGATGGTATTGGCTATGACCATGATGTTATTACCATTCATGTATACAAAGTGTCCATGGGATTCTTTCTCTTTAATAAAGGCAATAAATGGTCTGCTCAGGGCAAGTATGCCAAATGGAGTTCAAATTATACTGCTAAAAACAAAGCAAACCAGACTTCCTTGATTGTTGATTTAAAATATGGGTTAAGACAGTTCTCTTATCTAAGAAAGTCACAACAACAAACTTCTAAATCATAACAATTTTAGCAACCTATTGGAACATATTTGCGAGTGACTTAGGTAGTTTCTCCTTACATTTTCCTAAGATCAGCTGATGATGTCTACAAACATGGCCACTGTGGATGAACAACAGCTATTGGTTATTAGCAGGTTTATTCAGTTATCAAGATCGCTTATTTGGTTTCTGTTTTTGTAGATTTCAAAAAAATACATTTGAAATGAAGCTAATGGATCATCTAATTTTGCATATTCTATACTTGAATCAAAGGGATGCAGTGGCTCAGTGGCTAAGATGCTGAGTTTGTTAATCAGAAAGGTCAGCAGTTTGGCGGTTTGAATCCCTAGCACCGTGTAACGGAGTGAGCTCCCATTACTTGTCCCAGTTTCTGCCAAACTAGCAGTTTGAAAGCATGTAAAAATGCAAGTAGAAAAATAGGGACCACTTTGGTGGGAAGATAACAGCGTTCCATGTACCTTTGGTGTTTAGTCATGCCAGCAACATGACCACGGAGACATTTTTGGACAGCGCTGGCTCTTCGGCTTTGTAACAGAGATGAGCACCGCCCCCTAGAGCCAGAAACAACTAGCACGTATGTGCGAGGGAAATGTTTATACTTGAATCATCCTCTATTTAAACAGCCTGTCAAACTGTTCTTTTTTTTTGAAACTCTAAAACAGGGATACTCATGAACTACTACCACTCATGAAGTGCTGTACTCTGTTTTGTTATTGTTATTATTTGCTTCCTAGTAGTTGCAGATAATATTGTTACTATTATTGGGATATGTGGGTCAAGTTTTTGTCTCACTTAGGAAGATATTAAAAATTGAAAATGATGCCTTGGCCTTGCAAATGCTTAAATCACATTTTTAAAAAATATTTAGCCCTCTGCCCCTCCGAAAAACAAACAAACAGTACAGCCATGTTTTGGGGTAGCAATGGTGATGAATTCTTTAAAGACTGAAGTGATTCAAAAAGCCTTTGAGGAAAAAGATCAAAAATTCCCATTACAGATTCTTCCATAGAATATGATGGTGGTAATCCAGTGGGCCATGATTTGCAGCCCTTTCCAGATAACACAAGAGCACACTGAAAAGTAATCAAACATGTTGTTCTAGGATCATTTCCCTTTTTTGGCTGTTTTAAATAATCAACATTGGTGCAGCCCATCACAAGGAGTGAGGCTGCCACCTCGCAGGTTGTTGAATTGACTGGCATTGCTCTTGTCTCCTCTTGGCCCTGTATGTTCGTGGATTGGGAGGAAGGGGTAGTTTCTCCTTATCTGCACTGGCCACTGGCAGCTTGATCTCTGCCTAATTCAAGGTGCTGGTACTGGTCTATAAAGCCTTACATGGCTTGGGGCCAGGGTACTTGCAGGAGCGTCTCTTGCCAGCATCGACTGCCCATCGCCCTGTGCAGTCCCAAAGACAGGGCCTCCTTGGGGTGCCGTCGGCCAGACAGTGTCAACTGGCGACCCCCAGGGGTAGGGCCTTCTCTGTGGGAGCGCCCACCCTGTAGAATCAGTTACCCCTGGAGCTGCGGTTGTCCCCTGACTGAAGACCTGGCTATTCGAACAAGCCAGCCTGGACTTGGGGGGGGTAGTTTTTAAATGTTTTAAATGTTAATGTCTTTTGTGGGTTTTTAGCTATTGTTTGGCTTGAATTTAATACCTTTTAACCAATTTTACATTTTCTATTGTGGGTTTTATGATGTGAGCCGCCCTGAGTCCTTCAGGAGATAGGGCTGCATACAAGTCCAAATAATAATAATAATAATAATAATAATAATAATAATGATGATGATGATGATGATGATGATGTCTCACTTATTATATCTGTGTCTCTATCTGGCTGCACTCAGTCAGTAGCTTGTCCGGTCGCTCCAACTGTGACTGGTCCATTGAGCTGGAGTTTACTGCTGCCTGATCAGAGCCGCCGGTCACCTACAACTCACTGCCATATCTCTCCTGGAGGTTCCAGGAACTGGCTCATCCTCCTCCTCCGAACTAGCAATAATCTTCTGCAAAGCTACTAAAGCAGTCCAGTTCACACAAAAGGAAGTGCCTTGCTGTGTAAAGTTTGGAAGCACCATTTTTCCCTGGCATTGTCTAACTTGAAACTAAAGCCCACAACTAGTATCACTATTTCTTGCAGAATAAATTCCAGCAACTAATTCAGAAAAAAAGGAGAAGCCAAATGGCATAAATTATTATAAATGTTACAGGTCCCCCAAAACCCATGTTTAATTGGTGGAATCGGTAGTTCTGCAATCACTGAGTGATGTTACTTTACACCAAGAATTTCAGCAGTGAACCAGCAATCCATGGCTCAACTAGAAATTCTGTTTCTTCTCTAAACTGCATTTGCAGTCCATTTAAATAAATCAGTGTGAGCTTAAATTGTCCACTGAACATAGTAGGGCCTCTCCTACATCTGGAGAAAAAGCAGATTTTTATCATCTGTATTTTTATAGTAAATTTATGCCCCAAATGGCCTTTCAAGCAGCTGGAAAGTGATGCAGTGCTTGCAATTACATCATTGCTTCCCATGACAGATTCATACTTCTGGTGTTTGGGGACAAGTAAGAGAATAGCCTTCAAGCAAATGTCTCTTTTTAAATGGAGCTCTTATTATAATGGCCAAATCTGTTCTGCCATCCACTGTTAAAAAGGACATGAAAACCAAACTAATTAATTTTATTCAGAGTCAATGTTTTATTTTATTTGTTTTCCCTTCTTTTTTATATTAAGCTTCATTATGTCATGAATGTTTGATCTGAAAGCAAGGTCATTAAAGAATGAAACCAACCACTATTAACTCTTACTTATCTCTCCTTAGTGCTCAATCTGTTCAGGTGATATGATACTCACCTATTAACCATTATGGCAAAAATAGGGTGTGAGAATTATGTTCCCTGTTGGGATAGTGAACAGATCAGCTGAAAAACAAATGTTTCTGCTCATATCTTAGAGTAGTGCTCCTTAGTTAATACTAGCAAAAGAATGAGTAACCTGCCCATCTTTCCCAACTTGCTTCTAACTATAGCGCAAACCTCACCTGGCACCTTTTATTTCTTCTGTCAGGTCATGAACGACACAGCCTTAGGTTACTTTTAGCTGTTAAAACTTGTTCTGATGCTGTAGCACAACAGCCTCATGGTATGTGTTATGTATGTAGGTTTGAAGTCATTGGTTTAGTTTGAACTGTTCTTGTAAAATGTTGGAAATGATTGGTTTAAAAAGTGCGGGAAAACCCTACACTCTGATTGGCTGGCAACTGCGGCTGCTGGCTATAAGTAGCAGCTGCAGCCCAGCCAAATTGGGTCCATTCTGAGCTGTACTCACTAATAAACTAAGAGCTTGAAGCACTCCGCGTCTGTCTCTTCATGCAAACTTAACACTGGCGATGAAGGTGGGATTCCCCTGAAGAAGACGGCAACGCGGAACAGAAGGAGAACGAGATGGCTGCACTGAACACTCCCCCAGCCCCGTTCAATCCAACGGCAGAAGACTGGGAGTTGTATGCAGATCGTTTCCAAATGTATCTGGAGGGAAACGATCTTGCCGACATTTCCGGGAAGCGGAAGAGGGCGGTCTTTCTCATGCACTGCGGTCCGGCAGTTTTCAAGATGGCGAAGGCATTGGCGGGAACTGCAGACGTGAAGGTAATGGACTGGCCTGACTTAGAAAACTGTTAAGAGCCCATTACGCACCACAAGTATCGTGCCTCATTAAGAGACACGAGTTTCACCGTTGTGATCAAGGGGAAAGCGAAAACGACTTCATGGCAAGTTTAAGAGACATTGGGGGTGCATGTGAATTTAACAATTTAGAAGAGGTCATGCGATCGATTTGTTCTGGGCCTTAAAGACAAGGTGCTACAGAGCAAGTTATTATTGAAACCTAAGATCATGCTGAAGGAAGCAATAGAAGAGGCCTCTTCAGCAGAAGCTACCAAGTCCTCAGCAGCAGCCATGAAGAAAATCAACAAGGCCACAAGCCATCCTGATGTGGAAAAGTCCACAACAACTCATTGTGAGCAAATAGATTCTGAGTCAGACTGTAGTGAGGTGGAGGAAGAAATTTACAGACTCAGAATGGAGCGGAAAAAGAAAGACCTGGGAAGAAAGAGGCAAGATTTCTACTGCAGAGGTTGTGGGGGGAAGCCACCCCCGCACTGAATGCAAGTTCTTAGACACCATTTGTCTCCATTGTGATAAAAGAGGACACCTAGCAAGAGTCTGCAAATCATCCAGAACTCCACCCAACAGAAGAAAGTTTGCTACAAGCAAAGACAAAGAATTCAGGCCCAACAATCTCAGTGAGAAAATGGGGCGCAGCACAGAAGCAAATGGGAAGAATGAAACTCATCAAACAATAACTATTGGTCATTCATCACCTTTAAGAAGCAGAAAAGTGCATGTCAAGGTACTTATTGAAGGAAGGCCTTGCCAAATGGAAATGGACTCAGGCTCATACCTATCTATGGTGTCATGGGACACTATTCACAGACTTCTTCCCAACATCCAGAAGATGCACTTCAAGAAGCAAGCATTGACTCTTAAAGACTACCAAGGGAACAAGATTCCAGTAGTTGGAACAAGAGAATTCAACGTGAAATTCAAGGGCCACACCAAACGCCTACCACTGACCATTGTGGACAAGGATCGCCCAAGTCTGCTGGGTCTTGAGTGGTTCAACCCATTGGGCATCGAGGTGACTGGCATCAATCACGTGAGCAACACTGAGTGGGAAGAGGCCTTGAAGTCTGAGTTTCCAGAGGTCTTCAGTGATGGATTAGGCAAGTACTTAGGGACCCCCATCACATTTAACCTAGATCCCAAGGTACAACTAATCCGTTTAAAACCCAGAAGGGTCCCATTTGCCTTAAAGGAAAAAATTGATGCACAATTAGATAAACTAATAGCCCAAGGGGTTTTAGAGCCCACTGATCACTCCAGGTGGGAGACACCCATAGTCACACCAGTCAAGGCTGATGGGTCTGTGAGAATCTGCAGAGACTACAAAGGGACATTGAACCATGCGCTACAACAGAGCGCATACCCAGTTCCAGTAGTGCATCATTTATTAAACTCTCTTGGAGGGGCACAGTTTTTGCCAAGTTGGACCTGGCACAGGCATATCAACAATTAACAGTTGATGATGCCACTGCTGAAGCCCAAACCATTGTGACCCATAGGGGTGCCTTCAAATGCAAAAGGTTGCAATTTGGAGTAAGCGTGGCACCAGGCATCTTCCAAAGCCTTATGGAAAGAATGTTACAAGGTTTGCCAGGGGTGGTGCCCTATTTTGATGATGTTTTAATTTCTGCTGAAAATGACACTCAATTACACGAGAGGCTCAGGGAAGTCTTAACTAGATTCAAAAAAGCAGGGTTAAAAGTCAAAGAAGAAAAATGCACACTGAACAGATAAAGTGGAATTCTTGGGTTACATGATTGATAAACATGGCATCCACCCCACAGAGGCAAAGGTTCAGGCAATCAAAGAAGCCCCAGGCCAAAATGCAAAACAGATTTGCAAGCATTCTTGGGACTCATTAATTCTATCATATGTTTCTACCTCAGAAGGCAACCATTGCAGAACCCCTACATAGGTTGCTGGACAAAAATCTGCTTGGGTCTGGGGAGGAAGAACAAGCTGCATTTAACAATATCAAGAGACTAATCACGTCTGATGCTGTGCTGATACAGTTCTCTGAGAACTTTCCTGTTGTTCTGACTTGTGATGCCTCCCCTTTTGGAGTGGAGGGGTTTGAGCCACATGCTTCCCAGCGGAGGGAAGCTCCTATTGCATTTTACTCTCGCCCTTGACTAAAGCAGAGAGGAACTACAGCCAACTGGACAAGGAAGCCTTGGCATTGTAGCAGCTGTCAAAAATTCCATGAGTATTTATATGGGAGAACATTTACTGTTGTCACAGATCACAAACCTCTTTTAGGCATTGTGGCAGGGGACAAACCAATGCCCACGATCCTGTCACCAAGAATGCTGAGATGGACTGAATTTCTTGCTGCTTATTCATACAAACTGATCCACAGACCTGGTAAAGACATTGGGCATGCAGATGCTTTGAGTTGCTGCCCACTTCCTTCACACATTGAGGACCCTGTTCCTGAGACTCACACCTTTTTCTAGAAACTGTTGCCAAACTTCCAGTACATGCTGCTCAAATTGCCAGAGAGACTGCCAAAGACACTTTATTGGCTCCTGTCATAGGCTGGATTAAGAAAGGTTGGCCACTTCAAGATCTACCTCAACTCGCTCAACCTTTTAAATCCAGGCAAACTGAATTATCTGTATTAAGAGGATGTATTTTGTGGGGTAACAGGGTGGTTATTCTTGCAAAACTACAAAAAGAGGTTTTGGAAATGTTACATGAGGGTCATTCGGGAATTGTCAGAATGAAGGGATTGGCCAGGAGTTATGTATGGTGGCCAGGTATTGACAAAATGGTTGAAAACTGGGTTGCATCTTGTCCCAACTGTCAGGTAGTCAGGCCTGCCCCACCTCTCGCCCCCACACAGGAATGGGAATGTCCTAGGGGCCCATGGTCCAGGATTCACACTGATTTTGCTGGCCCTACCAGAGGGCGCACTATCCTTATTATAGTTGATGCATATTCCAAATGGCTGGAGGCATCCACCACAACTGAAGCTGTCATCAAACAGCTTAAAAAGCTTTTTGTAACTCACGGGTTACCTGATGTGCTTGTTTCTGACAATGGTCCTCAATTTACATCCAACCTTTTTGAATCATATCTAGCACAACAGGGTATCAGACATGCCCTGACAGCCCCTGGGCATCCTTTGGCTAACGGCCGGACTGAATGTATGGTACGATTTACCAAGGAAAACCTTCAGCAATTGTGTCCAGGGGATATCACTGAGAGAGTTGAAAAACTTCTCAGTGTTTAGCATATCACTCCCAACCCCTCAACTAATTTAACCCCAGCTGAATTGTTGATGGGTAGGAAACTCAGGTCTCCCCTTGACCGCGTCCATCCCACTTACGCACCCAACGCACCACTAGATTCCACTGGTAAAATTCGCACTTTCACTGTGGGTGATTCTGTTTATACTAAGAACCTCATGGGTGAACCATTATGGATTCCTGCTGAGATAACCCAAATCACAGGCCCCAGGTCTTACAGGGTACAAACGGAGGATGGTGTCCTCTGGAGCAGGCACATTGATCAGTTAAGATCCAGATTGTCTCAGGAGCATTGGTTTTGCTCCTCTCTGGTTCCCATACCTACTGCCTCTTCTAGGGGGGAAGGGGAGGATTATGAGAGTAATCAGCAAGTAAGAATCAACCCCATGTGTAACATGCTAACACGACAGGAACCATCCCAAAACCTGTCACAATACCAACAACCATTTTCACAAATGGAAGATTGCACATCATTACCTGATTTAGGTGCTGACATTGGGTTGGAGATGGATTGGGAGGAGAGACCAGGTTGTAGTAACCAAACAGGTTCTACCATTACTACAAGTCCAAGTAAGGAAATGTCAGCAGACACATTTCCTCTCTCACAAGGTGAGAACCTTAAAACATCTGAACCACGTAGGTCTCAAGCGTACATAAGAGCCCCACCTATTTAAAAGAATACATTAGATAGGTTGGGGTTTGAGTATGGACTGAACCTAGTTGGGAGGGGTGCTTTGTATGTAGGTTTGAAGTCATTGGTTTAGAGTAGTGCTCCTTAGTTAATACTAGCAAAAGAATGAGTAACCTGCCCATCTTTCCCAACTTGCTTCTAACTATAGCGCAAACCTCACCTGGCACCTTTTATTTCTTCTGTCAGGTCATGAACGACACAGCCTTAGGTTACTTTTAGCTGTTAAAGCTTGTTCTGATGCTGTAGCACAACAGCCTCATGGTATGTGTTATGTATGTAGGTTTGAAGTCATTGGTTTAGTTTGAACTGTTCTTGTAAAATGTTGGAAATGATTGGTTTAAAAAGTGCGGGAAAACCCTGCACTCTGATTGGCTAGCAACTGCGGCTGCTGGCTATAAGTAGCAGCCGCAGCCCAGCCAAATTGGGTCCATTCTGAGCTGTAGTCACTAATAAACTAAGAGCTTGAAGCACTCCGCGTCTGTCTCTTCATGCAAACTTAACAGTATGTAACTTACGTTAGGGTTTACCACCAGTTAGTTTGGAAGGAAGTGTGTGGGAACAGAGACAATAGAGACAGCATAGGGATCAATAACGGGAACAGCAAATTTCCTGCCAAGATCTTTTTTTTTTTTGCTGGCTGCAGAATGGATGGACAGCACTTCAGTGAAGCAATGGGAAGGGCTGTGAATCTAATTTCCACAGTCCTCTTACAAGTAATCTTTTGACAAGATTGACATGACTCTCTCCCAGGCAGTGTCTGCAGGCAATTCTTTATACATTTGCCCCATTTTCAGCAACCTAACTCCTGACAGAAGGAAAAAAATTCAACAGAGCTAGGCTTGGTAACAAACTTTACAAACTTTACTAAGGTTCTGGGTTCCCCACTCCCCTTATTTACTTCTGTTGCACAGCCCTGCTTCTAGTATAGAACAAGTACTCCTTTGCCTGCTCAAATAATGGCTTAAGTACAACACAGTTTGGCTAGTTTTATCATCTAAATTCGTGTTTCTCAATTTCATCAGCTTTTGAAATGTGTGGATTTCAACACATGCTGACCAAGGAATTCTGGAAGTTGAAATCAACATATCTTAAAGTTTCTGAAACTGAGGAACTTGATCTACTTATTTGGGTTACATATTCAGTGATGTTCAGGTAAAAGTGATGACTCCCAGGCTTTGAATAAACTAAGTTTACTGATTCAAGCAAATGGCAACCTAAATCATTTTCTTCTGTCTGGAGCTATTTCTAACCATAATTCATTAATACTTAGGATGATCCTTCTAGTATAATGCAATGTACAAAAGCATAAAACTATTTTGTGCATTACGAAAAATGTTCAAAGTTGTCTTTCGTGGCACTTCATTCAAGCCATAGGTTTGTCCCCCTTTCTAATAATGATCAGATGTGCTTATTCAGTGATTGTTGTTTACAAATGTATTTTGAAGTATAGTGAAAGGGTACCTATATTAGCTACTACATATCACTGGCAGTATATAATTTTAAGTGGAGAAACTGAAGCACTTGCTTTGCTTCATCTGGTATGCTCAGCAAATTGTGATGAGCTGTCATATTTGTGCCAAAAGCAACCCCAGTTCCTTGCCCTTCCTTTGGTATCTTTCTTAGGGGAAAGTGCTAGAAGCAAAAAAAATGTTCCGTGTTTCACAATACAAACAGCCAAGGGTGAGGAAGTGTCACTCAGGATAAAACCCTGAAGACCATTGTTGCTACTTGATATGCAAAGAGGTTCAAGGAAACAGCTGTTGCTGTCAGCCTTTGACGTCTGCTGTTGGGCCTAGAAGTGGGAGCACACCTACATATTCTCTGAAGGAAACATGCTGTCCTTTTCAAAACACTTGCTTGTCCATTGGCATTCATGAGCATGAGATTTCATTAGCTACTGTTTATGCTGAATACCACAGCTGGAATAAATGTCACAATGCTAATTTCTTTTCTCATGCAGAAAGTACTAGTGTCTCTGCCATGAAACAAATGAAGCATATTAGCTACAGCCATGAACCAAGCTCTATTCTCGGGTTTGCATTAATACAATAATTTGAACTAGTTGTTTTATCTCCATCTATAAAATCCTGGAAATTATGATTCTATTTACTAATTGTACATGGCAATAGTTTAAAGGATTGTTTCTGAGTATATATCAAACTATTGTTAAAAACAGCTGTAGTCAATGGCCAATCTTCATAGGCCTGCTAACTTCCTCTGAGATTCTCACTGGACTTGGAACCAATCACTTATTTCCAGGTGAACTTCCTTCACAGGAGTGTGGAGAGAAAAATGGGAATGACACTTATGCTGCCTTGAACTTACAAGGGAAAGACAGGATATATATCTGATGAATAACAGCCATATTTTAATTGCTTCTGGAAAACATTTTCCTGCTCTCTATAGAGCAGATTATGTGTAACTCAGTTGTGTTTAGAAAATAATTGGTATTACATATTGCATTAAACCATCTGTTTCTTAAGCATGATTTATTTACTAAATCACAATTGACTTGGATTAATATGCTAAGATACAAACTATGGAATCATTAGATCATACCCTAGCATTGGTTTTGCAGTAAAACCTCCTCTTTTTAAATTCAATTTCTTAGCAACTAAATTTGAAGGAAGCAAATATAGTAGTAGTAGTAGTAGTAGTAGTAGTAGTAGTAGTAGAGAAGAAGAAGAAGAAGAAGAAGAAGAAGAAGAAGAAGAAGAAGAAGAAGAAGAAGAAGAAGTGGAAAGTAGGACACCAGATATATTCTTCACCATAAAGAAACAATTTGGTGGGTTGGAATCATGTCTCCAACACTAAAAATCTGCTATTGGTATTAGTAGGCTTGTACTGATGAAATAATCCTCTAACAGAATCTAGGTAATTTGTGAATGTTAATGTGTTAATCAGCTTTTGAGCAATATTCAAAAAATGTCCGCCTTCATATGCAAGAAAAATAAGGAAAAATGTGTCCTATCTGTGAAACACCATTAAATTGAATTCCTTTCCTTTTAAGATTATGCTGACTCTCACCTTCATAATTACTGTCTTTCAGGGTGGGAAAATTCCAGTGAGGTGGACAGCGCCAGAAGCTATTGCCTACCGTAAATTCACCTCTGCCAGTGATGTATGGAGTTATGGTATTGTTATGTGGGAAGTAATGTCATTTGGAGAAAGACCCTATTGGGACATGTCCAATCAAGATGTAAGTTTACGAAGCCTTCTGCACAACATAGTAAAATTTTGCTTGATTTATCTAGCAATGGGGAAAAAGCACTTATTAAATAATATTATGCTGAAGACTGAAATAATACACCTGTATAGCTAGGAGAAAATTTACAGCAGATGCTTGTATAATACCTTCCCATCAGCAAGCAGCATGTTAGATGTATTTCTGTCTTGTCTATTTAGTGCAACAACAATGACCAAACATATCCATATTAAGTAGGATATTTGCATGTTATGGGTCTTCAATGCCTTCAGGCAGGCACTTTTTCTGAATACAGAAGTTACTTTTAGTTATACATGTAATGGCTCTGGAGAATACGGGAAGTATTTTTCCCCAACTTCTCTGACACTTCTTTCTATCATGCTCTGTGATGTGGCCTCCATCTTTCTCACCAGTGATGAATGAGGCAGGTTAGCTGTACTATGTGAAAGCATCCTCCCCTTTATTTTGATGCCATCCAAGTACACCCTCAAGAGTGTGAACTCTCTTAGGTTTTCCCACCCATATGGAATAACCACAAGAGCTATGTGGCACAGTGGTTAGAATGCAGTATTGCAGGCTAATTCTGCTGATCGCCAGTAATTCGATTCAACCAACTCAAGGTTGACTCACTCTTCCATCCTTTCAAGGTCAGTAAAATGAGGACCCGGATTGTTGGGGGCAATACGCTGACTCTGTAAACAGCTTAGAGAGGGTTGTGAAGGTCTGTGAAGCAGTATATAAGTCTAAATGCTATATGCTATTCTGTAATCAGGTTTTTTTTCTGTTTAGGACTGACCATCTCAGTTTCACCTTAATGATTATTGGGGGAGAGAGTCCCATTTACACTTGCAAAGAAGATTGGAATTAACATGAATGTTCATTAGCAACTTAGCAAACAATCATACATTACACTATATAGTAACTTTTTTACATGTACTGTGCACATGCAGTTTTAAAATAACTCCATCTGTAATACCTAAACTGCACTTTTCTTCTTCTGAACATAGTAAGGATGTCTGCTTTATGCAGTAGTCTTTTTCAGACATAACTCATTGGCTCCAACCCTGGTGCATGCTGAGCTATAGAGAGACACTTCGTAATACTAACTGGGAGATACAAAATCCTCAGCTGCTGCTGCTTCTTTCCCCTTCAATGTCTATCTGAGATGAAAGAAACAGAGAAGTGGAGAGGAACTGGAAAGACCAGCCAGCCAGTTGTGATAATTGGACACTAAGAGCCTGGCAGGCGTTTGAAATATTTCAGAGACTTTATGAGCGAGGCGTTGAGCCTTGATGAAGTTCTGCACTACAGCATGATAGGCAGAAACAGCAAGCGTAGCGGCTGCTAACAGGGAAGGGACTGCCTTTATCTTGAAGCAACAGAAGTCAAATTAACCTTTGAATACCCTTTTTTTTCTCCAGAGCCAGCACTGTTTTGTTGCTCCTTGTGTGCAGAGGGCAAGCTATTTCCTTTATTCCTGATTGCATGCTATTAGTGTGCTGAAATGATTCAACTTTAAAAGGGCTCCATTTTTGAAAGTAAAGAAGATAGAAGTGCAAAAGATAGGACTGCTGAATTGGAATTCCAGTTGGTTTAATCTAGTTTTGAATTCATAGTATTGAAATTATTCCATGGTACATATTTCAATCCAGATAAGCAAACAATAAAAATCCTTACTAAAGCTTTTTTTACAACTTGTGGTTAGGAGAAAGCTGTAGGAGCATCTTGAGGTGAATGCCAATCCACATCACTAATGTTGTTATTTGCATTGTGATTGGATTCCCCAATGGTGCCAGAGAAAGTTTTCCTGTTAAAGCAAGTAAGTATCATAAGTGGAGCTGATTAAGATTAGGATCCTGGCAATCACAGAGGATTTAAGTTCTTTTTATGTTTGTGGATTTGGAACCAATCACTCAAAAACTGCAGTAAAGTGAATAAATATGGAAGGATATGCATGTGTAGGTTTAAGAGACTTACATTCTGATTAAAATACTATTTTAACTGCAGTGATTTTCAGAATTATATCTGTCTCTACTACATTGACACAGTTACATTATATATATGTATGTATGTTTGTATGTATATATATATATATATATATATATTTATAGGTAATTAATGCAATTGAGCAAGATTATCGGCTCCCTCCACCAATGGATTGTCCAGCTGCTCTACATCAACTTATGTTAGATTGCTGGCAGAAAGACCGCAACACAAGGCCACGGTTTGCTGAAATAGTTAACACTTTAGATAAAATGATCCGAAATCCAGCAAGCCTCAAAACTGTGGCTACCATCACCGCTGTGTAAGTTTCCACATGTCTTACTATGTTTTAACTGGGGCCTAAAACATTGTATTGAAATTTGCAAATAAAGTGTAGCTAATTAAAGGATACTTGGAGGATCAGTTATCTCTCTTTAATAAATTAAATTTAAATAGACGTGCAAAATATCAAACCTCTTTATAAGTTCCTTTCTGACAAGGTAGCATTAGATAATTTATAGTTTGATTAATAAAAGTTTCTAATTGCTGTTGTAAGAAATGACCAGAATTTCTTTTTCAGTTGCTATTATAATAATATTAAAGAACGTTAAAATCCCCAATGTATCAATAACTGTGCATTTACTTCATTTCCACCAATTAAAATAAATGCTTGCTTGTTCCATTTTGCCTAATCAATTCATAATAACCACAGTGTTGCCTAGAAGACCACGAGATCAGCTCCAGTTTCAAATGAAGGAGCATCTTGAGGTGAATGCCAAAAGATCAAGCAAATCAAGATCAAGAAGATCAAGCAAATCAGTAGAAAGGGAATAAAGGAACAACTCTTTTACTGTCTATATTTCTGTTCCAAATTAAATCCCATCTCTGACCATATTTCTGTTCCAAATTAAATCCCATCTCTGACCACCGCTTGCCTTCTCTTTCAGGCCTTCTCAGCCACTGTTGGATCGCTCCATCCCAGATTTCACTGCCTTTACCTCAGTAGAAGATTGGTTGAGTGCCATCAAAATGAACCAGTACAGAGACAGTTTTCTAACTGCTGGCTTCACATCCCTTCAGTTAGTTGCACAAATGACATCGGAGTAAGTGGCACCTTCTCATTTCCCTATTTGCTTCAGTGATGGAAGAAGATGAGATCAAGCTTTTCTTTTCATGCTTCAAATAATCAACAAACTAAAACTGGATCAGAGACAGGATTTTGGTACCAGGAATATGCTAATCTTCTGAAAACAGGCAGAAATATACTGTTGATTATTGTTTTGGTTGGCCTTTGAAAATTAACTGATTTATGCTTATTTCTTAAATGGATTTTATGGTCATTTTGATTTGTTTTGGTTTAGATGACTTTATTTAAACTATTTAATGAATGTTTTATTTATTATTAACTGCTTTTGAAATTAATATAGAAAATCACCAATGAGAAATACATATAAAAGTCAGGAAAACAGATCATTCATAACTTGCAAGGCAACATGCCTCCATCCAAAAGCACCTTCCCACTCTTCCTTTGCTTCTCTTTGCAGGCCTGTGTGCCTCCATAATCTTTTTGTGCTGTGGAAATTCCCACAAGTTCCTTGCATCTGCCATACTATATATTCATCAGTGTCATGCATCTTCACACTCTCTTCAGTCAGCACCTTTTTAGAATTCACTAACAAGCTACCAGCTTCCAACCAGATCTCTGAGAAATTTGAATCCATAAACTGGGGAGTGTCTCACATTGTTCCTTTCATTCAGAGATTTACTACTACTCTACCAATTAGTATACAGGACTCATGTAGTGACTAGTTAATTTAGAAATCAGACATTTCTCAGAAATTCTTCTCCTTGCTTACATTATCATCATTTGTAACATAGTAGTTTATCATCTCAAGACACAGGGGAAGTTAGCATCTTCAAGGAAGAGAAAACTAAGTCTCGGATCCTTTACTTAAGCATCTATTTGTTATGGGTTTGAGAAGAACTACTCTTTTTGAATCACGCACATATACATTCATTCAACATCTTTTATCAGTGCTGATTGCTCATCTTAGGATAGCAGCTTCACTTTCTGCAACTGCATTTTGAATTTGCCAGCTCATGTATCTTGTCCATATAAGCAGGGGAGACAAAGACCTCTGCTCCACAAGTATGATCCTGTCTCTTATCTTTTGCAGAGATCTTCTAAGAATAGGGGTGACTTTAGCCGGACACCAGAAGAAGATCCTGAGCAGTGTCCAGTCTATGAGAGTACAGATGAGCCAGTCACCAACTGCGATGGCATGATGCTGTGTGTCTTCTTACAACAAAGGGAAAAAAGAGGGGAGAACAGAAGAGGGTTGGATGTGGGAGGGAAGGGAGGCTGACAAGGCAGTTGTGATGTCTATAGAGATTGGATAATTGTTTGAGAACTCTTATGCGCTGCAGACAAAGAATATATGGAATTTGTTTCTAAATGGCAAATTATGTTTCTCACACCAACAGAAGCACATTTACTGATGCCATGGGAAACAGAATATAAATAAGTATAAATATGTACAAATAAAATATTTAAAAAAGGTGAAGAAAACCAATGTGTGTTGGGAAGAAAAGAGACTTCAGTCCTACCACCAGTGAGCAGTAATCAAGAGGCCAATGGAGAAGAAAGAGGCAACCAGAGCAACAATCTTCAGCAATCAGATTCCCTTCCTTCTCTTCTTTAGTTCTTCTTCCAGAGTCATTCTTATCCACCCATTTCCCTCTTTGGCTCATAAACTATGGCAAATGTTGTTCAACAGTTCCTACAGTTAACTATAAGAACATCAAAGCATTGTGCCATCAGTTACAAAGGACTTCACTGACCACTGCATGGGGGATCCAGACCAATCCAGTTAATGTCTTCATATTGAAGAAGAGTTGTACCTTCAATAGAAAATCCTGTTTTTTCTTTTGCTTGCATTTTTTTGCAAAAGGGAAAACGATATCCTCATGGGGAAAAAAGAGGGAAAAAAGATGTTCCCGCAAGTGTGTGCGTGTCGTCTGTATGTCAGCTTAACTGTGGAGTCATTCACAGCCTATATCCATAATAGAAGAAAAAACAACCAAGCTGGACTGGTGGCTGATGATTCCATCCTTTTCAAGGAACTTGGGGATCCTTTGGGAGACGTAAGTGATATGCCTTGCTTTCTGTCTAGTTCAACGGTGCATGGAATGTGTGTACTGGGAAATGAAAAGAGAAAAAGAAAGCAAATGAATGTCTAAGGAGAAAGAAAACAGAAGAGTTCACTGTGCAACAAGGTTTTCATGTAGAACAGTTATGGAATGTTCAGCTGTAAAGTCAACTAAACAGAAGGCTTAGTCCTCCAGTGACCAGCAAAAGATGGCTTGGAAATCTTTAGTTCCATTATTTGGACCTCAAGATTTTGATATATATTGATTTTGGTTTCATGGCATCAGAGGTAGGTTCCTATATCACTTCTGTCCTCTTGCCTACCCTTTCCTTACTAGTCTTTTCTCACTGTTTCTTTAACATTCTAACATGCATTCAGCTCTTCCTTTTCTATATTTGATTTACTGTTAATTATGAGTGTCATTCTTTATTTAAAATACTTAACTTAAAACAGAATTTCTCTGCTTATCTGAGAGTGCTTTGTGAAATAAAATTGCTATTCTTCTTCTGCTAACCCACATAATAGAGTATGTGGAGAGTTTATGCAAAACAATTATCTTTTAGATAGGCTTTTTCCTAGGCTGGATATATTATCATTTAATCGTTCCACTATCAAAGGAACATAAAAAATTGTTGGCATCAATAGATTACTTATCCATTTTTCCAAGGACAAATTGCATTCTGGCTTTCAGAATCAGATACCATCTATTAAGTCATCTCAGAGGACCAATGCCAAAGAAGATACCGCTAAGAGAGTTGACAGTGTTGGATAGTAGCACCCACTGTCTGTTTTAGGGCTTCCCCCTTCCTTTAAAAGAGTTCAAGAAGTTTTGTGCATGGCTTCCTTGCCATGAATATTGCAGAAACAAAGTTATGAAAGCATTGCACATACCCCACATGCTTGCTAAAATACACATGTCTTAACACTTAAGTGTAGCATATGCAAAGGAATCTGTGGTGCAAGTACTTGTTCCTGAAATACTAGTGTGTGAGAAGATATGTTGATTTCAAGCAGATCATTTCCACAATATTTTGCATCTTTGTTATTTTAGAGCATTGCACTGATATTTTTTGGGGGGGAGGGGAAGACAGATGGACAAGTTTTTTTTCTATAGCAGCCGCTGCTGTTGCTGCCACTGCATCCTCATTGTGGACAATAAAAAATTTATTTGCTATAAAGTAGAGTAATGCTATGAAGATAATTCTAATACTTTCTGTTCTGGTCCTTGCTCATTATGCCATAATCCCTCTCTGAAAATGCTGGTGCTGAGCATCTTTTCTCACAGTGACCAGGACCAGAACAAAGAACAGCAGGGCATTTGGTAGAATAGATCTTGTACTCAGTAATTCTTGTTGTATAGATAATAGTTTTAGCATTTTCCAAAACTCAGCAATAAGCTGATCATTGATTTGTGGTCGGAAAAGATCTGTTTTTATTGTTATTTTGAGATTTTGGATATAATCATATGACATATTATGTGTCCTGCACTGATAGAATGCTGACGAATCACAATTAATTCCAGTTATTCCTTGGAAAGCTAATGATTATCATTTACCATATGAAGTTGGAACAGGGGGTCAAATTGCCTATTATTTTATATTTATACAGTAGTATGCAATTGAATTTGTGTCTGTTGCTCTGGGGCCTTCAACAAGTTACAAGATCAATTTGTTTATTCCTCCACCAGTTGCTTTATTTCTGACTCATAACTTTCCCCACAGGAAGTGAACAAAAACAATTAGCATTGGCACACCAATAAAGGATTTTAGTTTATTATTTTATACTCCATACTGAGGGAATCTTAAAATGAGGCAACTGAAGAAAGAAAAGTTTGTACCCTTTCCAATTAACAGAGGATGGATCATTATCCAATTTGAACCATCCTCTCTGGGTACTCTGGGGCAAATATTTGAGGTCAAGACTATGTTTCCAGAAAAATAGGGTCAAAATGTCAGGACCAAAAATAGGAACTAATAATAATTGTTATTCTAATGGTTGATGTTGTGATTAGCATCATTATTACCTTTACAGTTACTTTTTCAATACTGCTAGTATAGTTATTGTCATTTAAATAACATTGTCATAATTCATACTATCAACATTTCATTGTTAATGCCGTCATTTACTTGCTGCTTGAAGAAAATTATCTTGCAATATTTTCTACCAGTTGTCATTCAATTTCATGAAAGAGAACTTCTAATTCTTTAAATTCCAAATGTTATTGAAAATTTCATGAAAAGAGTGTGATTATCCTTGCACTTTGTTTTGAGGTGGCCAGAGGTATTTATATAAATCCTGTATTTGATTATACTGGTAGTCCTCAATTTACAACCATTCACTTAACAACTGTTCAAAGTTTTAATAGCTCTGAAAAAAACCTGACTTACAACTTGGTCTTGCATTTAAAACCATTGCAACATCCCCATGGTAACAATGATCAAAATCCAGCATCTTTTTAACATCATTGCTGCATCCTGAAGCCATGTGATCACCATTTGTGATATTCCAGCTGGCTTCTGTGAAAAGCCAACGAGGGAAGCCTGATTCAATTAACAACTGCATGTTTCAATTAACAACTTAGTAATTTGTTTAACAACCATGATAAAAATGATTGTAAAATTGGGCGTGATTCACTTAGCTACCTTACTTAGCAAAGGAAAGTCTGTGTCCGATTATGATCATAAGTTGAAGACTATCTGTACAGCAAAGTCATCTCTTCATGATCTGCAGCTTCCCTGACTTCCCATATTATAATTCAATCTCAAGAAAACGCATTGCAAGAAAACTGCCATGAAACTTTTTGTACATTAGGAAGTAAGCAACCAATGAGGCTTCAGAATGCAATAAAAATAGTTAACAGAAATTAATAACTCTGCTATTGCTAATTCTTATATAGCATCAAGACTTGATGCTATAGAGCCTTGGTGGTGCAGGCTGTTAAACACCTAGCACTTAGCTCCAGCTGCCTGCAATTAGTGCAGGCTCAAATCCCACCAGGCTCAAGGTTGACTCAGCCTTCCATCCTCCCGGGGTAGGTAAATTGAGGACCCAAGATTGTTGGGGGCAATAAGCTGACTTTGTAAAAATGCCACTTGGGGGGCAAAAGCCCTAGTAATAAGCAGGCATATACAATAGAATGAAGGCTATTGCTGAGCACACTGGGTTGTGCTCAAAAGATTGTAAGCACCCTGAGTCTCTGGAGAAGGGCGGGATATAAATGCAAATAAAAAAAAAAGACAAATCAAAGCAAACTTGAGAGAGCCTCTTTCATACCGTATACCTGAATATTAAAAGGCAGATTTCAGTTCAACAACATCATTACTTTTTAAATTATTGGCCTTGTATGCCTCTATATCTCTCTGCCTATGGTTTCTTGAAAGATTGCAGGAAATAAGAAGCAGAAGGATTTTTTAAAAAGTTTCATTTAAATTACTGCATTCTGTTACATGTTTAATACTGCCATAAACCAGCAATTGAAGTTAATGTAAATTGGCCAATGACATAGGACAGCTCTCTGGAGGCTCCCTGAAAGTCCCTTGGAGGCCACATGCAGTTCAAAGATTACAGTTGTCTTTCCTTGCTTCAGAATGAGCAAAATTCAATAGATCAGCTGTGTACTTTGTAAGTCATGTAATGTTTAGCTCTAGGTGAGCTTCCTTATCAAGGCTGTGCTGCTCTGAAAATGTGACACAGACAGGAGCAATATTGTGTCTCCAGAAAATAAAAGCAATAGGAGGGACCACCTCATTTATGGCAAATATTAACACTTTGATTTTTTCTTTTTATGTCACTATTATCTTAAGGTGTTTGAAAACTTCCCGGCTGCCCAGATTAGAAATAAATATTAACAAGATATAAAATAAAAGAAATATATTTTATATTGTGCAGTCTGTCCAGTCTGGTGGGGAAAGAGAAAGTCTTTTGTTTAACAGCATGAAAGAGCCCTGTCCGATAACTTGTCATGAATCCCTTGAAGTAATACGTGTAAAAATCAGTATTCAGCTATGTTGTCAGACCAAATGCAACATGCATGGAAAAGATGTATTCTGAATATTAATCTTATAAAGAAGCCATTGAAATTCACACAAGGTGGACTGAAAGAGCTTTTGTGCTCATGTTTTATGACTTTTGCTGCTTTTACAATAAATTCCAAAAGTATGAAAGCATGACTGTGATGGCTGAATTTACAAACATAGTATTTTGTCTGTCTGACTACTCAGTTAATGGAATGTATGACATTTTTCTATAGCTCTGAAGCCTTATTTCATCACATTTGTGAAATTTATTAGCCTTTCCTAGAAGTAACAGCAATTACCTTATTACCTACCTGGGGATAATAGGAAAATGCACATTTTGGCTTCTGGCTCATGGAAAGATAGTCATATGCACTATAGGTCCCTTTTCCCCAGGTGAGAGCTGGTGGGGAGGACTGGCTCCCTGTTTGGTGGGTGAGAGCAACTGGACAGGGTGCTGTTTATGCATTGAGTGGATATGTAAGTGGAGCTGGATGTGACCCCTCTGCAGCAATAAAGGATGGTGTGAGTTTGAGGGTGCTGAGAGCAAATGCTATAGTGCCTGCAAAGCTCACCTTGCCCCCAACAATCTGTTAGTGGAAGTAGATTTTTCCCCCCTCCATTTTAAAGAAGAGTGTTGGGGATGGGGGATGGAATGGTTTTCAGGGAAGGCAGAGGAGGGCGTCCTATTTTAGTGGTGTCGGGTAACAGGAGATATGGGAGGCAAGGAGAGGGCAGGCATGGGGAACGTGATCTCAGTATTTAGTACTGATCTCGTGTTCTGCCCCATTGCACTCACCTCATTTTTCTGGTTAGCAGATCTGTGATGGCCCTGGTCTTAGACTGCTGCTTTTAAATGTGAGATCAGCCTGCAACAAGGCTAGCCTTATTGCTGATTTGATCCTCAAAGAGAAGGCTGATCTGGCTTGCATAATTGAGACCTGGCTGGGCCCAGAGGGAAGCATTCCTCTTGTAGAAATGTGCCCAGTGGGTTATTGACCATGTCACCAGTCTAGACCTCAGGGCCAGGGAGGAGGTGTGGCTGTTGTTATCAGAGAATCTCTAGTAGCCTCCAGAGGCACTGTTCAGCAAGTCCCCGGCTGTGAGACCCTTTTTCTTAGATTGGGCTCAAGGGATCAGGTGGGATTGCTGTGGCTATACCAGCCTCCCTGCTGCATGGCAGTTTCCTTACCTGGGCTCCTGGATTTCACCACAGGGCTGGCGGTGGAATTCCCCAGGCTTATAGTTCTGGGAGATTTCAACCTGCCTTCTCTGGGGTCAGGGTCGGAGGTAGCCTGAGATTTCATAGAAACCATGACTTCCATGGGCCTGCCCCCAGATTATCCAGAGCCCGACTAGTAATAGTGGTCACACTCCCGATTTGGTGTTCTTGTTGGAGCAGTGTCTATGTGACCTGGGATTGGTAGACATGTCCTTGATCCCCATGTCATGGTCAGATCACAGTCTGGTGGCCATGAGTTTCTCAAAAGCTGCACCCCTCTGCAGCTAATAGGCACCCAATCTATTAGATAGGTCCGCCCCCATTGACTAATGGATCCAGATCTTCCCCTTTGGGGGAAGGTTTTTGAGAAGGTGGTTGCAGCTCCAGAGATTTCTGGATGAAACAGATTATCTCGACCCCTACCAGTCAGGATTCAGGCCTGGATTTGGGACCAGAAACAGCATTGGTCGTACTTTTGGATGATTTCTGGCAAGAGCGGGATGGGGGTAATACATCATCCTTGCTCTACTTGACCTCTTGGCAGCTTTTGATACAATTGACCATGGGATTCTCCTGGGGCAGCTTTGGGGGATGGGAGTGGAAGGCCGTGTGCTGTCTTGGTTCACTTCCTTCCTCTGCGGCCTCTCTCAGTCAGTGTTGATAGGAGGGGAGAGATCCAGCCTTTGCCCACTGCTTTATGGAGTTCCGCAGGGCTTGGTACTCTCTGCTTCTGTTCAACATTTATGTGAAGCTGCTGGGTGAGATCATCCATCACCATGGACTGAGGTATCACCAATATGCTGATGATACTCAGCTGTATGTCTCGGCCCATGGTGAGTTAAGTGTTGCTGTGTTCTCCCTCTCGCAGTGCTTGGAGGCTGTTAGGGGCTGGATTGGGAGCAATGGGTTGAAACTAAACCCTTGCAAGACTGAGTGGCTCTGGGTTTGTGGTTGGTTGGCTCAGGGAGAATTACCACCTTTAGTCTTGGATGGGGTAGCACTAACCCAAACAGACCCTGTGCGTAATCTAGGGGTTTTCCTGGACTCACAACTCCTGCTCTCAGTCTTCTGAGAAACATGGGATTTACTTCTCTGCACAAAAATTATGTGAGAGATGTGGAATATGATCAGTCTCAGAGATAAGCTTAATCAAGAAATGCACAGCTTGGGGATTGCTGGAATGCTGCTTTATTTCTGCAGGGTCTATTAAAGAGAATCTTGGGGAAAAAAAGGGAATCCTTGAAGATCTTACTTTCACTAGGCATTGCCAACTATAGGGGGTAATGCTCATCTCTGTTTCAAGGTGCTGTCCAAAGACATTTCCATGGTCATGTAGCCAGAATGACATCATGGAGCACTGTTACCTTCCCACTAGAGTGGTACCTGTTTATCTACTTGCATTTGCATGCTTTAGAACTGCTAGGTTGGCAGGAACTGGGGCACCCCATTGTGTGGCACTTGTTTCTCAAACCTGGGCTGCCCGCTTTCCATCCGACAAGCCCAGTATCTGAACTACTGAGCTACCATGGCACCTAGAATTTTGAAACCTTGTCCAAAACCTTCACTTCCCTTTTAAAAATAACAAGGTCAAGGCGATTCTCTTTATAATCATATGAATAAAATAAAATAAGGTAAAATTAAATTGTTAACATAAAATTACAAAGTACAGGAATTAAAATCTGGGAGAGAATTATAGAATGACAATCAATTTTATAATAAATAATCTGAATGCTTTAGATAACTAAAGTGGTTAACTATAAAAATATAAGAACTATTAAGATTTGTAAAAACAATGAGAATGTAAACTATGCTAATTTATATTTGGTCTAATACTCGCTGAAACCCCACTAGGTTGCTATAGTGTTTATTGAATCATAGATACTGAGATTATTGTGAAAAAGTCATGTTTTCTATGCATGTTCATATTTCATTTTGAATCCAAAATTCTCATATGATGTTCTAGGAAAAGTAAAGTTCTAAAAAGTCACATTTTTGCTACATATTTATTTTTCTTGTTTTGTTTTTAATATATAAAAAATACTTTCATGTAGTACATAGTGTCATTGATTATTTTCCTACACTCTAGTGTGCAATACTGCTGTTGGCTTGTGATCTATGTGTAATTATCTAGCCCAACATTCATTCTCCAGGGTAGTTGAAAATATAGCTTTTGAAGCCTAGTAAGCTTTGTTTATAGCCATCTGATTATATTCTTAATAATATTGAATGCTATTAATATCAAAAGCCATGAAAATATAATTCTATTTCATTTTTCATTATTTTTTCCTGTTCATCAGTTTATCTATAAAGCTCATTTTTTCTGTTCTTTTTGATTAAATCTGCCTTATTTTCTCTTGCATCTTTAAATCTGAAACACTTTTTATTTGAATTTCTGAAGCAGTAGCCTATTTCCGTCTATTCCAATTCTCCTCTTCTATCCCACCCACTTCAACCTTGTCCTTCCCTCCTCCTGTGCAGCAGAGATGCTATGAGAATGCTGACAGGCTGTAACACCAGGTAATTTATCTCAGAAAATGACAGCTGTGGCAAAAGAGAAGCAAAAAGAAGGGCAAGGAGGTTGGAAGAGGTGGCCACAAGGGGCTTTCACTGCCAAGATGGGGGCAGAAGGAAGGTCATGGGTAGAACCTTTCCTGGCAGGGGGACTCTTAGACAACCAGAATAAAACCTGCGCTGAATGGCTAGGCAAGTGCTAAAATGCCCCTTACAGATACAGACAGATGGTGCAGTGTTTGTTAAATAGCTGTTTACAATTCTACTGAGCACGGCGGACCTATAAGCAGAACTCAAAAGTAGGTGAAGGGAGATCTGAGTGGCCGGATGCTTTGTCACAGAATGGTATATCAAGCACTAACTAGAATGCACCAAGTACAGCCAGAATTCTGAACAGCAGGCTCTGTGCTTGCCCCCGAGTTGGAGAATTTTCCCCTTGTCAAATGCATATGTTACTCCCCTGTTTTCTGTTTCTCTTTGTGCTTGAAATCCAGGAAAGGCTGAGCAATGGATGCTTGCAAACCAGTGTGTGTGTGTGTGTGTGTGTGTGTGTGTGTGTGTGTGTGTATTGGTGTATTTTGTGGTATCTATGTCTGGGTGAAGTCAATCACTTCTGCATTGGAGATAATAAATGCTGCAGACACCAGAATAGGAGTCCGTATGCATAACGTTATTGTGTGCCTCTTTATAAATAAAAGGAATATATTTTATGCTCTTTAATGACCTTCAAATTAACAGCTCTTGAAAGCACTTATGTATATTTAATTTGAAATTGTGCTGAAAGCCTGAGTGGTGATTGCAGCAAAAGCAGCAGGCAGCCAGTTTTTAAATAAGAGTAAACTAAGGCCATTATTTTTTCAGCCTGTCAGGTTTCCTTGGATTTAATGTACCAATTTTTAAATGAGAAAAACCTTTTCTTTCCTCTTTTGTGCTTTAAAGCTCTCCAGGATCCTTCTCTGTAGGTAACAGCAGCAGCAGCCTTGGGCTGTATGTAATTGTTTTTTTTTCCTTTGTATCACATCAGCGTTTTACTGATGGGTCACTCTTGGGTATACAAAGGATTAGGCATCTTCAGTGACCTAAACAATGAATGCACGTTCATGATAATTAATGTATCATCATAGGATTATTTCCTGCAATAGATTTTGCAACTCACAGACCCATGACAGGCATGATACATAAATTGCAAGGTGCTTTTTGCAGTGGGCTTTTGTGTCATAATATCCTTGCAGCATAAAGCGATTAGAGCTTCCTTTTTTTACCTTGGAACAGAAAAGCTTCCATTTCTTACATTAGAACAAAAGCACTATTCCCACTTATTTTCCACCATATCTTTTCAGCCCTTCTTGCAGATAAAATTGGAAGCATTCCCAAGCTTTCACATGATTGAATTTCTGGATGATCATTTACGAATTCATATTATTTGATTGGTAGGGTGTCTAAAAATCACACTATTTAAAAAGAAAGATCACACAAATGTATATAAATAAAATAGAAAGAGTAAAAAAAAGTTTCAAAGGATCTGTAATTGAATTATCTATGTGTGATAACAGTATAACAGATAACACATAATCAGAGTTGGAAGGGACCTTGTAGATCATCTAGTCCAACCCCCCACCCAAGTGGGAGACCCTACACCATTTCTGACAAATGGCAATCCAATCTCTTCTTGAAAGTCTCCATCCTCTCGGGGTAGGTAAACTGAGGACCCAAGATTGTTGGGGGCAATTAGCTGACCTTGTAAAAATGCCGCTTAGTAATAAGCAGGCATATACAATGGAATGAAGGCTATTGCTGAGCACATTGGGTTGTGCTCCAAAAATTGTAAGCCGCCCTGAGTCTTCGGAGAAGGGCGGAATATAAATGTAATTTTAAAAAAAAAGTGATGATGATGCTCCCACAACTTCAGAGGACAAGCTGTTCCATTGTTTGAGTATTTCTCACTGTCAGAAAGTTTCTCTTTATTTCCAGTTTAAATATCTCCATGTTCAGTTTCCATCCATTATTCCTTGTCTGGCATACAGGTGCTTTAGAAAATAGTTTGACCCCTTCCTTTCTGTGGCAGCCCCTCAAATATTGGAAAATTGCTATCATGTCTCCCCTGGTCCTTCTCTTTACTAGACTAGCCATGCCCAGTTACTGTAACCATTCTTCATATGTTTTAGTCTCCAGTCCCCTAATCATCCTGGTTGCTCCTCTCTGTACTTTTTCTAGAGTCTCAAGATCTTTTTTACAATGTGGTGACCAAAACTGGATACAGTACTCTAGGTGTGGTCTAACTAAGGCTTAGAGTGGTATTAGAATGTCACTTGATCTCGATTGTATCCCTCTGTTAATGCAATTTAGGATTGCATTAGTTTTTTTGGCTGCTGCTGCACACTGCTGGCTCATATTTAGCTGGTTGTCCACTAAGACTCCAAGATCCCTCTCATGCTACTGCTATTGAGCCTGGTTTCACCCAGTCTATATGTGTACTTTTGGTTTTTCTTGCCTAAGTGTAGGACTTTACTTTTCTCTACATTGAATTTCATTTTGTTAGATACGTCCCAGTCTTCTAGTCTGTCTAGTCTAGACCCGATCTTCTTGGGTGTTAACTAATTGTGCCAGTTTAGTATCATCTGCAAATTTGGTAAGTTCCCCTTCTATTCCCTCATCTAAGTCGTTCATGAAGATATTGAAAAGTACTGGGCCTAAGACAGAACCTTGTGGCACCCCACTGCTTACTTCCCTCCATGTAGACTTAAACCATGTATAAACCTTTTATAAATGCATAAACCTTTTAGGTCATATTTCATCCCTGTGTTTTGCATCAATTAGCAGGCTAGCTGCCATATTTTATACCACTTGCAACATCCTGACACTTTTTAAGATGGGGACTTGTTTTCTTCAGGGGGAGTATAATCCCATTACACTTTAATTCTTGAGTTTGCTTTCCTGTTGATCAACAGAATGTCCATTTTATCTGGATTTACTTTTGGTTAGTTGTCTCCATACTGCTTATTATCGAAGTTGGCAATGTTCAAAAATCCTGATATTTTCTTGGTGCAGGTTAATGTTGTATGCATAGCTACAATGTTTTAACTTCTGAAAGTACAATCAAATCCCTCTAAGTCCCCATAAATGTCCATCAAGTAATATCTTTGCATCATATGGAGGGACAAGATATAATCCCAACAGCAGCCTAAAATTAATTATTTTAACAAAGAAATGAATATATAATATTATATAAATTACATTATATGTTCACATTTGTTGCCATTTCCTTCTAAACACTTTACTGTTTAGAAGGAAACATTCCTAAGTTCCTCGTGACATTTTCTCTGAAAAACAAAGCAAAACATTGTGACTGAATTATGGGGGGCTGTGTATAATTTCTGAGATCATAAAGTTGGAAGTGATCTTGAATGCTGTCTACTTCAACTCTGTGTCTGTGCTAGAACTCCAGGGCAAGCAATACCTATAGTATCCTGATAGATAGCCATCCAGTATCTGGCTAAATGCTTCCAGCAAAGGAAAAATATTTTTACTAAAAAGCTAGACCTTCCTACTTCCTAAATGTTAGAGGTTATTTAATCTATTTTCTACCCACTGCATCTAGCTGTGTCCTGAAAAGCAAAAAAAGTAGGTTTATTTCATCTTCAGTATGACAGATCATCAGTTATTTAACACTACTATCAAAATTCTAAATAATATTTTCTTCTCCTGGCTGAAGTCCCAGGTGTTGCAACCTAATCCTTTAAAACATATTTCTGGGCTCTATCACTAATGGTTTCTCTACATGGAATGTTCCATTTAATACCTCCACTCTTAAAAAAGAAAATTAGTCTGGGTTTTTCACTCCTTTATTTTTATCTAAGCTTTGAACAATTCAAAGGAGACTTTCCTTATCTTGTCATGTGCCAAATCTTGATGTTTATCCTTAATTTAACCATTACATATAGAATTATGAATCATTCAACAAAGTAAAGCATCCTTATCATAGGCAATTTTAATATAATCTTATATTATATTAAGTCCTGCTATTAATTATTTCCTTTCTTTTGGTGATATAATGATCACAGGAGTTGATGTACACAGATCACAATTTTATTCATTTATTATATGTCCTGCCAACACCAATTCAATGGTACTTTATATGGCAAACAATAATAATTAAAAAATAATTTTAAAATTAAAACACAACCACCTTAAACATCAAAATGAATACAATTAAAATGCAAGCAAACTTTGCAGATTTAAAATGGAATAATAATAACAGCAATAGTCTGTGGGAAATATCACAGACATGAAAACTCAAGAACATTTTAGATTCACAGCATTACCCTCTGGTAACTGATTCTTAGCTATTCTTTAAATAGGTCATAAATATGTGTTCCATAACATCTCAGGAATGCTATGTAAAACTGCATATTTATGCTTCCACTTCACAAGAAATAGGGAACCAAGCTATACTTTTATCCCTGCTATTATCTTGAGCAAAATTAGGCATAGGTAAAGAACTAAATAACTAATCTTTGAAAATCTCATACCAGTGGTGGGGTTCAAATTTTTTTACCACTGGTTCTGTGGACGTGGCTTGGTGGGCATGGCAGGGGAAGGATAATGTAAAATCTCCAGTCAGAGGTGGTATTTGCCAGTTCTCCAAACTAGTCAAAATTTCCGCTACCGGTTGCCAGAACTGGTCAGAACCTTCTGAATATCACCTCTGTCTCATACAGAAGAATTATTTTTTATAAGGAAAAAGCTGTCTTACAAGATCGTGGTACTTTTGATTATGATAAACAGATGACCTGATACTTAACTATTGTCACAGACTACAATACTGCAGACTTCCCATAATTCAGAGGAACACTGTTTGTAATACAATATGTTGGCAGAGAATCTGCAGGCTGTAGCTGATTCTGATGCTGTAGGAGTTTTCCAACTGGCAAGGAGAGAAACACAGAGCATCATTTATGCATTATGGGTTTGAGTGAATTACTACAATTATTGATGTTGATTTGCAACTGCAGGCTACACATGTGCAATTTAAGAATACAAGGTAGATTTTCCCTTTGATTTCTAAATGCTGCTAATAAGTTTTAACTACAATGTGTTCACTTGGAAAGCTATCACATTTTTTGGTTTCCCTTTTAGAGTTGATTTTAAAACTGTTACAAACTTTAATGTATACCAGTTCTCAACTCAGGCTCTATTTGAATTTTCTGGCAGGCAAATCATTTTGCAAAATGTAAAAAGCTTTGCTTTTCCAATAAGAGATTAACCCTAGATTCATGCATTCCAGTTAAACACCTTGCTTTTTGTTTCCTTTAAAGTTGAGTGAGCAAAATATCTATGGAAATGCTATTATTTATGTATCATGAAGGTTTTGTGGTTCTCTTTCATAAAAATGGAAATCTTCCTGTAATAGGCCTAGCAGTCTTCCAAACTATTTTTAAAAGAAACTGAAATCTCCCTGAACTTCAAATAACATTTTTTAAAAATAAAAATAAAACAAAATGGCCTGACCATGTTTCATGCCATATTTGGATACTATCAGGGGTGGGATTCTACAGGTTCACACCTATTCGCTAGAACCGGTTGTTAACATTCTAAGCAGTTTGGAGAACTGGTTGTTAGAAGAAATTACTGGCCTAATCCTGTAAGGAAGGCAGGAAGGAAACATTCTGGTGTTGCTTACAGAAACTGCCTTTCCATTAACCCTTATTACATTCTTGGCAGGACTAGACTTCCTGTCTCTGGAACTTCTCTGGAGTTTTTTTCCCCTCCTTTGCTGGTACTTTGCTTGTGTGGAGTGACCATTCAAAGTTACAATGGCACTGAAAAAAGTGACTTATGACCATTTTTCACATTTATGACTGTTGCAGCATCCCCACAGTCATGAGGCCAGGCGAGGAGATGCATGCCTCAATGTGAGTGATGTTGAGTTGGCCACGCCCAGCCAGTCACATTACCACCAAGCCATGCCCACCAACAAAGCCACGCCCACAGAACTGGTTGTTAAAAAAATTGAATCCCACCCCCGGATACTATCTATACACAACAGAAGATAGACCATAGGAAAAAGCCAAGGGCCAAAAATATGAATGAAAAGAAACAAACAGAAGGAAGACATTTCCCAAACCAAGTGTACCTATAGATCTTTAAATAATCACCACTTGTCTAATTTCCATTCCCACAGATTTATTCCCTAGTCTTTCATTCACTTTTAACTTCCTGCATTGCATATCATATGTGTTCCTATTTCTGTTGGAAATATTGCTTGAAACAGTCAAACTGCACATGCTCATTTAAATTGTATCTAGAAAAGGCACAATCAGCATCTTATTTGTATTTTAATGTGAATGCAGTGAGAGATGTAGAATGTATATATGAATGTAGAATTTATGTAGAATGTAATTAAACAGAATGTCCCAAGTTCACTTTCAAATTGGATCACATTTACTTTTTAACGTTTGTACTTTCTTGGATCTTGAGCCCAATCACCAAATTTGAAGCAGAGCTACAAATAGCTAGCAATTTTCTCTTCTATAGGTTGTCCTTGCACATATTATGCCACACATCTCTTCCATTTGCAGTATTGCATTCTAACCCTCTTGCCATGGGCACCCTGTGTCTGTAATTTTCACTTACTAGAGAATGATTTCACTTGGGGTATGATAGCCCTAGTGTGGCTGAGCTACAGCATAAATGAATGTGTCCTGTTGCCTTTCTGATTATCCTCAGGAGCCTCATTAGGCAACCAAACCCTTGTTTTGAAGGTGGGAAGAACGGATGAAAATGATGGTTAACATCAGTGCAATTCTCCATGCTAATTAGCAATGAGTGGAACTGACAGCATGAAATACAGCTCATGCCAAGAACTACGTTGCAGAAGGAGGAAGCCTGGAGATTATTTTATCTAAAATGCAAATCATGCTTTCCAAAGACAATCAGGAAGGTGAATGGAAGTCATCTCTAAAAGCACAATAATAATCTGTAAATGTTATTATAGGCAAACTCGTAGATTATTAGTTTAGAACATATGCATTTTTTATAATGTGGGTTGAAACAGTAAATCATTGTGAAGAAGGAACAAAAACAGTGTTCAGCATTAATGGGAAGAATAGATTATTTTGTGAGCCTTGTTTCCTGTGGTAGCCTCCAAAATTGGAACATGATGAGATATTCTGATAATGTGGAGTTTATTGGGTTTCTATTCTTTTTATATTATTTGTAGACAAAATGCACAACTGGAATATGTGTGGGTAAGTGGCTGAAACAATATGTAGTAATACCACTTCTTATTCTACTTATGTTCTGATTTCTAACGTGCATGTGTGCACAAAGACCAGTGGCCAGTGCATGCATGTACTCTGGGGAGCTGCTCTTCCGGTTTCCAGCACTCCCACGCATGTAAAGACCAGCTGGGCAGCACACATGCGTGTGCCAGAACCCAGAAGAGCAACAGATGACAGCTGGCGTGCCCAGAGATATGGTTCTGCGTGCCACTTCCGGCATGCTTGGCATAGGTTTGCCATCACGGATCTAAAACAAAGAAGGGACTTTTTATGTTTATTTTTTATTCATATTTTTCTAGAAGGATATAGGTTACATTTGCTGAAAGTGAGGGGGGGAAGTATCTCCATAATATATCTCAGTCTGGAAATCCCTGTAGCTGTAGTTCTGAGGTTTCTCTTTTTCCTTCTTAGTTCTTAAACTTTTTTTGTATTGTCTTGTTTTTAATATTAATGTCTTTAATGTTTTGACTTATGATTTTTAGATGGCTTACCCATGTGTGTTTTTGCTTTTTTGTTTTTTTATGATTTATAGAAATACTGGCTTAGATTTAAATTTTTTCCCTGTTATCTTTAGTGGTTCCAGGGAATATTAAAGGCAATTTAATGTTCTTCCAATACATATTTGTGGCATGAAATATTTAATGTTTTTTTCTAGTACATAATGTTTGTATTAACTGCAAATTTTGCTTATTTGGCAAAATTAGCAAGTTTTGCCAGAATACAAAACAGTGAGCGAGATGAGTGAGATTTTGGTGATCTTGGGTGATATTGAAGTATACATTTTGATTAGTTCTGTGTACTTTAAGCCTGTGTGCATGCATGCAAACATTTTCACAGGCTGAGACTGAACATTGCCAAGGGATTCAAGCCTTCTCAGGTTCCCCAACTGTTTCTGGCTGGGGGGCACATTTGGAATTTAGTGAGCAGGACTCCAATTCTCACAATGACTACCATGAGATCCATGATCAGTTTCAAAGCTCTGATTTATTGCAATGCAACTTGCCACCCTTTCTTCTCCTGAGCCTGCAGGATACACCCTATTACCCCTGCTTAATTTTGTTCTTTTCCTAGGCAGGTGGGCGCATTTCCAACTGACAGATGGGCTACAGCCCATGTTAGGTTTATTGTTAAGGAAAGTGTATGGGACCCATGGGACCTTTGGAAATAAAGATGATGCTGGAAATCCACGCTTTGCTTTGTACTATGTCACTCTTCCATTTGTTTTAATTGATTTTCATAATGGAAAAAATTAGGAGGGGTATAAATCCTGGCAGGCATCAAAGGAATCAAAGTACCCAAACATCCCCAGGCATCATATTGTGATTCTAAAGCTTATAACCTAAGTAGAAGGCAAGACTCAAATTGTACAGAAGAGGCATAGCCTGCCACTGTAATCCTGCAACCCTAATTGCTAAGGTATTTGGTATATCTTGATTATGATTATTATGATTATTTGCAAAGAGCTTGTATACTTTTCTTTTGAATGGACCATCACATCTATATCACCTGAGAATTGAACATTATGTATGGTGCAAAACATGCGCACGTCCAATATGCAGCCTGTGCTCAATCGCTAGCTCATTATAACCAATAAAAAGCTGTGACTCTCTGCAACCTGAAAAAGCTAGCTTTTGCATTGTGCTTCTGGGTTGGGAGGGCTTTCCCCTCGCCTACCATAGACACTGATTGTCTCTACGCTCCCTGCTCCTCAGTCTGATTTTTCATTCATTTACCTGACAGTAATGAGATTCTGAAAGCATTTCTGATCTGAAATTATTGAGGACAAAGAAAGGGGAAAGCAAGTTGTACCAGAAATGGTTTGCAGCTGAGTAGGTATGGTATGGTATTCTGATGTAGGTATTTAAGGAAATCGTGATCTTGGTTTTTCATACCTTTACTTATAAGCTTTCTGGACCTCTGCATAGCCTCCCTGATTCATCTTTCTTTTGAAAAGAATTGAATTAACCATCTGCTAAATATATAGTGAGCTCCTCTCTAAAATGTCATCATGCAGTACAGGAAAACCAGAAAGGAATCTGAAGCCACACTGAGGGCTATGTCCCATCTATATAAATTTCTTTGGTGTCTGGCATCTGTGTTTGATTGTGGATTACCCCTCTCAAATACTTCTGAAAATTAACAAGCTTTGTCTTGTACATAGCAGGGGAGCATGGTTAACAGTCTGTTTTAACTTTTAACTGCATGAAGGTCTCCTTCCGTTCAGGAAATCAAAACCCCATTTGAGATAATTGTGGCTGACAAACTATCCTCCCTGCTCCTAAGAATCTGCCCTCCATTGACAACTGGGATTCCCCAAGGAAACATTTTAGGACAACTATCCAGAACTGTGGCCGTCCCATCTTCTCCCTTTCCCCCATCTTTCAGCTAATGTTTCCTTCTTACGATGCCTCCATATGCAGAGACACATTTTCAGTCTATATTGCCTGTGTTTCTATTCTTCCACTGTAATTTATTGCAGGAAAGAAACCATGTTGACTTTATGCTGGTGTGTAACATCTGTGCCTTGTTTGCCAAGTTCTTGTTCCATGAAATTTGAAGCAGGAATTGCTTGATGGCCTAGATGTTATATGATGTGTTAACCACACTTTTTGCTTTCATTGGGTAATTTACTGACAAATAAATTGTAATAATGTGGACTTTATCACTGCTGGTATCAACAAGGAACATTTTAAGAATATCGGGATAATTTATGATGTGTGCATATTAAATGCAATAGATTCTCACATGCACATATACATAAACACACATGCATTCTTCTTTATGTTACAGAGAACTTATTTTGCAAATGTATAATTCATTTTCAGTCAGATTACTTTTTTACATTTCTCTGTGGCTTTTGAATACTCTCCCCCCATCATCAACTTTTCATTGGGTTTATTTTCCTTCCTTCCTTCCTTTCGTCCCTCCCTATATTCTCCATTAATTTACCAATGTTTAGACAACTTCCACCTACGTTTTGATAGGTTTGCAGGACATAAACAAAGCATTTTTAGAAAGATGGCTGCCACATAACAGTACAGGGCTGTCTCAAGTATTTATCTATCTATCTATCTATCTATCTATCTATCTATCTATCTATCTATCTATCATCTATCTATCTATCACCCATCTCATCAGAGATTACTCTGGGTGGCTAACAAACATTAAAAACTATTACACATTAAAATAATAAAACAAATAATAATAATAAATACCATTAAAAATTGGGGAGGAGCAGAACACAAAGAATATGGGGAGAGATCTTTTCTCATCCAATAGTCACTTCCAGAATGGTGTACCCTCATTGGGGCCCAAGGCTAACTGGCAGAACCAGGGCTTCAGACCCAAAAAAGTGGGTGAGGATTTCACACTGGGGGCTGGTTTATGATGTTCCAGTTGGCAGGAGCCATGGCAGAAAAGGGTCTTCTCCTAACCCCATTAGCTGAAAATCTTTGATGGGGTCTGCAGCATGGCTCCGCTGCCAGCAATGACAGGCAGGCCAATCCCATTGGGAAGAGTTGGTTCTTCAGATAACAGAATAACAGAGTTGGGAGGGACCTTGGAGGTCTTCTGGTCCAACCCTGTGCTCAAGCAGGAAACCCTAAAACATTTTAAAACAAATTATTGCCCAATCTCTTCTTAAAAAGTCCAGTGTTGGAGCACTCACAAGTTTTGAAGATGAGTATGCCATGAAAGGCTTTAAAACTGATAAGCACCCTGGAAGCAAATCAGCAGGCAATGCAGCTCATGGAACAGTGTGACATGGGCCACCCTATGGGCCCCAGGAACTGCTCATGTCACTGCATTCTGCACTAGTTGTAGCTTCCAAATATTCTTCAACAGTAGCCCTGTGTAGAGTGCATTGCAATTGTCCAGGTGTGAGAACACTAGAACTTGATTATTAATGCAGGGACTCCCAATCCAAGAAAGGCAACTGATGTACAACACAGAATTGTGCAAAGGATCTCCTATCCAAGTTTTTTGATCAGGAGTAGCAAGTCCAGGAGAACTCCCAAGTTGTGCACCAAGTCTTTCTGCGGTAATGCAACCCCATCCAGATTTAGTGACATTAAACTCTTGGATCTTGAAACTCCAGGTACCTAAAGCCATTTGTTCTTGCTAAGGATCAGTCAAAAACATATCCCTTCTCCAGATCCCCATAGTCTCCAGGCACCATGAGAGGGCAGCAATGGCATCATTTTTCACAGGTGGAAATATAGAGTTGAAATTGCCAATTTACCAGAAAACAAATTAAATTACTTTCTCTTTCACCTCTCATGTGGTCTCTATCACCATTGTTTATCTTTGTGTCTTTGCCCCTTATACCTGAGTTTCCAATCTCTGTCTCTTTTGTATTGACACTTAAGTGTTAAAGACACTTAACTGGAGCTCTCTGTTTGAGAGCTTTCTGTTGTGGTTCTGGGTTTGTAATTCTCTCATCTGGTTGTGAATTCACTGTCTTTCCATTAGGGTACTTTCTTATATCCAAAAATAATTGTGTCATTTTTTTCCCTCTGAAGCTATATAATACTATCATAGTATCAATAGCAACTTTTGTTCTGTTGGCTAGAAAAGCAGCTAAGACAGGGGTGTTAAGCTCAATTCCATTGTGGGCCACATCAGGGTTGTGATTGACCTCGGAGGGCTGGAGTGTGTGTGGCTGGGGGTGTGGCTATGGTGGGCGTGGCCAACTCAATGTCACTCATGTTGGGGGCACATATAGTGGCCAAGTGCTAAGGCAGGACTTCCCTTATTCTCATTATAATCTCCTTCCTTCCTTCCTTCCTTTTCTTCTTTTTCCTTCCCTCTTCATTCCCCTTTCTTCTCCTTCCTTCTTTCCTTATTTTTCCTTCCTTGCTCTCTTCCCATCTTTCCTTCTTTTTCTTTTTTTTTGTCTTTCCTCTTTCCCTTTGTCCTTTCCTGTCCCTTCTTGCATGCTCAAATGCAAAGGAGGAAACATTTCCCCTTTTGTTTTATTTTTAGTTTGTTTTGATAGCTCTCTGCCAGCAAAAATGGAGTCAGGGGGGCACACCCCACGGGCCGAATCTGGACGGCAGGCTTTGAGTTTGACACCCCTGAGCTAAGAAGTTCTTACCTTTCCTCTCTGTGTTCAATCTAATGCTTCTTCCATGTAACATTGTAAAAAGTATTCTCCATTTTTATTGAAAACTAAGTATTATATCTTACCTTCATTAATATGTCCTTACTGATTGCTGATTGTTGTTGTTGTTTTTTTTCAAATTATTTGATTTGTTATAAATACACATGACCTTGCTTCTAGGAATTTAAGATGGCAAACATAGCACTTCTCATTTTCAGGTTTTCCCCACAGCAGCAACAACCCTGTACTATTCAGGAGGTTGCATTAAGATACAGTGACAGAGCCAAATCACCCAGTGAGCTTCTGTGGCATAAGTTGGACTCGAATCTGGTTTTCCACTCTTAACCAAGGCTTTCATCACTCTATCACACTGGGGTTCCCTACAATTGATCCACCAGGAGGGAAGGGACTAAATTTGTTCTCTGAAACATCTGTGGAAATTTTCCTTAATGCCTGCTTCCAGAACACTCAGATAATGCTGGTTTTCTTTCTTCTTCAAACACCTTTTCAAAATCCATTTTCAGTTAAGTCTTTGGTACAGTGATCCCTATATCCACTGTGACAAAGACTAAACTTGTTTTATCTCTGGCTCTCTGTTGTTTCCCTGTGTCAGATTTCTAATCTCAAGATGTTTAGCGTAGCAACTGGACCTTACACATTTTATGAACTTTGATCATATTGTAATGAATAGAAATTTTGATCAGATTCTTTTATGAAGATTAGCTGTAATTAGCCCATCTGGTAATGTCCAGTAAGATCAAGCATGGTGAGTGAGTTCTCGGTCCCCTCAATTAAATAATATCATCTGTTGGAATCTAGGAAGCAAGCCTTATTTGTTATAGGACCTTTCTCCTGGATTAGTATCCCCCTGGAGATCCATATGGTTTTGTCGTAATGATCTGAAAATCTTTGAAAGTTTGGCTATTCTCCCAGACTTTGGGGTAGGAAAGCTGCTGAGCCCCCGCAGATTGTTTTCTTGTTGGTAAGATTGGTTTCTGTCCTGTTCTGGATATCTATAATCTGTTTCTTAATTTTTATTGTTCTTTATTTCAAAGTGAAAGCTGCCAAAAGCATTTGAAGTTGCCTGGCCTCTAAAATAAATAAAATAAAACAAAACATATAGATCAACCTATTACTGCTAAGGGGTCAGAGGAAAATGTAACCCCCTTGTAGCATTATTCCTGAGTATACTTGGATACTTTTCATTTCATTGAAGAAAAATAGTGCCTTTAGTTACCTTTTTAATGAGGAAAAGTTAAAAAAAATCTGTCCTTACTTGTAACACTAAATGCTTAATGTCGCTATGCATCTCAGATTCTTAATAAAACTTATAACTTCAAGGATTCCAGATGTATGCAGGTTTCATCACACATTTTTATGAATAGATAATTATGATTACAATCCCATAAATGTATATTCAAAAGTAACCCAGTTAACTATATGTACTTCTCTTCCCAATGAATATGTGAATTGGGATATTTAGTTTATTAAAAAGAAGGTGCATAGAATTGAACTGGATATTTCTTTTTTTCATTTCTTCATGTAGTACGTCTATACATTATCTGATCTTCTTTATTTCCTGCTCCTAAAATATAGAAATAAATCACATTGATTTCAGCTGAACTTTCATTTATTTTTAATATCCTTAAAACAGCAATATTGTCTGTTTAACCTTGGTTTGTGTGTGTATTATATCAGACAATTTTCACTTCTGTTTCCTTCTGTCTGATTTTCTATGTCTGGTCTTAACCCTCCATTCTTTTTAAATTTTTTTATTTTCTGGTGAATTCAAGATTACTAAATAAAAGTTCCAGCATAAATGTGTTGCTAGCCTATTTATTGAGGACTAACCAAGGAGGCAATGTCCTCTTTAATTGGTCAATTACTTCACTATTTAATGTGTAACTTTATATGTTTGAGTACAATTGCATATTAAAAGCATCTTTGCTTTCCACCCACAACCCATCACCCACTCACCAATGTACCAAGGGGTGAAATAATGGTATTTTGTTGCTTAGTTGCACTTCTGTTTTACATCAAGAGTGACAAGCTTTCTCTACACTGCTCTTTTCACTATTAAGAACTTATAGTTTCTACTACAAATTGATGCTATGCCATTTCTCACTTTAAGAATTAGTCCGTGGAGGAGAGCATATATTGTTCCAACATTCTGACATAATTCCTCTTCTAGAAAGCTATGTTCTACTTGGAGAAACTGTTGGATCACTTTAGACTTATCTAAAGTGACTGACAGAAGAGCCTTTCTTAATACCTAGCTCTAAATTTGTCAGATTGAACTGGAGAGCTTGCAAACAAAATATCTACTCTATCATTCAGCTGTGACTATTCCCTAAAGCCAGCTGTTAATGAAATGGGAATAATAATCTAGGTTGTTTCACAATCTCTCCATCCATATTTTCTTTTATCCCCACCTCAACTCAATCAGGTAGCGAAAATAAATTTACACCCCAGTAAGCAGATTGATGGACAGTATTTACAATAGTGAATAATAAGTGGCATGTCATGAGTACTTTCTTCCAGTTACTGTTCTTTGGGGGAGGATATTCTTTCATCCCCATAAATATAGACCATATGGTGACTCAGATTTTAAATCCTGACTCTGAGTTTGACATTAAGAAATAAAACAAAGGTTTTGCAGAGCTTTTGGTAAAATATAGGCAATGAGCAATTTGTAAAAGAATTGCAAAAAAGAGAAGAAGTCAACCTTTGGACAGAAGTTATTACTGCTACAACATTAAGGAAGCCCAGTTTTATTAAACTTATGACTCATGTAGGCATCGGGGCAATAGAGGTGTCAATTCTCTTGTTATTAACTTTCCTATCTAAAGGCATAGATCTCAGCAAATATGTCCAAGAGCTAGAGCTATTTTTGATCTTAGAATGGAGGTCAGGGGTAATTACCTCAGCATATTACAATAGATATCAATGAAAACTATAGTGTTCTAAAACAGGAAGGAACGAAGGAAGAAAGGAATATACTGGTAGTGTTTGAATTACAACAGTTCATTTAGTGACTGTTCAAAGTTAAAATGGCACTGAAAAATGTGACTTATTACCATTTTTCACAGTTATGACCTTTGCAGCATCCCCATGATCATTTGATCAAAATTCAGGTGCTTGGCAACTGGTTCATATTTATGACCATTGCTGTATTCCAGGTTTACCTTTTGGGACAAGGAAAGTCAGATTCACTTAACAACTGGGTTACTAACCTATCAACTTCAGTGATTCACTTAACAACTATTGCAAGAAAGGTCATAAAATGTGGCAAAACTTTGTTAACAAATGTCTCACTTAACAAGAGAAATTTTGGGCTCAATTGTGATTGTAAGTCAAGAATTACCTGTAATGACAAAGTTTATATCTTTCCCTAATTTTGTAATAAGTAGATATGAAGTGCAGCCAAGGAACAGCTATATAGTGTCTGAAATAATATACAACCTTCCTAGATTGCTCGAATAGTATATTCACAGAAAATGTATGTCAGTTAAGGGAAGGATGACCTAAATAACTTAATTGTTTTGTTTCAGGTAGAATGGATAATGAAGTTGAACATAGGGAAAGACTGAATTAATGTAAACAGAAACTGTCAAGGGATGAGATTTTCCTCTAACCTGAGATACCAGATGTTGACACTTAATCTTTTCTAGGCAATGAAGAAATTGTACAAGATTTAGTTTGAATTTATTTTTAAGAGATTTGGATTAGGGAATATCTAATTCTTCAGTGGTCCTCAGAAGAGTCACCATTCATGTTGCTCAATCAAAATGAAAAGATAGCTTGAGTAGCTATGTATACCAGATGATGATTTAGATCTAGGGTAATTTAAATGTAAACATTTAAAATGTAGCTATGCAGGAATATATTAAGGTTTAAACAGTTTATGTTCTGAATTTCTTGTTCCACTAATGAGTATGTTAACTAATAATATTAATTTTGGAAGATGTTATCTGCTAATTAGAAATTGAAGAAAGCAGACTATTATTCAAATAGTTTAGAATCTCCTATATAGTTCTATTATAACAATTCCAGGCCTATTTATATATTTTAAAAGTTATTCTGAGAATTTGATTTTGATATTTGGTTATATGGCCCAATTCATATATTACTGGGTTTAAATAAATAATAGAATTCAGTATCATCAGTTGTGGTAATGATCACAGTTTTACATTGTTTTAAAAGGAGATCAGACTGAATAATGCAGGACTGAGGTATTGATAGCTCACAGTATTTTCTGAATCAGAAGTCTCTGCAAGGGAGAAATATCAGAAAGGTCAGGGTGGCAAACGTGCCTGTGAGACCAAAGCCCTGCTCCTTTTGCATGTGCGCCATATACATTGCAAGCATGCAAACAAGCAATGGAGCATTGATTGTCTGCTCCCCCTGCCATCTTGACTTTTTTTGACTCTTACAATCCATGGACTCACCCTTCCGAATGACTTTACATCAGAGAAAGGGAATACCGGTCTCTTAGGATGCCACTTTTTGCAAAGGCTATTATATTTTTTTTAGAAAAAGCTTTTTCTTAAGAAAAAAAGCTATATTATTCAAATGAAATATGCTAGTTAGTGAATGCATTCATACTTAACATAATTATTGTGAAAATGTTGCTTCTTTTATAGACTAGTAGAACTTAAATCTTTTCTTCTGTTTTCTTCTATTAGCCTCCAAAAAGTGGTTAAATAAGTGATGATTTATACAGCATGGACAGTCTCTACAACTTACTTTTATATCTTTATTTTCTATTTTTTTAATTTAGGGATCTTTTTATGCCTTTATTTGATGTCAGAAGTATATGGAAAGATGCCACTCCAGACAGTCAAGCTTACCACTGCAGTCCCGTACTCCATTTTCATTGGCAAGGTAGCCACGATGCTCTGCGAATGAGCTGTGATCTCCTGGAGATGCTGTCAGGCTCTTGTGTAAAGGACATGCTCTGGCCTGAAGAACAAAGACAACAGGAGCCAACCTCCGGTCACATGCACTGTTCCAGCCAAAAGAGGTCCTGTCATGTACATAGCCAATGAGATATCCGTAAAGGATTGCATCCCCTTGTACATTGCCCCCTTTCTCTTTCAACTCATTGATTGTGTCAAAATTGTCCACGTTTGTAATAGTAACTTTCAAAAACTATTGTACTAAAAATAAAATTGCACTCAATAAAAAAATGAAAGAATCTTAAGTGTATTTTTAACAGCAATTGCTAAAAACAAAAAGGGGAATATCCAGGGATAACGAATGTCTGTTAAAACTATATACATTTAGAAATTATTATTGCTGAACTTCAATGGAAAGCCAAGACTGTTTTCAACAGGATACAACTTTCTTATTAATTGCTTGCACATGAATAATATTAAAAAGATAAATAATTTTGGGTCATTCTACTGCTAATATTATTAATACAACAGATAAGAAAAGGGACATATCTGAAGCACATGGATTATATCATTCTGGTTGCTAACAAATAAAGGATTTTAGGAGTTGACTGACTGGATTTAATTAGATAGCATATTCCTAGAGTTTTAACATATGTGTGTATGTGTGTGTATGTATGCATACCCACACCTTTCTAATTGCAGGGTCATCTAATAATAGGATGGTTATTCCCCAGATTGTTTTCTGCTATATTTCAGGGTTAGTAATGAATGCATTAGTTCATATGCAGGCAAAGGGGGTGGGGGGAATTGGCTGATCTTAAGATTGGTGTTAAAATGAGATACTGTTTTTTCCCTATCACTAATGCCAACTTTTAGACATGAATCTAACTCATATTTGCAGAACTGCATCAAGGAATTTCTATTGCCTTTTTTAAAAAAAACTAATATTTCACTGCTAACATTGGCATTTATAAAAGATAATACCTGTTCCTTTTCAAAGAGCCAGAAGAAACTATGGTAGGTTTTGGGCTAGTGTATCTGTTATGGACCTATCTGAACCAGAATTCTCCTGAAGTTGTGACTCATGCTTGATCACCATTGGTCCTCAATTTACAATAGTTCATTTATTGATGAACTATTCAAAGTTGTAGTGGCACTGAAAAAAGTGACCCGATAGTTTTGCACAGTTTAAAACCATTGCAGTATCCCCACAGTCATGTGATCAAAATTCAGATGCTTGGCAACTGAATATGAACTGAACGGTTCATATTTATGACCATTGCTGTATCCCAAGGTCATGCGAAAACCTTTTGTGACCTTCTGACAACCAAAATCAATGGGGAAACCAGGTTGTCTTAACAACCAGGTTTCTAACTTATCAACTGTAGTGATTCACTTAACGACTGTGGCAAGAAAGGTCATAAAATGGGACAAAACTCACTTAACAAATGTCCCAGTTAACCACAGAAATGTTGGGTTCCATTGTGGTTGTAAGTTGAAGACTATCTATACTGTAGTATGCTCTATATCAGGTTGTCAAACTCGTGGCCCAGGGCCAGAGGTCATGTGCTGGCCATGCCCAGCCCCGCTTTAGTGAAGGGGGAAAAAAAGTCACGATACATTATGTGAGGATGATATGACACCACAAGTTTGACACCCCTACTATATATATAAACTGACTTTGGAATAGAAGTTGCAGCTAGTGTATAACGCAGTGATGGATTGATGGCAAGATAACCTGAGCAGTGTAAAAAGCTTCTGTTTTAAAGACATGGCATTGCACTGATTATCAGTAGGTTTCCATCCCAATTCATAGTGGTTCTACAAAACCTTATATGGTTCAACACTAGGATGCATTTGGCAAGTGCTTGTCAAGTCAACAAATGAGGATTTATTAGGTATCCCCCCCACCATTTTTCTTGGAGGGTATGAATGACAAGAGCTTTTGTGTAATAGCCTCCATTTTATAGAATTCTCTCCCCCTAATAGCTGCACATAGCTGCAGTCATCCTTTCTTTTCATAAATAAGTGAAAATAATCCTGTTCAGCCAGGCCTCTGACCCAATCTGAGGGAATCCATTATGTAAAAGTATTGAAGAATGGTTGAATGTATTTACTTTACTTTTTACTGTGTATTTTTATTTCTTATGTTATATGCTGCCCAGGGTCTATTAGGCTTGGGACAGGCTATAAATGTTATTCGGTAAATAATAAATAATCAGTTATATTAAGAAGACAGTAACAGCTTCTTCCTAACATCTGCCAGAGTAGAAGCCCTATGGGAGGGTTTATCAGATTCAAATTAAATTTTGAACTGGCATTCATAGAGTCATAATACTCATTGGTAAAGATTATAGGACAATAATGTTCATATTCCAAGACAGGATCATGAAATAATAATATCCCTTCTCAATAACCAGAGCAGTTGCTAATATAGTTATTGTTGATCAGAATTCACTACATTACAGACTTCTATATAGACTTTGCTTCTCTGGATAGCTGATTAGAAAGAATAGTATGTACAGTACAAATGTATTCTAGTATAAACTGTTTTTAAAACCAAAATAAGAAGGCAAAGATGCTTGTATAATTCATACAGGTTACAAAATGCATCAGTCATAATGTTTGAATTGCCTTAGTGGAGATTTTGATTACAGAAAATCTCCAGTCCTTTTTATGGTTATATAATGTCAAGCTGCATAAGTAAGCTTTGTTTGCCAGTTTGCAATCAGTCTAGGTTTTCCCGGCTTAGATTCTAGTCAGCAGTAGATTAAAAAGGATGAGGATCAACTTGTTTGCTGAAACATATTTGGAAAGATAAGGTACTCACAAAACGTGACTCTTTCAATGAAGAGGAGTTTGCTTGAAGCCAAGAACTGTAAACCTTACAGAAGACTTTAATCTCCTTATTTTGATTTTAAAAAAGAAAACATTCTCACCTTAGTGGCACAGCTTTAGAGAAAATGTGTTCATGCTGGAGGCATACAATGGACAGAGGCCAGTTCATTTGGAAAATTAAACAGTCTGAAAACCATCTGTGAGCTTTGCAAAAGCTTTGTTGGAATTGCCCATCATCTTTTCTGCTGTTTGATTTTGTAGCTTTTGCCAAATAATCAGTCAACTCTTCAGGAAAAAATTATAGCGAAGAGAAGCAAGCAGATTCTGGGTAAGATAAAATATTTACAATAAAATCCACTTCTCATGACCATTGCACATACACATACAAACAAAATATACCAATAGAGCAGGCAGTTATAATTAGTACAATATGGTCATATGGTAAAACCTATTTGCCAGTTTGAAGGGGAAACAGAGAATAAACACAACTGCTTTGATTATTTGTAGCATTTCATTAATAATTACAGGAGCATTTCTCCTTCAAAGAGGTACTAAAGTGTGTGTGTGAGGGGGGGGGGACAAAGGGGGGAGGGAGGGAGAGGGGGAGAGGGAGACTCAAATCTTGGCATCATCTGCAAATGATAAGGTTATATCACATGCATCATGATATTGGAAACAAATGGTAAACTATGTAATTTTGATCCTTTATTTGGTGCTGTCGTGATTCATCACATGTGATGTCATTTCTCATCCATACAGTTACATGTCACACTAGGAAATGGTTTCTTGAACCATGATTGGCTGAATAAATCAAAATTATTTGGGTTTTTACTACATGAAAAATAATATAATAGGGTTTGTAATGTAAATCACCTTCGGTTCATACAGTATGCAAAACTGAACAATTTACACTGTGACATAATGTAAAATGAACCCATCTGTGTGGAAAAAGAAAAAGTTAACAACATTACCAATTGTAGTTATTTCACAGATCTTTCTGCAATAATCAATGCCATGTTCTCAATTGTTCTCAGAAATATCATCACATAAGAGCTGACCAGGTAGCACCGTAGAATCATTTTACATAATATGTATCCCGTTACACCTGACTAATCAAGATTAGAAGAAAAATAGAAACTAGAGCAGACAATTGCACCAAAGTTTGTAACATTAGTATTTGTGTAAGGTATGGGGTTTTTTTTTGCAGAGTGAGTATGAGAGTTGGTGTTTTTATGAAAGCAATGAACATCTATGATATAGAGAAGACTTTTTATTGTATCAACAGCAAAAAAATGCTGGAAAAAAAGCTTCTATCCAAGTAACTAATTTCCAGAAATGTATTAAAACAACAAGTTTTGAGATGAATGGCTAATCTGACGTGGAGACTGAGTGTAGAATAGTGCTCTATGTGTGTGTGTGTGTGTGTGTGAGTGTGTGCGTGCACACATACATGAGAGAGAGAAATACTGTATGGCTCATAATGAAATATATCCATCAGGCCCAATCAACCACACACGAAAGACTCAGATTAAGTACTTTATTGTGTTCTATCTATGGTACAGGAATCTCCCTGGACTGCTTACCTTTTCTAGGGAACAAACAGATAAGGTTCCATGGAACTTAAAGGAGGGAAAGGATCAACTCTGCAACAACCTAAGGCTAACTTCCTGCTTGATCCCACCTCCTTGGCTGGCTGGGAATTTCCCAGCAATGTACAGAATGGCAATATTTGAAAGAACATTGGCATTGGCATTCTGTGTAGTTTCTTGTTTTTAACATACAGATTGATTTCTGAATCAAAAGTTGCATATAGGTAGTCTTTGATTTATGACCATAATTGGGACTGGGATTTCCATTGCTACACAAGGTGGTTGTTAAGGTCTAGGTTTTACACACTTCTGCTACAATTGTTAAGTGAATCAATGAAGTTCCCACATTAACTTTATTTGTGGGAAGCCAGCTGGGAAAGTAAAAAATGACAATCACATGACCTGTAATCATCATAAATATATGCCAGTTGCTAAATGCCTGAATTTTGATAATAAACAGTAGGGTTGCTGTAAGTCAAGGACTGATTATATAAGTCACTTTTTCCAGTGCTTTAAATGTGTATTCAATCCTAAACTGATTCCTTGTTGGTTCCATCAAGTTAAAAAAAAGGTAGACCATATTTTATTTAGTTTGTAACCAACATGTCTTCTTTTCTGAATCAGTTGTAATAGTCCCAGCATTTTATGGATTACTAATGTAAGAAGCAACTTATCCAGAAGCAGACTTAATGCAACAGTAAATCTATTTAGACTCCTAATATTTGCGGATAAAAATAATTTTTTAATTGAACCTCTCTCTTTCTTACTTTCTCTATTTTTCTCACTCTTAACTATATTATTATATCTGTTCTGCCATCATGTTTTGATTTGGTTTTACTATTGTCTATAATAAGCTTTGGTAGACTAATTTGATATTGCTATGATACCTAGTTCACAGAGAATGTTTTCTATTTTGAAAGACATTCTTCCTTTTGAAAAGAATATCAATCCATGTTTAGTTCAGTGGTAAATAACATGGCAGGACCTTAAAGCTTTCTATTTATATAATTGTGTGTGTGTGTATATATATATATATATATAGTTTTCATATATATATTGAGAATATATCTCATATCTTCAGGCTGGTGTTCAGCTATTCACTATATGAAGATGACGGATGAGATATATATATATATATATATATATATATATATATATATATATATATATATATAGGTCATTGATACACCAAGACCTACATATTGTGAAAATCTGAAAACAAATATATATATATATATATATATATATATATATATATATATATATTCATTCTTTGATTTATTGTTTGTTTTTATTCTGGATGCTGCCCAGAGTCAAAACATTTTAATGATCACTCTTATAAAACTTTACAACAAACAAATAAATAAATATTAACAGTACTTGGGGAGACACAAAGATCAGCTGCCAATATTCCTTAATATTATAGTGAGAATAAGGAAATAAAATAAGTAAAAGGGAGGCAACAAAATAAGAAAAACTCCAGGACTTAATGTAATACTGTCTGTGTGTGTGTCCTGTCCCAACCTTAAGCAAGAATGATCCTTAAAACCATTTAATGTGAAAGGTTTACTTTATTAAAGTCCAAGTGGATTTCAGAATAGCAAAACTAGAACTGAGGTCCACATGACAAACTTTCCAGTTAACTTTTCCCCCTTTGTTTCTTTCCATTGTTGATCTCTCATTGTCCAATCATATTCAAATAAAATGTTTTGGAAATTGTCTTTTCAACTGTATAGTAGGGGGTTCAGAGGTGCATGCCTTTCCCAGCTGTCTAACCTTGAAATTATGTCTCTAGAAGATATGATGAGTTGTTAGTCTTCCCCAGTCCCATACAGTTTCTCCCCTACATAGTTCATGGTAGAATGGTAGCTAGCTAATGTGAAGTGCAGGCATGAGATGGCAGTTCTGACAGTGTTTTTTGTGTGCATACCCTTTGGATGGTTATTTGCAAGTTCTCAAAAAGGCTTTAACTATAGGCATATCAAGCAAGTATCTATAATGTTGAGTCAACTGTGATTGGCATTTTTAATTTAACTTTTTTTAAAAAAAATACCATTGTTTCTACTCCTAGCCTCATCATCTGCTACTGGCTGCGTAGTCATTTGGGACCAAGGGTTGGAAGAAGACCATCTCTCTGTATACATTTCTTTTGAATTGATAATTGTTCGTAATTTTGTATATATTGCACCAAAGGTAAGCTGGAAGTTTATTTGACAAATGGTGTGGAAGAACTGTTCATTAGAAATATTAGGAAAGGATGTACATGGTGTTTATGATTGATTGAGTTTAATTAGTTGAGACAATTAGTGAATGTGAAAAAAAAGCAGATTTCCTAAAAGAATATCTAGGATATTTTTTATTTTCTTCTGTGGAAATATCTAAAGAGTAGCTGTAAAGATTTTTGGTTGAAGCCAATTACATGTCCTATAGAATTTGGGAATCATTTCTTATCCTATACTTAGTTTCCATTGTCCAGGATTAGAATAAATGACATAGGGGCTGTAGCAAGTTTTCTGTTGTTGCTCCTAAATAGATTTCTTAACTGAGATTGATTGATCAGAAAAATTATTCTTCAGTTTCATTCATAAATCAATAACACTCATTTTAAAAATTTAATGAACTACATTGAATTATTTAAAAGATGCCTTTTTTTCAACATTCATCTTTACCTTCTTACCACATCTGATTTGAAGTTATGAAAGATACTCCCTGCCTCCCTCCCAGTCAGGGAATCAGATAAATGGAGTGACAATAGTTATCAGGAAGTGATACTTGGTGAACATTTAGCATAGCATATGCACAATGCATGCAAATCTGTGTCATATTTTGTTCATTTTTTACAATATATTAAGGGACCACACTTCAAAGTATTTCAGGTTCATTGTAGCCATAAAAATTGTAGAGATTAAAGAAGATGATCTTGGCAGAGATATGTGGGAACTTTACTAGAGAAGAGAGGCTGACATTTTTGTTAAGTCTAGAAAAATAAGATGTCAGGCACAAGGAATCAGAACTATACAGTGACCTGTTTGGAGAAGAATTTTTTATTGCTACTTTACAAGAATCTGGCCAGACTCTCTTGGGAGCAACCAGATACAGGCTCCAAGGATTTTAGGAGGATCAGGTCTCCATCACTTTCTCCCCTTCAAGGATTCCAAGCTAGCCAGTCTGATTACTCCACCCTCTACTCTAACTTCAGATTCCACCAAATGAGATAATATTCAGATGTTCAGGCAGAAATCTCTCTAACTCATTAGGAGTTCAGAAAGAGGAGGGTGTAGAATACAATCAGTCTGGAAAGATTCTGTTTAATGAAAATAATTTTAGCTTTCATATGGAATTGATTTCCTGATCTGGACTAACTAATGGGACTGGCAGATATTCTGCATTTAATTGACCTGACAAATTAAGCACACTTTCTTCCACTGTGAATTTATAATTTATCAAATCCTTCCTGCATGTACACCTGCATTTTGAACTCCTTAATGGAGCTGATTGCTATAACCACATATAACTTAAGTGCAATTCATATTTGAGTATTTACAGATGCTTATGCAATGAAAAATGTTGACTGTGGCAATAGCTATATCCCTGGAATTTGCATACCCCTCTTGAGGATGCTGTGAAGAAAAGCAGCTATGTTCACTCCATTGTTATGACTGGTTTTCAATTATCATCTTAATGAAAGGAAGCCCTAGTGACCTGGTGCTGTTTGGCAGCCCCTGTGGACAACAGCTGTTTTCAGAGCCTGCAAACCCAAGGGATGCATTTGCTTGCCTCACATGAAACACCTTTATCCAGTTATTTCCTCTCTTGTGAGAGAGCTGGAGGCTGTCATACAGAAGCTAATTTTTGATCAGCATTCCAAAGGAAAGCTCTGTTTTATATGTATCTCTTAATATAAGGAGAGAAATAGAGGAACCAGGGGCAGAGAATAAGCATAGTATGGGTTTATTAACTAAAGGCATTTTCATACAATATGGTGTCTCTGGGTAGTTTGAAGATGTAGAATAAAACATTAATAAGGAAGGAAGAAAAGAACTTTCCATTTTCATTTACCTGTCTTATTCTTTATTTTAATTGAAGAAACCCACTGGCCCAACTTTCATTTCATTTTCCTTTGAACACAGACAAGGAATAAGCATCTGCACAGGCTTTTATAAGAAGTTTCATTCTTTCATCCCACTCATAACTTATTTAGATTGTTACAAGCAGTGATCATGTGGTTGGAAATTCTGGAAGATATAATCCTAACACAGTGAAACAAAGAGGTTGGGAAGACTAGGAATCAATTATCTTTGTAGGCACTGTTAGGTATATTTTTCCCATATTGAAAATATTCTGTCAGATCACAATTTTTTGGGTACTTACAGCATTTTATTGGGCTGGCTGTTGCACCATTTTGCCATGACACTTATTAAAATTTACTTCTTCCCAGTGAGTAGGAGTTGCTTCTCCACAGTGAAAAGTGAATTATAACTACCATCATCCACATGGCTTTCTTTTTACCACAAGCCACTCCAGCAGATGAGAAATATAGATGAAAATATTATTTCCCCTATTTCCCAGAGTTTCATTGCCAAACTAAAAGGAGAAGGAAGAGACTTCCCCCACAGACCACTTCTGAGCTTATTCATCCATATTTTTAGAAGCAACCTTTATTATTAGCTGTAAGTACAGAAGCCATCTTTGTCTGATAATGAGAACCTTTGGCAGGAGAATTTCCTCCCACTGGGCCAACCCATTCTTTTGTCTTGTTCCTCCGTCTTCTGAAGTCTTGTCATAGTATGGAATTCTCAGCTCTATGGGGGTATAGACTTCTTTTAGCATTTTTTGTATGAGACAATACATTACATGACAAGGAAACAGAATAATTCTACACAATGGGTTACTACTATGGTGAACTTGCAGTTCAAATAGGGATTAGAGCTAGAAAATGATAAGAGTCTTAAAGTAGTGATCCACAGAGGGTTAAGATAAAAAGAAATATTGTTGCCCTAGGTTCTGAGTAAGCCCCTTTCTTCTTTTCATCATCATAGTCCTTGGGTAAGCAAAAATGCCAGCTTTGGCAGGGATCTTAATTAATTCAGCGAGTTTACAAACCACCACTCAGTCCAGTTTCTGCCTTAGGTTCCAAATTCCATTGTAGTGAATGAATTCAACTCAACTGGCATTACATTTTGATCTTCTGGTTCTTACTTGAAATGGCATTGTTGATAGCCAAGAACAAATCCTATATGGAGCCATAAGAAGCAATTATTAAATTTCTAAAAACAATGGAAGCAATTTTGCAAACATTTCCAAAATCTTGCTGCCACAGGAGAAGTAGGTATAATTACATATGAAAATGTATTGTCTTTAATAGTCTCTTAATTATCTACTCAGGTGAACTATAATTTGTGGAAAAATATGTTAAATCAAGTCTTTTAATTAAAGTATAGATGGTTAAGGATGTGATTTTATCTAATTGTGATGGTTGGACCTAACCAAATGGCTACTGCATGTCAAAAAGCTGAATCCATTCAATAGGCCAGCATTCCTCAAGGCAACGTCCATCACATGTGCTGGATATCAATTCTCAGAAAAAAAATAGTGGAAGGGAGAAGGCGGCTATGAATTATCTCTCCCTTGATCTGATGTAATAGTATCTCTTTATTTTAAGATCTGTTCATAAATATGCAACTAAACAATCTTCAGTTTAGTACTCACGGGCTGGCTCCTTTGGAAATTGCAGTACAAATGGATGAGAATTCACATGTTCATAGTACTGTTAGCAGACTAAATAAACAAATCTAAACTGAGTCAGTTCAGAACTTGGCAAATTTTATCTGTATTAGAAGCAAAGTGGGAGATATTCCAATGCATAAAAGCAATAATTGCAAGGGTCTTGAAGTAGATTGGGGTTGGGATGTTGCATAATGATAGCAGCACACCATACCTCACTCACTTTAATAACAAAATGTATATTTGATTTTATGTATTTTTGTCCACCAGGTTACTAAGCAACCTGGAAGCAAATACATTTAATTAAGTCTGCACCATGGCTGACCTTTATTTCTAGATATTTTTAAAATTCTAAGGAGAAATTAATTTTAGTGTGATTCCTCATCGTTCCTACCCCAACAGTCATATCATTCACACACACACACACACACACACACACACACACACACTATGATGACCCAGGGCGTGACACAAAAGCAACACAGTCACATAAGTAAGAAAAGTTCCTTTAATATCTCCAACTTTGCCCCAATGTCCAGTTACCTTCGGCTGGAGAAAAATTTCTCCCAAGAACAGTCTTTAAGTGGAGGAAATGCAGTCAAAAATAAAGTCTGTATAAACTGTAAATAAAAATCCACACAAACCACGCTGCAGCAATTAACTGGACAGGGCAGGATAAGGAATTGCAGACTTCAAAGGCCAACAAAACACACAGTTGGGAAGATGTCAGGAACCCAGATAAGCCTTGACAAAACAAGACAATACATGATTTGCTTCCAACAAGTTGCTGTGTACAAACTCCCTTTTTAAATACTGTGTTCCCAGCTGCAGCTAATGAAGGGAATCAGGGTCCTTTCCTCCCCTGTAAGCCACACAATCATGTTGTTTCCTTCTCCATTCCTCCCTGTGTGCCCTAGGATGAAAAGGGCCTGGATCTTCCTCTGAATTCCCTCTGACTTGCTCTACCTCTTCCCTGCTCTGCCCAGCCAGACTGTGCCCTTCCCCAGTTTCTTCCACAGCCAACAGAGCCACACCCAATTCCCTGTCAGCTGCTTGGCCTCCCCCTCCAGCAGGGGCATTACACACACATAGATCTTTGAATTAAAAAATAAATATGATAAATTTAAGGGTAAAAGTATTAAAGTTGATTGGGATAAAGAGATTTGAAGTTTTAAAAAGTAGAATAAAAAAAGAATGTAAAGAGTTTTATGATAGTATTCCTAAACCTGGTATCTTCCAGATGTTTAGGACTGAAACTTCCATCATTCTTGAGTAACAGCTCAGTTAGCTGAGATAAGGTAAATTGTAAATCCAAATATCCAAAAGGCAACAGGTTGGGGAAGTTACATTTAAAGGCAAAAAAGGGGGAAATCACTATTAAATATAGAAATGAAGAAAAATGGAACAAAAGGAAGTAAAATGAGATTAAATTGAACATAGAAAATGTTGTTATAGGAACCAAGTCTATTTCCTGATGGAGACATTTTTTTAGTGAACATAATGCAGTTTTGTGGCTGCAAATTTATATACTTGTATAGGGTGTTTCCCTTTCTTTCAATTACCATAGTATATAATTAATAAAAGCATATCTATTGAAATAATTCTTTAAATTCCAGGCAGACTTTAATCTATACTTGCTACCATAGATTCCCTCATGTGAACTAATGGTTAAAGCATTGCAGCATAACTAATTAAGTTTTAATATTATCTGGAGTTAGCCAAGCTTGAGTGCTAACTGATCCAAAAAGATCCCAGAGTATTCTGCTTCTACCTTTCATTCTGCTTTCTTCCATTACTGTGATTTGATAATAGGATAGGAAGGGCATGACAAAGATAGAGTCCACCTAAATGTGCACACCATTTTAAGCCAAAGTGGTAACTTTTAAATGTATTGGAATTATACAACTCAGAATTCCCAACTAGCATCCAGCCCCATTCTATATATTGGGAAGATGCCAGATTGGGGGTAGCTGCTCTGCTATTTAGCTTTGATTTATCTCTCTTAAATAGATATGACAGAGACCTATCTCAAAAATGCCTGTACCAAAATGAAGAATGTCTGCGAGCTCTAGGTACATTATAATTAATCGAAAGAGATTATTTCAGTTGATCCCATCTCTCGCCTTCCTATATCGGATGCTTTCAAGTACCACCCACTTCTTTCCTGTTATCCTAATGGCTGCTTGGTTTAAATCTGCTCACATAGCAATTTGTGCATTTTTTGTAGGGCTCTGGGGCCAGGAAATGTGAGAGTTTCATAAGCAAAAGTAAGCTTTAACATTTTGAAAATTAGTCAGATTTTGATTTGCCTCCCTAAATGTTTTGGTTTTTGTTTTGTGGGAGGCTAAATTCTATTATTAAAATGCTGTTTTAGCCTTGTATTTTACTGGTTCACTTTCTTTATTACAATCATTTTCCTTTTTTATATTCTCAATTGGGAAAGCATTGGAAAAATATTTTATCTTCCCTATTGTATAGACAAACAATATTAAACCAGGATGATGAATAAATATCATGATCCTAGTTTCAGTCATATCATTCAGCTGTTATTCATCTGGCCTGCAAACATCTAGGTAACCACTAGATTGCATTAATCTACATCTAAACTACATTTTGTAATCCTGATATGATTGCCTAAAATTGAAGGATCTGCACTGGTATTGAAAAAATATGGGCAATCATTCATTCCTCTTAACATACCACAATTCTGCAAAGGATATTTCCATTTATTTATTTATTTATTTATTTATTTAATTGGATTTATATGCGCCCCATCTCGAGGGACTCGTGCGGCTTACACAGAAATGTATAAACAATAAATACACCTTTATCAAATTATCTAATCCAATTATAAAATCTGATTAAAATACCCTTAAATTAAAATTCCCAACCCTGCTCAGTCCAGGCCAGCCTGTACAAACAGCCAAGTCTTGAGATCATGGTGGAAGAAGCGCAGGTTTGGGGCCAAACGCAGCTCTAGAGGTAGCTGATTCCAAAGGGTGTGCACCCCCACAGAGAAGGCCTTCCCCCGGGGGACCGCCAACCGACATTGTCTGGCCGACAGCACCCCTAGTAGGGCCTGCCTGTGGGAGTGTACAGGGTGATCGGACCTCGATGCTGGTAGGAAGCGCTCCTGCAAGTACCCTGGACCCGAGCCATGCAGGGCTTTATAGGTTAATACCAGCACCTTGAATTATGAGGAATAAGCAAGGAGTCTAAGTCCACCAACAACTATATTGTGATTTCCCCCAGGATGTCATGATCAGACCCACTGAACTGAATAATCAGGCAGCAAATCTCCTATAGTGACTAAAGCTAGTTGGCCCAGGCACTGGAGAGTATGGAATCTGGAACTGCTGGACATCAAATCCTCCATCTATAGTCAGTGATATAAGAACAGCATTTGATCTTCTATAAGGCTTTGGTTGTCAAGCCCAAAATTGACATATGTGTAGTCATTTTAGTTAGGCTTAGTATATATTCTTTTTCTTACTTTTTCTTTGGCAGGCATGGGGGAAGGGTTTCGGGCTTGCCACATTCCTAAGTGGGAGAGGAGTAGAGATAGGGAGAGTTGTTTAGGATAGATGATTCTTCTTCCCATGGGAAAATGAACTGACCATGTTCAGGCTCCTTTAAGTGGAGATTTATGACATCAAGCAACGTTGAATTACTTTTATTGGAGAATGTGACTTTTGGGAATTGTTTCTAACTTCTGATATTGTGGGGTAATTCTGGAATTACCATGGACTTTGCCAATTTGATGCTTTCCTAAATAAAAGAAATTGTTTTGGAGGATGGACTTTGCTCTTTTCTTTTTAAATGGATTTCATCACTTGGAAACCTGACATTGACGAGTATTGTAGCCTCCTGGGGACACAGTTATTTTCCATTCACAGATTCCTCAGGGCAAAGCATATATGACCCCACATTTATGACGCACATCCCAGGAGGATCAAGATGGCTGCAAAGCCCCTTGGGACTCTCCAATGGGGAGCTGGTACAAAAGAGGGGTGTGATGCTAGAGCCTCCCTTTCCTTCTCAGATCCCTTACCTGATTCTCCTGCAGAAGGCAAGCATCAGATCACCTTGTCAGGCCATAAGTGATTATGTTCAATATGTCTTGGATATCTTCAAGCTGTGACAGGAAGGAAGGTAATGGGGGAATATATGCATTGCAAATAAAATGCATTATCTTTGTTTTACTTTTTGTTGGCAAAATTGGTGCTGTTTGTTAGTTTTTAATTTTATTTTGGAAAGACTCTCTTGAACTGGAAGGTTCCCCAAAGATATATTCTAAACTAAATATACTCTGTTGGGGAAAGCAAAATGTAATAGCTGCTTTGAATTCAATAGTTATTGGTTATATGTAAAATTTGCTGCCTACATTTTCCATGTTTCAAAAATGTTGCAAAGGAAAATACTATTTTCACTGAAATTTCAAATACAACTAATCTAAAAATAACTAGCCCCAGCTTGAAATCAATGCTGATAGAAGTATGGAGCTATTTTCCAACTGGAACAGAATCCTTCTATAATAATTGGCTGATTTCATATTTGAGTAGAAAAACTTGTTCAAGGTTAGGGCTTAAACCTGTTTTAAGTCCAAGGCAACTCAAAAGGTTATGTGTCGTAAAACCATTTCCTGTATATGTGAGAAGAGAATTTTATTGCATATGACAACAAATAACAGTTTTCTCAAATTGGCCTGACATAAGATAGACTACGCAGATTCAATTTCTTTATGTAGTTATTTGTTCAGAATTTCCTATCCCTCATCTTTTTTGATATTCTAAAATCACATTATGCAGCCAAATGGAGTTATAAAATATATGATGCTGTCAAAACAATAGCTTGGTCCTTCAGTGTGTTGTTGCTGGAAGCACATAATAGATGAGAACTTGGCTATCATTACGAGCCCATTAGAACGATAATTTATTGACTTTACCACTGCTATTCAAATGGCAGAGAAATGGACTTCAATTTTTGTCACTAGCATATAGAAGAAACATTCTGTTACTGGGAAATTTAGGACTTTCTGTGGTGATTTCCTGGTTGGGTTCACACTGCATTGTAAATTAGTTATGGAATTAATCTAGTTTCTAGATGTGTGGAATACATTGAATCAAATAAGCTGAGTTTACCCAACATGCTATATCATAGGAAAAAGGAAAAATAAACAGGATTAAATCTACCCAATCTTAGCATGTCAGTTGAATATAACTGCAATGTCTTTAACAGGTCATGTCACACTCTAAAAGCTGATGGTACTTTCAAAATCTGTACTATCTGTATTTTACTGTGAAACCGATACTAGGTTCCTTACGATAAGATTATCAAGACTCTAATATGCAAATGAGTTTATGTGAACTGATATAGGAGAAGCATACATACACAAGCCCTGCTTTTAATGTCCCTGCACATGTGTCTATTTTAAAAACACACACTTGCTTTTATTTCATGAGTATCCAAAGGAAAATTGTAGGACTATTTGAGCAGATGTGTAATTGTGTCTGAGAACTCTGCTATATTAATGTTTAAGCATGGCAGAGTTTAAGCATATTTACATGAATTTTCTTGTGTCCCCCTGAAATACTTTATAGAAGAAGCAGAAAGACATTTGAAGCAGCTGTACTCATGACAGGTTGGATATGGAGTTTGTGAGTATGTCCCTTTAGTTCTATGCATAAGCACAGAAATGCCTGCATTTATTTATTTTATATTAAGTTAATATGAACCATTGATATGTTGAGCTGACAATCCTCTTCTTATGTGTGGTTGCTAAGAAAAGTGAAACTCTCATTATTGAATAGAATGTCTTTGACCAGTAAGCATAATCCTGTTGTATTTAGGCTACCTACATTTTGTGCACCTGATGTAACTTCATTTAATTCTGAGATCTGGTATTAGAGATTCATACTATCATTCAGAACCAGCTCCTTACTGAACCTATGGTCCTAGGGTCATCCCTATTTTCAAAAAAGGTGACCCCAGCCTGGCTGAAAATTACAGACCAATCCCACTGTTTTGCATCACGTGCAAAGTCACGGAATCAATCATTAATCAATTCATCACCCTCCACTTAGAGTCAAACAACCTATTGTCCAAAAAACAATTTGGTTTCAGGAAAAAAATTGTCCTGAAATCTACAACTCCTACACTGCAAAAACATATGGACTACTCTACTCGACCAGGGTAAAGCAATAAACACAATTTATATAGACTTCTGCAAAGCCTTTTAATTCAGTGGTACATGACAAACTACTGTTAAAACTAAACTCTTATGGCATTCCGGATCCCTTCATAAGTGGATTACTGCATTCCTGTCAAACAGACAACAAATAGTAAAAACAGGGAGTACTATATCAAACCCTTTTTCAGTTAACAGCAGTGTCCCCCATGGCAGAGTTCTAGGACCCACACTCTTTATACTCTATATAAATGACCTCTGTGATTGCCTTATAAGCAACTGCGTCCTCTTCGCGGATGATGTAAAACTATTCAACACCACTGACAATGCTACTGTACTTCAAAGCAACCTTGATTATATATCTGAATGGTCAATCAATTGGCAACTTCAAATCTTGACCAACAAATGCTCTGTCCTATGCATTGGTTAAAAAAAATCAGTATACTAAATACAAACTAGGTGGATATGACCTCATTGACGACCCTCACTCTGTCAAGGACCTTGGAGTACTCATATCAAATGACCTAAATGCCAGAGCTCACTGTAACAGCATTGCCAAAAAGACATTAAGAGTTGTAAATCTAATCTTACAAAGCATCTCCTCTGGAAGTATTGAATTGCTAACTAGGGCATACAAAACCTTTGCTATCCCAATACTCAAATACAAATCATTTGTCTGGAATCTGCACTGGATATTGGACATTAATACAATTGAATGAGTCAGAAGTATTTCACAAGAAGAGTACTACACTCCTCTGCTCACAACAGAATACCCTATATCACCAGGCTTGAAATTTTTGGGTTCCAATGTACATAATAGCTGAAGGCCATCAAAACGCAATATGTACATAAGCATACAACATTAAGACTTTTGGAATGAAATTAACAAGATCTATTTTAAAATAAAAACAAAATGTAATTTGTTTTAGCTAAAACCTATTTCTAAATTCCCACATTGCATGCCCTGTTTTATAAGCAAGCAAAACAAGTTACAGAATGCAGGCATGGTACAAATACTTTCCAGGCATCTGGAAGAGAGTCTATATCTGCAAATCTCTTGCAATAATGAAATCTAGGAGTTTGCAAACAGAAGAGTTAAACATCAGATCAAATCTTGACAAGCCTCTGCTATAAATTGAATTATTGGCCATGTTCTTGTCTTGTAATGTTCTCATTCTCTCAGATGATAAACAGCATCCATCACACTATTGTGTCCAGAAGTCAAAACAGAACCCTTTTATACTGTGTAGCCAAGAAATATGCATCTATTTACTTTTCAGCATGATTGAAAATTCTTACTGGAGGCTAACTGGCTGTATTGGATTTGGAGAAGTAGAAATTTTATTCATTGTGCATCCTCAGAAGAACTTGTTAAATTTACACTTTCCAAAGTGTTATGTTAATTGATTATTTTCCTTCAATATTTTACTGTTTCAGAATTCTCCATACAAAATCATAAGCACAAAGTTTATAATAGTTAAATGTACAAATTACATATTAATAAGAAGAATGTTTTAGAAGTATACCATTACATTATAGAAAATTACTTGTAATGATATGCACATTTGGTAAAATTGTATAGAACAATATATTAGCATGCACATCCACCAGAAAAGCTAATTGATTTTTTTTTGAAGAAAGCTTTTATGTGTGTTTCTTAAAATTCCACATATAGCAATAGACATGATAAATTTAAAACTGGACACATTGGAAATCAAGAAATCTGAAATAGCCAGAACTCACCATCCTTACATTGGGATGATTGGTTCTACCTTAGAATCAGCACACTGAAATTCATCTCCTTTTTATGACCCCATAATCCCTTGTGGGGAGTCTGGGCAACTGAATGAAGCAGACTGTTTACTGGCCGGATGCCCTTCCTGTCACCTAACCACCTAAGTGGTTTGTGCCATGATCCATTGTATCACTACTTTGTATTTCCTTCCTTAATAGATTTTCTATGATCAAGAAAAAGAAAATTGGATAAACTACAAATGGAAGATGCCATTGAATAGAACTTCTCTTGAGCTCTGTGAAAGGGGCATAGCAATTATAGGATTGGGAAGGCATTGTCAAAGTGTTGATATGCTTGGTGGTCCAAAAGGAAAGCCCATATGTGTAGTGGTTAAGATACCATATTAGCTATACTCAGTCTGAAGCTGCTTCACAAGGTTATTTATGTGAGAATGATGTTTAGCCCTTCCCCAATGTAACAGTTTAAAGAAAATACTTCCTTGAGTAGAACTCGGCTTCTGGTAACATGTGCTCCTTTTGACAGTGATATGAAAGTGATTTACTCTTCCTTTCTCCCAGAATTTGTTTAACTTCCCAATCTAGATTGCAGCTTTGAAAGTTTGTAAAGTCTCCAGTCCAAATATTAGGCATTGCTGAGCCTGCTGACCCCTTTTTCTGATCAATCAAGGTTGACCAAGTGTTTGTCTCTTGTGCATCAATGCATTTCAATGCATGCTGATCCAATAAAGCAGGGATGTCAAACTCAAGGTCCACAGACCGAATCCAGCCCACAGGGTGCTTAGATCTGACCCAACGGGCCGCTCTGGAAACAGTGAAGGACTTGCCCACAAAAACAAGCTCCTGCCACCAAAAATGAGCTCCTGAGCTCCTTTTTCAATGGTACAGGGTTGCAGAAAGCCATCCCAACTAAAAATGGAGATTGGGAGCCTGTTTTCACTGACAGAAGGTTTCAGGAGGTTGTCCCAGCCAAAAATGGAGATTGAAGACTATTTTCATTGGCAGAGTGCTCAGGCCACCACAGGCACCCCCAATATGAGTGACATCAAGCTGGCCACACCCATTCTGGCCATGCCTAACTTGGCTCCCCGAGGTCAAACACAACCCTGATGGGGCCCTCATTGAAATTGAGTCTGACACCCCTGCTATAAAGGCACAGACAGCCAGACCACTTCTTACATAAGTGAGCATTTCTACAAGAACAATTATCCTTGGTGCAAAAGCAGAGTGCAAGACATCTATTTCAGGGCTCTTTTATGCAATGTAAGCAAGACAATTACTGTAATAGAATAGTCTATTTCCTTTCCAGTGGGATCCCTTATGCTTGGAAGCAGACCACAAAGCTCCAAATATGAGCAAGTCAAGCAACAAAAGAAAAGAAAAGCTATTTTTCCTGCATGGGCAGCCAGTGACAGTTTCCCTTCGGTGTTCACTGAACCGTTGACCCCAAATCCTTCCATCATGTTTGTATATGATGAATGCCAATGGGTGTTCTATCTCAACTGAATGTGAGGAAATTAGACACAGAGAAAAAGGATTGATTTGGAAAGTAAACTAATAGATTCAATCTGAACCCATTCTCTCCTGGCTCAGTTTATGTACAAAGGCATGTAAGGCTGTGTATGTATAGGAGGGGGGAGGGTAAGAGGGGGGTTGGACTTTTTCTTTCCTGTTGCAAATTGACAGCAGTCATGTTTGCCCTCCATATAACTTCAGGAATTCATACCTGAGCATTTTTTCGTTTCTTTTCTTTTTTGGTAGCTGCTGCTGTTAACATAATTGCTGTTCCCACAGTGCCTGCTGCAGTTTGTAAGCTCAATTTAAACTTGACTGTGGGGATTAGTGATAACACTCCCTACCGTACCATGCGTCTTATTATTTAAAACCCTAAAGAGAACAAAAGGCATGTGGCTTCTCTTCTGCACCTTGTGAATAAAATAATATTTCCTGGAAATGTTTTCTGAAAAGCCTCCATCCTGTCTTTCAGATGGATTGCTATTTTTCTTGATTATCCTAACCCATAGAGGCCATAATATTTAGATTATGAAGCATTGTAATTAAAATTTCATATATGTTCCTGTCCTTAGATTATTTAAAGGTGGGATAATGGACATATATCATGTGAAATAACGCCCATTAGCTATGCTGGCTAGGGATTATGGGAGTTGGAATTAAGTGCATTTGGAGGGCAGCCATTTGGAGGAAAGCAGCGGTAGAATAAAATGTCTTTCTCATTTTATTTGAGCTAAAAATGCAAGATTTTATTTAGCAAGATCAGCACACTGCTGATATTATGCATACTGAAACTTATATAAGGAGATGTCATTTTGCTTTAAATCTAAACCACTTCTGGTAAACTATTTGCATCCCAAGAAATGTTTTTTTGTGTATAAAAATAACCCTAAACATATTGAAACATGGTAAATGGTGAAAACACACCTAACATGCAAGAAGTAACATAAAACCTGCAGTTCAGTGTTTCCATATGTAGGCAAGCATTGATCCAAATATTGCATGAAATTAGATCCCATGGCATATACAGGACTGGTACTTTGTTAAGTATTAAGCTATTTAACAATTTGCAATGAATAGCAGTTGGCAGCCCCAGGGGAAAATAAATATGGATAAAATGGTGTATATCACAAAACTTTCCACGGCTATGAGAAAGTCACTTGAGAACTAATATTATGCTGAAAGTTAGCAGAAAACAGCATTTTTGGTGCTGAAAAAGTGCCATCTTCTTCTGCCCTACCGTGTTTCCTTGTTTATGGTTTTCACAGCTCTCAAGCATTTATTCATTGTCCATTGTTCATTGGTGCTACTGATAAAATAAAACTGTACTTTTTCTCTACCCTAGAAGATTTTAGCCCATTAATACATATAATCAGGCATGATGAAGATTACAACCCTGAACACTGTAGTTTGCCAATCAGCGCTACAGTGCTGGATGTGTATAGAATGTCATACATCCAATTGAAAATGGAAATAGGATTAGGATTAGAGTTTGCAATCAATATGTGAATGCTTTCCCCCTACCTTTTTTTAAATCATTCTCAAATATATTATAATTTATTTGCAACTATTTTACAATTAGTAAAAGCAATGTTTATTTGCAACAAGCAAAACATAATTCTTATTTGAACTGAATATTATTTTATTCTTATCTCCTTAAAAATACTAAAAAAATTTTCCTTACCAATGATAATCAATATTTGGCTGTCTTCCTTTTTACTCACTGGAATTACTTTTACTTTGAAGTTTAGGTGGATGTATGTAGATTAACCTTGACACAAAAAACAAAATCCCTATGGATTTTAAAGAAATGTAGTACTTACAAAATCACCTCCATATGAAGCATTCTAATATGTACTTCCTAAACTAATTGTAATTAAGTTGTGTATCATATTTCATACTTCTTTTAACGCTCTAACAAAGTTGTTGAACAATGTGACAAAACATAGATTACATTTGTAGTTTGAGAGAAAATATGATAGACCATGGATCAATTTGATCTAATTATATTGGAATATTCTCAGATAGGCTGTCATTTTTCTGACAGGTGCTTGATTCATAAAGGAGATTGTCAGGTCATCCAAAAACACTGAAGGCAAAAATTGGGCTGACATACCATGTTATGCCATAATTAGTTGAATAAGCCACAAGAGACTAACCTAACATAGTAAACCAAAACCAAACAAACCACATGTCTTAGTTTAATGTGTGGGCCCAGCCAAAGCTGTCTGCATTGTTCCTGAGCATGGGGTTTGATTGCTGGTTTTATTGCCATGCCTGGTTCAGGGACTTTTTCCCTCCTGACAGAAGGGAAAAGGTATCTTGAAAGCTATCTAAGTGGCATCTGAATGTATGGTGCTATTTTTTTACCAGTGAAACATTCTGAAAGGTTAAGCAAGGGGCAATAGGTCTATTTTATTACTCTGCCACTTCCCTAATCTATCTCAAGCAACATCATTCAACAGCTCTTCACCTACAAATTGGATTCTTTCCTTAGAAATTGGAGTTATCCAGTGTGGACAGCTATGATCTTTTGGAGGCACTAATCACCCTATATCCTCCATTAAAAGGATATTTTGGCTTTTAAGTCTAAGGCTACTGCCTCCTTTCTTCCTCCTTTTCAGCCAAATTTTGAACGAATCTGTGCAAAAGAGGAGGAGCGAGTGGGAGGGGGGTTGAATTCTGAATACACAAAAGCTGAAGGAATGGCAAGCGGCAGTAACCTAGCAACAGTGTCTCAGGATTTGAATGTAATTATCCTTCCAATGTGATAAATACTCTGAAGGACTCCTTATGTGGAGATCATACTAAATAAGTCTTTGAAATTACCCTCATCAAATATTGATTGAGGGAGAGAAAGAAAGACCCAGCAAATTCCAGCAATCCCATGTTCTGTTAATGGGACAACACCAATGCATTAATATACAGCAATCGTACCAATAGTCTCATCTAGCAACAAAAGGAACAGTCAAAAGCACAGTCACCAAGACAGGCCCGTTATATTGATTTTCCCTTTGTTTTATGCCCAGCATACAGAGAAACAATCACAATAAAGAGGATTTATATTAGCCAGTTGAATTGATGGGGGTTTAATTGTTGCCTTAGGGAGGAGGGAATGTTCCCATTGGAAAGAGTAAGTAGGAAAAGGCTAAGATGGGAGCTCATTAATAAGCAGAAATATTTCCTTCTTGTGCTCGGTATGTGTGTCTCTATATGTGTGTTTACCAAGGCTCAGTATCTGTTTTTGTAAAGCACTGCTGACTGGGAAAACATTGATTCTGTTTGCTTGGTGGAAAAATGATTTATGGCACAGGTTTGTCTGGATAGCACTACATCAATGCTTTGTTGAGAAAAAAAATGATACCAAATAAATGCACAAATATCAAATTTAGGCTAAAGGTAGCAGGCCCACTAAGGAACTCTTGGTGTAACTACTTTCCATTGAAAACAATGGACATCGTATCCTAATAATAATGGTTAATATTAATTTAAAATTTAATCTTATTTTCTATCTACCAGAGCATGATGTCGAATATCAAAATAAACAAAATGATAAAAATGATAAAAAGAACAGTTAAATGGAATTAAAAATAGGCATGTATCTATCAGCCAATGTCTTACTGAATTTCAAGATTTAAAGAAAGCACTATTTTATTTGATTTGAGATTTGAAAACAACCCCATTAAATTTGAATAAATCAAAATACAGATTTACGCTAAAGAAAAGAAGTATCAAAATACCTGCATTAGTGTCCTTTAAGAGAAAAAAAAACAGAAATAGAAATGGATAAAAAAAGCAGGATTTTCTAGAGTTTGAGAAACAGACTTACGCAGTATTCTTCAAATTGTCCAGCAAGAGCCAACCAAAGAGTTCCTTTGACTAATTCAGAAAATTTTGAACACCAATTTAAAAATAAAACATATGTAAGCTTTCAATAAAAATTGAAAAGTCCATCACCTCTGATTATTTATTTTTCTAAACTGGCAGGTTGCTTGGCCTGACTCATTGACCAGGCTGACCTCTTCTGGAATCTGTGCCTTTATTATTTTAACAATGTGAAAACGATATGCTTTCTTTGTAAATGATACACAACTATAAAAAGACATAGTCCGTTACATAAAATGTCCAACAGCAAATATTCTATTACAAATCATATACATGTATTGAAGAGGACCAGTAGAAACTGTAGCAAATCACAATTATCCCAAAATAACATATGTGAAGATAGATGACACCATTACATGATTGTGTTCCAACATCTAACACAAGTATGAAAGCTGTGACATTTACATGATACCAATATCATGAACATTTCGTTATTTGCTCCCCTAATGTCTATAAAACAGAACACACAAAACCAGACAGGTGAAAGTAAATAAAGCAGTTTTCTTTCTTTTCTTTTTAATGAAGTTGGGTAGTATGAAGTATGAAAACGAGGTTGAGTCCAGATTCCAACAGGAACATTATTATAAATCACATAAAATAGACTAAAAGTTAAGGAAATATAAAAATAAAAGTGTATGGATTTGGGCAAAGGTAGAGAAAGTCATAGGAAATAGCAAACTAGATCAAAACAGAGTAGCAAAATAAATTTAGTCTTTCTTTCCACTTACTCCAATTGAATCTGTCCAAACAAATTCTATCAGAAGAGTGAGAAACAGAGGAGTACTTTCCCAGGTGGGGTTTGTGGATGTAATGAAACTCATTAGCAGCTACTCAGAGAAAACCCATCACACTGTTCAATTCCTTACCACTTTATCTGGTTTTCTTTTATATAGAAGGAAAGCTGCAATTATGTTTGAAACTCTCAAAAGCTTGGAGGTATCAGGAAATTCATCAGAACTCCAAACCATCTTCAAATTCTTCTGAGGTAATTTAAAAGCATACACTCAGTCAAATATGCTTCAAATGTTTCAGCCCTAACTGAAAATATTCAAAATAAAACATATGCTAAATTAGTAGCCACATTGATTTTTAAAAGGAAAAATACAAAGTAAATGCTTTAAAAAGAAATTATTTATTCACCAAACTGTATCCCATCTCAGACATATAGTCTTTGCATAATTATGTTATTTGAAAAGAAAACTCTAACCATCCCCTTGTAGTAAGTTTACCCCCCCAGCCCCAACTAATGGGATTTAATTTTTGTAGACATATATAGATTTACACTGTGACACATTAGCAAATTAAAGTATCATAAACCACTTTGCATAATAATTTATAAGCAGCTTATAACATCCCATAGAAACATCCCATAGAAACAGCAGTAGTAAAACAGAACCGTAAAACAGAGCATTACAGGCATTAGTTAAAAGCAGCTTTGAATATAAGTCACCCAGATTCATTTAAAACTGACAAGAGTAGGGGTGATCTGTATTTCAGAAAGGTGTTCCTCAAACATTTTTTACTTTTTAGAGATGTCTTGTTAATGTCTATTGTGAGTGCTGCCAGAATTGTCATTCTTTAGTTCCCTCTGCAGTCTCTAAAATTTAAGGCTGCAATTATATATCATCAACTATCTTGGTTTAAGTCTTACTGGTGCAGAAGATTTGCTTCCAAGCAAATGTGTTTCCTGTCAGATTATAGCCATGAATATTAAGATACCATGCCAAAGGATAGCCATGCCAATTATGGCACACCAGTTAGAGATCTAACAGCCTAGTATTCCTATAAACTTAGCTTGGTTCAGTCAAACCTTAGAATTTTGTTTGTTATCTTTTTTCAATCTATGTATGTTTGTGTGTGCATGCCTACACACCTTCATAGCCTTAGTGGTTCAGCTTTCCACAGTAGCCCATTTCTCATGTGACCCTTGTGAAAATTAATTGCCCACTCCTGTTCTAATATCTCCAGTTAATATTAATGTGCTCTCCCACTAACTCTTGGAACTTCCTCATCTGGCCTGTACTGTCATTGTGAGTGAAGCTGCTATCAATCCCCTGACACCCACCCGAAGGGCCACTCAACTGCAAGTACAAGAGAACAATCCCTTCCAAAAGCTAGGTTGATCATCCATGGATATCGATGGACCATTCAAGAATTTTGGTAATTTGGTTCTGGGAACCAAGTGAATATAACTTTAGAAGGAAGCCTAAATTCTCATCACTGATATGCTATGAATCTGTAATTCAAAGCAGTAATCTCATTTCCCTTATATGAGGAAGAGATTGGGTTAGTTTGATTTTTTTAAAAAATGATTATAATTCTTTTTGATTTAGGTATAATCAATGATGGACTAAAGTAAAACCTGATCTGGGTAAAATCCAGATCTTGAAAAAACTGTTCTGGAATAATGTCATAAAATATTAAAGAAACTATTGATGAATTAATTTTTTAAAAATGCTTCAATGTCCTAATAAATGTATAAAACTGTGACATTGCTTTGTAATGCAAGAAGCACAAAGAAGAAACACTTCTGGAGCAATTTGTATTCTACCTTCTCTTGCTCCAAGGTGGCAGAATAAAAAAGCTCTTGCAATAATCTTTCTCTACCAGTTGTACTGTTAAAACCATCCTTAGGGAAATTCAAACAGAACAATTGCTCTAGTCTGACTTTGTGTGCTAAGCTGCTTGAATTAAGTGGGTGTTTGGAATCCTGAGCAAAGCCTTTGGGAAAATAACCTTTCACCCACACTGCTGCACTTCTCAACCTGCTGCTAATTAGGATGGAGAGAGTCCCCCTTGTTTTCAAATACTGGTTTACCTTTGTCTTAACTTTCTGCTGGGAGCTGACCGCAGAGTCTTGATGCATAAGGAACAGAGCACAGCAGATGGTAACATGCCAGCATGCCTTTATCAGAAAACAAAACTTTTAGCACTGCAATGCAAGAAGGCCATGCCTCAAGTTTCAGTTAAGTCTCTCCACAGCAAAGCTAACTATTAACGACACTACATTGCTATAGTTCTGAAGATAGTATTGAAAATGTGGGCCTGTGTGATATAATGGATAAAGTGTAGGATTGGGATGACTCAGGTTCTAGCTTTTCCTTAGGTACAATCACTTTCTCTCAGACTTAGATTGAGAAGTAAAAAAATCTATTTACCACCCACCCTCAGATGGACACGACAGATTATAATCCATAACTACCAATGAAGAAGTTTCAACCTGCATTGGCTTGATTCAGAATGATGATAAAGATGATGACAATGATAATACACACACACACACACACACACACACGCAAACATGTGTTTTCCTTCCATGTTCAGCAAGAGAAGTGATGTTTTCATAATACAAGAAATGGTTCAGCCTAGGAATACTCCCAGAGTCAGTTATGGTGCTTAAGATTGAAGTCAGTGGGAAAGATACAAGCAGCCCAGCTCATTCTACTCAATCTGGAGTCTAAATGGGCAACTTACCATGTGATATTGTTCTTGAATTTTTATATTGCTTGTGGATTTTCTCAAAATATTATCCAAAGCCTAGAAAAATGATTGCATAATAACATATTGTCAACTTAGGAGTTTGTTCTGCAATTATTAATATACATCTTCCAAGAAAGTATGGTGGTTGGCTAGGACTACCATATCTTGGTTGCAGAAATCTGCTTGACTACTAGATGGCAGCAAAGACGTACAGGAAAATAAACTCTTTGCTGCCATTTAGTAGCTAGCTGTCCATATTTTTGCATCCTAAACTGGTAGCCCTACCTTTGTCTTACCGCCTTCCTCCAAAACTTGCAGTTTCTTGCTACAAATTCTGGCATCCATTTCTTAATGGATCTAGGAAGTTCCAGTCTGAAAAGACTGACCTAGAGAAACAAAGGAGCATTTCATCCCAAAATGAAACTCCCTTTATTCAAATTTGCATTCATTTTTATAAAATAAATAAATAAAATTTACACACCTTATCAAGTATCATGTTAATATTGCTGAAGAAATGGAAGATAGAAACCTCTTTCATTCAAAGTGGGATAATCTTGAACTTCATGCCACACCACAACTCCAGAATAAAAGCATTTGAGATTTTTTTCCAAAAAAGGTATCAAAACATAAATATATGAAATAATACAACACATATGCACAGTCCTAAGACTATAATTAAAGATCATGCAGCCTTGCTTGTGTAGGATTTAACTCAATGGTTAACATTCTCTTTGGAGAGTATACAATAAATATAGCAAATACAGCAATCTGTTGTCCCTGTTTCTATGAATATTTTTATTAGGCTGACCTCTGAAAAATTATGGTGTACTGCATTAATGTGCCCTAGGGACCCACCATACTTATGTACAGACATCTCTCCAGAAGGCTAAAGTAGAATGTATTAACATCCTCATAACCAGAATCCATCTTGCAGATGATAGTTTCCAGTATGGTGATTTCTATCCCTTATTCTCATTAATGCAAAAAATCTGTGGGAAAACAAGCTTCAAGGAAAGCAGTTTTCCAAAGGGTAGGTTTATGAAAGAACTACCCTTTAAAATTAAGGTTTAATCCAGAAATATTTTTAAAAGTCATTTTATTTATTATTTATTTATCAAATATGTATAGCCACTCATCTCACAAAAGGCAACTCTGGGAGGCATGGCTATTGTCTAAACCTCAAATCCTTACCTGTGCAATCTTCTCCTCTGATCACAACTGGAATTGTAGCAAATGCAGAATATATGCTAAATGTATCCTGTAGTAAAAACTCATTTTAGGACAATATCTTTTAATATACTGATACGGTTCTCATGAAGTGTACTGGAGAAATGGGAAGAATGGTACATTGTTCATCCCTTGGGAACATAGAGCTTGAAATTAATGTTTCCAAAAATACAAAATTTAAATTTCATATATATACATGTGTGTGTGTGTGTGTGTGTGTGTGTGTGTGTGTGTGATGATCCGGGGCATGGCACAAAGGCAACACAGTCACATAAGTAAGAAGAGTCCCTTTAGTACCTCCAATTTTGCTCCCAATGTCCAGGTTACCTTCGGCTGGAGAAAAACCTCACCCAAGAATAGTCTTCAAGTGGAAGAAATTCAGTCCAAAAACAAAGTACATAAAAACTGTAAATAAAAATCCACAAAAACCACGCTGCAGTAATTAACTTGACAGGGTAGGAGAAGGAATTGCAGACTTGAAAGGCCAGCAAAACACACACAGTTGGAAAGATGCTAGGAACCCAGATAAGCCTCGACAATACCAGATAATTCACAATTTGCTCTCAACAGTTGGCTGTGTGCAACTCCCCTTTTTAAACATTGTGTTCCCAGCTACAGCTAATGAAGGAAATCAGGGCCCTTTCCTCCCCTGTAAGCCACACAACTCATGTTGCTCCCTTCTCTGTTCCTTCCTGCATGTCCTAGGTTGAAAAGAGGGGTTGGCCTGGGTCTTCCTCCAAATTCCCCCTGCCTTGCTCTACCTCTTCCCTGCTCTGCCCAGTCAGACTTTGCCTTCCCCAGTTTCTTCCACAGCCAAAGGAGCCACAGTCCCACTCCCTGTCAGCTCTTCGGCCTCCCCCTTGGAATCAGATTCTAACAGGGGCATGACAGGTAAACAATGGTCTGATTAAAGAAAAATAACTCAGATAGGTGCACCTCAGAGATGCAGAGGGAAAAATAATATTGAGATTTAAAAAAAAAACCTGTAAAGGAGCATAAAATGGTAGAAAAAAAACCAAACCTACTGCAGAGGAACTTAGATTTTTTTTTCTTTTTGTGATGAAGATCAAAGTCATGAGCCCTTCTCTCATTCCACATAAGAAATATTCAGGATTTCCAATGAAGAGATAACTTAATGTGGGTGACTGGGGACAGAGCAGAGATATGGGCAGGCTAGCTGAGAACTGATGTCCTGCCACTCCCCGCACCTATGACTCAATTACTCATTCTGCCTGATGGGCCAATGTGACATAGTGGTTAAGGTGTTGGACTGGAGAGATTGTGTAACTTTGGACTAGCCTCTTCCAGTCAACCTGCTTCATGGGAATGTTGGTACAGGGAAAAATGGATAGAGGACTATGAACAGTAAGTACTCTGAGCTCCTGAAGTCTATATACCTAATAAATAAGCAGCAGAAGATTGACATAGACTCCCCAGTTCTATTGGGTGATTTTCTCTCTAACAACATAAGAAGAGACTTTCTAGATGAGGCCCAAAGGCCCCTTTTCATCCAGCATTCAGTCACCTATAGTAAATATGAATTCTTCTTTTCTTTTTCCAAGGATGAACAGCAACATTTGAACAGATTAATGTACCCCATATGTCTTCCTTCCTAGCTGTACAATTCAGAAGAAAATCTGATTCAGAATGTTCAGGCATATCCAATTTTCATCGCTTCTTGTATAACTTGTATAAGCTCAGATGGGGGAGAATCAATTAGTGTCTGAGGAAGAAAAAGTGTTGGGTGACTTGTGAAAGGGAGAGGCACTCCACTAGCATGACAACTGGGAAAAATCCATCAAGAATGCCTAAGTAAGCCTGCTGCCTCTGCTAGCTAAGAAAGAAAACAGCCAGTCTTAATCTGTGGCTAGCACCCAATATGCATTGATGATTAAATGTCCATCAATTTGCACATCACGCTCTTAGTTTTTGTACCCTGCGCTTGCAAAGCACCGAATTACAGAACCTCAAGCTTACCAAACAGGGGCTATCAACTGACAGGCCAAGAGGCCCCAGAGCAATTGCACTTACTTTTGATTCATGGCTTGTCAGAATGCTAACCAAATATTCCATTTCCACCCTCCGGCTGCATTTCTTGCTGCTGAATTGCATCACCAATGTCAGGCTATTCTTTCTCCAGAGGACAATCTTTAGGAAAATGAATTATTAAATCACTATCTGATTTCCTAGGGAGAAATGGTTCAAAGATGGGGGGGGGGGTGCAGTTGTAGCCTGCTGAACTCATTGTTATAGAAATATATATTATCTTCTTATTTTTTTCATTAGGTTATATTTATATTTCGCCATTCTAAGGAAAATGGATGGTTGTATTGCTCTGTTTTCTAACTTATGATAACCATGTAAAGTAGCTTAGACTAAAAACCAGGATTTTTGTGTTTTTGTGTGTGTGTGTGTGTGTGAAGTAGGGTTGTGAACCTGGGTATCACCAATTCTAATTATATCAAACATTATGGATGCTAGCTTTTTTAAATCCAAATAAATAATACCATACTACAGATTCTAACTTACATTCCCATGTCTGGGAACACACCCATGTCTTAAGACCCAAAGCTAGCAGGCAGAGGCCAATCTAATCTCAAAAGGAACAGTATGTCATAGAGCAGGAACAATGACTGAAAAGGCATGGTACCTGGATCCTTTAAAATAATATTAATTGATTGGCAAAGCCCACAGCATGTCTCTCATGTGGGATCACATGAAAACAATCAAGGAAAGGTGGCCCCCAAATAACATGGCCTTAAACCATGAAACACACTAACATAGCAGTTCATGGAATAAAAGTGCAATGTGCACAAGAAGGTGCATTCATAATTTCCTGTACTGTAATTTTGCATCAGCTGCAACTTCCAGGTGCATTTCAAGGACAAATTCCTTGCAGTAAATTACTCAAGAGATGTCTAACAAATGTGTTTCCATAAGCAGAGTCACCAAATTCATGCAAATGCCCTCCCGACAGATGTTTTTTTAATCAGGAGCCATAAGTCCAGAAAAGACCACCAAGTTATGCACTGGTTCTGTTTAGGGTAGAGCAAACCCATCTGGAATAGGGACCCTAAACACAAAGCTCCTCCACCTTGCTAAGGTTCAAATGAAGCCGGCTGTTCCCCATCTAGACCCCCATAATCTTTAGATAGCAAGGCAGAACCTCCACTGCATCATTTGGTCAGCTAGGGGTAGAGATGTAAAGCAAGGTAAGATCAGCATATTGATAATACCTCACAATGCTGCTGAATGATCTCATCCAGCTGCTTCATGTAGATGTTAAATAGGAGTGATGAAAGTCTTGAGCCCCGAGACACACACACACTGTAAAGCAATGGCTGTGAGCTAGACCGCTTTCTCTTATCAATATTGACTGGAACTGACCATGAAGGAAGGAGGAGAAATAGCACACACACACCCCCCGAAAAAAACCCCAATCAAAATGCAGTGATCAATGGTACTGGAGGCTGCAGAGAGGTCATGGAGAGCAAGGATGGGTGCACCATCTCCTCCTGTCAAACTATCTATTGATAAACATTATATCACTGTCCTGTGGCCAGACATTATTCACAAGCACAATCTATGTTATTTTGCTCCTGTATCCAGGGATGTAATCCAACTGAAAAGGTTCCAGATATTGTACTTTCTCCAGAGTTCATTGCAGCTGTAGGAAGACCACCTTCACAAAAACAAAAATGAAGGTTGGAGACAAGACAAAACTGGTTTAACAGCCATGGCTTCTTCTGGAATGGATAGGAGGCCTAGGATGGTCCAACACCTCCTTCAGAGTGTATGGAACCATCATCTCAACTCAGGGTGCTGAACATAGGCAACTAGAAGAGCATTATTCCTCTATTTAATGTGTGACCTGTGGTTGATCAGCACTCATGCCATTGTGTTGAAAATTTTAATATTGGAATTATCCTTAAATTAATTTAGAGACTGACAATGCCTAGTTTGCATGGATCCTTATATTTCTGGATTTGTAGGCAGGAAATGAAGCTTTGATTCCCTTTGCTGTATAATCACAATGGATTACAATGAAACAATCAATATACCCTGTCATTCCTTAGACTTCAGAATTTACTTTATGGAAATCTAACTGTACTGTCATGAGAATCAGAGATTTCCTTATTTAGTTTCCTTCATCTGAGAAATGTTTTATGTGTTTCATTTTTAAAAATCCTCAATCACACTATCTCTTTGTGGAGTCCTTTGATCAAATAATATCAGTGACAATTATCTCAGAAACATGATAATTAATAGGACTGTGCAAACCCTTCAAAAGAAGTGCTTTGGAAGGCATGATAGAGCATATTTCAAATTATTAAAATGTCTTTGTCTAGGCTTACATTGGGGCCTTGGTAGCTGGTACTTATACAGCTGCAGGTGTATAAGGTTGGTACTTATACACCTGCATGCATACACATATGAAGAGAGCCATGAGCAGAATCTAGAAATAGCTGCACAAGTTTGAAAAAAAACATTGCTGCTCTTTAACCAGGTGTCAGAAGTCTATGGAGATTCTCCATCAATGACCAGCTGTTTGCAAGCAATATAAATCCTTCCATTCCCCAACATCCAGTCAGAGCTGAAGGAGCTTCTTGGATTAGAAGTAAATGCTTCTTGGATTAGAAGTAAATGTCTTCAAAGAAAAAACAAGAAAGTCCAGTTGCCCCTGAAAAAAGGACCTTTGGGTTAACTAGGTGTCCTTTGTACTTGCACCTGTGCAGTCTGAAGCATCTTATTCAAAGGATTTACACAGTCCTAAGACCCAGGGCTAAAATAAAGGTCAAGGATAGGACTACAAAGTGCAAACAAGGTTTTCACACTACTCCACCCTGCTGTCCTTTCCAGTGCTTTCAGGTATGGATTACTCAACATGGGACTGCCTTGAAGAGTGTCTGGAAGCTTCAACTGTTGCAAAATTTATTTATTTATTAAATGTACATGTGGCTCATTACCCTATTGAGTGAGTGTTATGCAACCATATGATATACCCAGCTACTTTGAGCCAGACATCACTAATTTTTAATCACAGAACTTGAAACTACATTGTTTGTGTCAGATGGTGCTCCATTCAAAATCCAAGAAAGACACTCCATTATTATAGAAAAAAGAAACTTTTACTGGAAATCAAGTGGTAGCATCAAAGGAATTCTAGATCTGAAGATTTATGTGTGAAAAACATATATGCAAAGTGATGGCAACATTCCCACCCACAATAGTTTAAACGGTCCATCCAATCGAAGATGTGTATAATGTCATGTGGGACATCTTCAAGTGGTGATGTAGACATCTGGCCATTGATCTTGGCCTGGTTTGATAAAGAGCTGCAGTTGCACAGTAAGCAAGCAAGTAAGCATAAACAATAAAGTTTTTCCCAAGTTATACGGTTCATTCTCTAAAACCTCCAGCACATTTCCCAATCCCACAAAGCCCAGTTATTTCACCCTCCCCCCGTTAATATGGCAGCCGAAAGATGTGAGAGAAAGGAGTCTTGAAGGCTGACATTTTGTTATATATTTGTACATTCTGCAAATAATATCTACTCATGTATTTTACAAAACCTGCATATTTTGCATTTACATACATGTAATTCCAGGTATAAATGAAGTTGCATGGACAGTTTTGCATGTTCAGTAAACTGCATTGGTTACCAGTTTGCTTCTGAATCCAATTCACATTGCTGGTTTTGTCTTTTAAATCCCTACATGGCATGAAGCCAGGTTATCTATAGGACTACCTCTCCCTGTTACATATACCCATCCCATCAAGTCCAGCAGGAGAAGCATGTTGCGAGTCCTATCCACTAAGAAATTCCACCTAGTGGGGCCTAGGACCTCAGCTTTTTTCCCTGGGGCACCTGTGTTTTGGCTCATCATCCCACTTACTCCAAGGTTAATGCAATCCTTGTGACATTCCCCAAATTAAAACATGGCTTTTCAAACAAGCCTGGGGATCTCCTGCCAACAATGAGCCCATACATGGGATGCATCATCTGTTCTGTTTGGCACCTTTTTTGTTTACATTTGTTTTAATTAATCCTGTTTAACTCTTGGTTTGAGTCACCTTGTATGATATGGGTAGCCATATAATTTTGATAACTAAATAAACTATTCCTGTAATTCTCGTAATTCCTGCAGCAGGCATCCTGGCTTATGTACATTGTTTCAGAATGATTGTAATCCAGTAGATATTTCTAGAGGATTTATGATCCAGTTTTATGAACAGAAGTCTTTGTTCTTGGTGTCAGAAGACAAGGTACTGTAGCTGGGAAACAACTTGCTTATTTATTGTTTAAAAAAGGAAATTCAAAAGCTTTGTGCAGAAACTACCTAAGAAGTTTCATTAGTAAAATGTGGCTGCTTACCAGTTCAGGATGTGTGTATGTTTTAATTGGATTATGGAAAGCCTTTGGCCTAATTTATGCATTTCAAACACGGAAGATGGCAGGGACTGGAGGCATTCAAAACATATGAGGGAAAATAACAAACATCTCTTCCAGGGCATTATCTACAAATTTTAATAAGAATATGTATTCTAAATGCTCACTTCACATCTGTGTGGAACTGGTTTCTAATCTGTGTACTGGAATCTGGATGGGGGGATGTTGAATTGATTGTTCTTCTATACAGAGACTTTCAAACTGATTACATTTAATCCAAACATGTATAGATTTACTAATTTAAACCAGAGGTGTCATCGTTAATACTCATGGAGTTTCCCCAGATTTTTAAAAATTTATATACTAATAACACTTCTCCATAGAATTTCTGAATGTTTTTTAAAAAACTGAATAGCTACTATCTTTTAAATATTTTTATTTTTCTATCAACATTAACAGATATTAATATTAATAATATTTATATTAGCATGATATAATATATATTCATCCTGTAATAACTTGAAGAACCAAGTTATTATAGGCATAATAAAAATACAGTAGCCCTCACTTAATAGAAGTTGGTACTGGAATTTTCATTAGTAAGCAATATAGTCATAAAGTGTGACACCACGTGACCATGCCCCATGCAATGCAAATTCCAGCATTTCCAGTTTCCATCATTCCATAAGTGAATCACTATGGGTCATTAAATGAGGACCTCACATGGTCACCATTTGCAACTTTCTGCTGGCTTCTCCATTGACTTTGCTTGTAGGAACTAGCCCCTCCCAAAAGTTGCAAAAGGTCATCTTGTGACCACAGCTTCTGTGGGCTTTGATCTCTTTATTGTGAGCTGAGTGTTCACAATCCTATGAGTGCAGAGATGCTGCTTCAGAAGAGGACTAGTCATAAGTAATATTTGTTCAACACCATCACAAGTTTGAAAACCAGTAGTCATTAAGGAAGGACCATCTGTAATAATATCTGCCATTCCATAATATATGTCTTTTCCTTTACTGTGTCTGTGCTGTATTACAAACTGATTTTTTCTAGCTCTTTAGATATATCATATGAAGGCTGAAAAAATCCACATAACTGCTAGATTACAGCTAGGCTAGGTAGTTATAGTGTATATCATTTCTTGCAACCTAGTGGTTATCTGGATTTTTGCAGCTCAGATATAGGAGGCATAAGTTCTCAAAGCCTAAATCTCCATTAATTAAAAAAAAAGATTTAATTAAAAAAAACAGTCATTCAAAACAAGACCTATTTCATACATTTTTTAAAAAAAGGAAATGCATATGAATGATGAATTCCTGGCCAGTATGGGGCTACCAACAATGTTGATTGGGGATTTTAGCAGCAAGACATCTCCGGGAAATCATGTTGGGGAAGACTTTGATATGATAATGTGAAAAACCTTGCGTCAATAATGTAGAAAAGAAATAGCACATCCAAATAAATTATCTCTCTGAACATCCATTCATTTGATTTGTAATTAATGGGTAAATTTTTGTTTGGATTTCACTCCCAAACAAAGAACAAATACATTGTTTCCGATATTAACAGGACATTGCAACTTCTGTTAATTTATATCATCTGCATCACTTAAAGTCATTTTTCATATAGGAATTAGATTTAACAAACATTCTGAGTTAACAGACACCACTCCCTATCTCAACTATTACATTAATTTGAGGTTTTACTGCTTTGTTTATAAGAACAGAAAAGTTGCCCCCAAAGTAGATATTTGCTTGAACTAATTAGCACTGGTGATGTTACCTAGTTTGGGTAATGAAACACCTGTAAGAAAACAAGCACAGAGAGCACCAAGGACCCCACAGTGCCTGAACTAATTGTCTGAAATTGTCTGAAATGGTTAATAATAGAATAACAGGACAGAACTAGAAGGGATCTTGGAGGTCTCCTAGTCCAATTCCCTGCTCAGGCAGAAATGCAGGCTATATCTTGCATTGCTTACTATATCATTTTTAGCATGTGGGCAGATATAAAAAACCTTCTGATGCCATTGTTCGTTCATTCATTCATTCATTCATTCATTCATTCATTCATGCATGCATGCATGCATTCAGGTATCTTTGAGTTGCAATGCCTGGACAAATATCTTCAGTTTTCTTCACAGCTGCTTTTTGGAAGTGGCTTGCCCATGACTATTTCCCAGAGATGAGAGCGAAGGTTTTGCTAACCTGATAACTTGATTGTTTTAACTGTGCGGTTTTTAACTTTCATTCGGCTTTAATCTGTTTAATATGTTTTTAGATAATTTATTTATTGTATTTTTTAGCTGTGAGCCGCCCCGAGTCCTTTTTGGAGAGGAGGCGGCATATAAGTCGAATAAATAAATAAATAAATAAATAAATAAATAAATAAATAAATAACTTAAACACTATACCAAATTGGCTCTTTCTTCAATTGTGTGTGCCTTTTAAGGCACCAAGAGGTTTCCAAGTTACCACTGGGGTCAATCTGCTGGCAGATGTCTTTCTTTGCCTCCCAGATGCTATAGAAAGAATCAAGCATCGCCTAGAATCTCAAAGTTGGCAATTTCTGATACTGCTGAAACATAATCAGCTTTTGATTCTGCAGCAATTAGCATATTATTACCTATAATGTTGTGCATAGCAATGTTGTTGTAAACATTTGTACGAATTCACCATAACCTAATTATTTTTATGATGCATGATCATGGAATATTTTCCAAGAAGGAATGTTTCTATCTTCCAGATATGCAAATTTTTCTGGAAAAAGCCAGGTCCTCAGAAATCATCCAAATATCTGCTTATTCACAAAATATTTTATGGAATGCCAAGATAGAGGCTTGGTTTCTATGGAGTATAGGTCTTGGCAATACATTATAGATGTGGGGGGATTCAACAGATAATATGTTAGATTTTAGAACAGATAATCAAGATCTGTGATCGTTTCCTCAACAGGCCAGTCCTGAATCATTTTATTTGACATTTTCTAGGAATTACAAGCATATTAAATTCATACTATAAGGGACAAATGAATGTTGAATATCTTTCAGGATTATGCTAAATAGTTTCTCTGTTCATTAAGGGCAGCCAGAGTTATATATGAAATCTAGTATATCTAGTATAAAACTGCCCATTTTGTTAAGACTCACACTATTTGTCTCTTGTTCAATAATCACAATTAGATAAATAAATCAGTAGGAAAGGCAAATGGCCAATATTTCTGTGACTATCATTATTACCAGATGTTATTAGATCATGATCCCAAATTGATGGCAAGTGTATACACCTAGTAAAATTATTATTAGGACCTTGGCATGAGAGGGTGGAGAGTCCATTCTCATATACTGGAGGCCCAATACTGAAGGATCTCAATCCTAACTCTTAGAGTTGATATTTGGAGAAAAAGAGTTGCATTTGTTTGGCTATTTGTCATGCCTGAGAAAATAAGGCAACCGAGTCTTTCAATACCTAATTTCTATGCTGTGGAGACAAGGAAACACAGCATTCTTTCCATGAAATTAGGCCAAGAGGCATGGACTGCAGTTTATAATTTCTGAATATAATTAGGCACACTATGGCCTAATGGAAGTGCATCCTAAAGCATATGCATATTCCCATCCTCCTAGTCTTCAATTTTCAGTTTATATACTTAGACTCATTGATATGAAGGACCAAAAAGAAAAGAAAAGAGAAAGAGGGAGAGAGGAAAAAATACTGGCATCTCAGGAAATGAAGAGATGATCTTCCTGGACTGAATGTACAATAAGTTTCATCCACCTAGATCTGCCTCTTGTCTTTGGATTTGACCCCTTCTTCCAATGAAGGAAAAAATCAGAGCCCCACTGGAATCCACAGAATACCTCTGATATTTCAGAGAGAGGAAAATAAATGAATTTGTTATAACAATAATATTTCTATTCAGAAATCCCTTGAGGTGATCAACTTGCACAGTGAAGCATAATTAGCTCTGTAACATTTTATAAACTTGCATAACTGCAGATTACTCATAATGTTTATCCTTGATTTTAAGACCCTATTGGAACAGTTCAGATATAATGTACTCACTGGGACAATGCATATATTTAAAAGCGGTGCAGTGCTACAGAAATATATATTTCTTTTCAATTTCTGTAAGGTGGGCTAGCTTACATTTGTGTTAATTTGGACAAAATTGTGATCTTAAGCAGCCCATATCCTATCCAATGTTCATACGGGCTTAACTCTTAAGTCAATTTAAAAAAAATCTTGTGCAGACTGAGACACCTTAGAGATAGCTTGCAAAGTATAGAATCTGGACAATAGGTTACCATGTTCTCCCACTGGACAGTTTACCTGCTTTTGTGCTCTCCCACCTTTTTTTTCCAAGAAAGCAATTGCCAATTACTTTCCTTCCTGAAGGCAGAACTTACTAGACACAGATCATTTTATAATCAACCTCAAAGCATCTGAATGTTCATGCACATGAGTACAAAAACCAGCCTTAAAATAAAATTGCCTTTCTTAAATGCCCTGTTAGTCTCTAGAGCTACCATTACCAGGAAATCTATAATAACTTAATAGCTATTATACTTGCCTTGTAAATAGAAGGTTGCTGGTTTTCAAATATGTTATTTTCCTGAACAAACCTGGCCTTTTTTAAAACTTAAGTCCATCAGTGTACCATTTCATTATTTTCCAATCACTTGATATAGAAGGAATCAAGGATCTAGCACTGTTTCAGAACTTTATTATAAAGGCTTAAGCTTTTGTGAGCTAGCAGCTACTTTCATCATGATATAGGATTTAAATTGGAAAGATATGGATATAAAAAGAAGAGGGAAAGGAAATGGAAGATAGTTTGGTTATGCATATGCAGGTTACAGTGTGACGCAGATTATGTGTACATTATAGATTAATGGTTGTAATACGCTAAAACCCATTGTGCATGTTGAGATCTAAGATTACCTGTAACCTTTTGATATATGAGTGTTGTGCAATTTCTCACTTACTGGTGCTATTGTGCTTTTCCATAACAGCCACTTTGAGGTCTGCTATGAAGTGCCTTACCTGAGGGTTAAGAAGGGTTTCATTTTCAACTGGAGAAGAAATCCTTCTGCCATTTGCCCTAAAAAGCAATGCACCTACCTGTCTGTCTATCTAAATATGTTTCAATCATATATGGTTAATACTGACATTGATACAAAGTTGGACAGACATTTTAAAAATGGTTGCTCTATACCTTACATTGGAATATCAACTAAAACAGTGGTTCTTAACCTTTTTGAAAGAATCGCCCCCTTGAGCCATTGAGGAAGTTGTCATCGCCCCTCCCCAACATAACTGCTCCCCTGCAGCCTCTTAGCATCCCCATGGGGGCCAGCAGAGGGGCACTAAGAGCAGGGGGGCATTCGAGATGCTGGCCGGCCCTGCAGTTTCATCCATTTTGGCTGGCTCCGGTGGTGCTACAGTCAATGGGTGAGCCTGCGGCGCCTCGCCCCTGCCACCTCTTAGCATCCCCAAGGGGCAAGAAGAGGGAGCTAAGGGGCAGGGGCATTCAGCCGCCGGCTCTGCTGTTTCATCCATTTTGGTGCCGGCTCGGGCGTTACTAGTCAATGGGTGAATGTGCAGGGCGGCGCCTTGAGCCCCCTGCCTCTTAGCGCCTGCTGGCCCCTTGGGGCGCTAAGAGGCGCAGGGGGCATTCATCAGCCCTGCACATTCACCCATTGACTAGTAACGCTCCGGAGCCGCACCAAAATGGATGAAACAGCAGAGCCAGCCGGTGCCTTGAACGCCCCCCTGCTGCCCCTTAGCACCCTCTGCTGGCCCCCTTGGCCTTGGGGATGCTAAGAGGTGACAGGGGGGGTGGCGTGTCGAACACAGACACAGCGGCACATAACGCACTACCTCTTCCACATTGGAGGCACTGGCTCCGGAGTGTTACTAGTCAATGGGTGAATGTGCAGGTCTGGCGAGCAGCCCCTGCCACCTCTTAGCGTCTCCAAGGGGGCCAGCAGAGCGGCACTAAGAGGCGGCAGGGGGGCGGCATGTCGAACGTGGCCATGGCAGCACGTAACGTGCCACTGCTTCTCTCTCTCTCTCTCTCCCAATATATCTCCCTCTATCGCCCTCATATCGCCCCCCTTCCGTTCCTTCACCCCCACATCACCCCTTTTCATTCTATCACCCCCCTGAAAAACAAAATTGCCCCTTGGGGGGCGATATCACCCAGGTTAAGAACCACTGAACTAAAACATGTATATTATGTCCTTATGTCTGCCTTTGTGTTCCCCCAGTCAGAATGGCCAAGAAAATTTGCTGTAAACTGAAATTAGTAGGAGAAAATAAAAGATAAACAGATTGGGACTGGCATGCAAACAAATGGATTTTAATGTTATTACTGTAACTGGTTTTAGTATTTGGGCTTGTAATTAGTTTAATCGCTTTTTAAGTATTTATTGTCTTTGTTTTTTAGTTGTGAGCCGCCCCGAGTCTTCAGAGATGGGGCGGCATACAAGTTCAAATAATTAATAAATAAATAAATAAATAAATAAATAAATAAATAAATAAATAAATAAATAAACTATGGTAACAGAGTAACTGCAATGAGCTGAGTCGTTTTTACATATTACAGATGTAGAACTTGCTGTAACACAGAAGTTGGTTCTATGTACGAGAGCTAAATCCACAGAGTTCTCATTTCAGCTCCTATGAAATTTATTTTAGCTAAGTCTACTGCCAAATCTTCCACCAGCAAGGGGGTGTCTAAAGGCAATTTCCCTCCTGATGTTCTGTCTAAATAATTCCCACAAATTAGGCTGAGATCTTCCTAGCAGTAGCAGCTCTGACAAGTACCTCTACTAAAAGTTCCTGACTAAAGCCAATTGTTTTGATTTTCATTTCTGGTCTGCTGCCTGGACTGCCAAATGGCAAAGGCCTATTTTACCTCCAAAATTTAGAGTCTACTGTGTATTGGGCTCACCATCTGGAAACACACCCAGAACTTACTACAATAGATAGATAAATGGAACACCTATGTATGGGGGAAGTTTGCTAGCTTGGACAGCCACATCCTAGAACACTGTTCTCTAATGGCAGCCCTTCTACATAGCCAAGGGAACTATGAATATTATAGAATCAAACTGGTAGTGAAATACTAATCATGTTCAGCCTCTAATTAGTTGTTTATTCAGTACCAAAAAGGATAAAAACAAATCTGAAATATAATTGGCCTCTAGGTAACATAGTTTTTGGTTGCCAAACCTAGGTTTATACTAGAGGAGGGAGTTACTGCATTGCATCTTCTCTATATATCTTTGCTATCCTTGTATTAGCATAAGTTACTAGCCTACCCAACCATCCCGCATTGTGGAGCAGAAAGAAGGAAAACCTGCCAGACTTAATGAAACCAGCCATTTGGTTCATAGCAGGCAGAGGAGTAACTAAAGCTGTGTCTAGCAGCTGCCTTGCAGCCTTGTGAAATGAGAATTTCAGATATCATAGCTTTGTGCTCTGAGTGTAAAGATGCCTGATTCCCAGTCTCACTATGAAGTCCTGGGAGAGTGCTTTAGTTTATGAAAATAGTCACTTGCTGTGCACTGGATTATTAAACCTAGTGCTGAGTGCTGGAGCCCATATCTCACTTACAAACCTCTCCCATCTTGGCCAAGCTTTACCATCTGAATTATGATAACAGTAAGATGTGACCAATTCCAGTGTTTTGGAACATCTGTAATCAGTAACAAGGATCACAAGAGCCATCATTCAGGCAACATTATCTAATCTGAAAAAATATAAAGTCTGCTCTCCTACTAGTTTAAAATGCCTAAATATTTTCCAATCCTATATTTACATACAACTGTGAGCAACTAGGAGCTCATAAATGAACGTTGTGGGTTTGCTAATGGTGCAGTTGTATGAACAAAAATATTACCTCTTGCTTCCAGTGTTATATGAATGCTGGCTTCTAAGCTGGGGTTTTCAATTGGGTAATTAACAGTGTATGTATATGAGGGAAATGGTAATAATTAGGGGACTGGAAGTTTAAACATTTGAAGAATGGTAACAAGAATTGGATATGTCTAATTTAATGAAAAGAACTAGGGGTGACATGATAACAGAATTCCAATATCTAAGGAGATGCCACAAAGAAGAGGGAGTCAACCTATTCTCCAAGTTGTCAGTGCTCCAACACTGGACATTTTAAGAAGAGAATGGACAACAATTTGTCTGAAATGGTTTAGGATCTCCTGCTCAAACAGAGGGTTGGATTAGAAGACTTCCAAGGTCTCTTCTAACTTTGTTATTCTATTAATCTAATGGACTGAAAAAACTCGGGAGTAGCCAGACATGTGGGTGATAACTTTATTGTATTGTGATTTAATGTTGTTAGGTTTTAAGATAACCTAGGCCATTGATGAATGAATAGTTGGCATAGCTATCATAACTGAAAAGCATGGATATATTTAAAGTCTAGCCTTTGTTAAACTGCTTGTTTAGTGAATTTCAATTACTTCTATAATATATAAACTGTGTTTTTCTTTTCTTTATCTATATCTATAGTGGCTCTGATATCTGCAGGTTAGCTGTGACCTACTGGTAATTCATAAAATATTTAGAGTTCCTGTTATTTTTCAAAGAGAGATAGAATCTTAGGAGAGAAGTTAGAAGTTTCTTGATCCCAAGGAATTTTGTGGGCAAGAAAATCTAAAAGCAGTAAGGAAGACAGTAGATGCAATTTTTTTCCAACTGCATCTGGGATTCAGATTCAATACTGAAAAAGCTGTGGCAGAACTAAATCTTGCATGGTAGAGTTGGCATGAAAAGGCAGGCTGACAAGTGAGGGTTCTTTTGTATATTTTCAGGGCTGCTTTGTTCTCTTTGCTCCATGCCCTGCATTCCTATTCGCTCACTAAATGATGTCTAATTTGGGTATGCAGATTTATGTTTCATGTTACTGCTAACTTAGTCTCTCAACAACATATCTTGTAGCCTTTATTAAAATAAAAATATTTTAACCTCTCTGGGGTTTTGCCCTTAGCATCACATATTTCCAAATCATTTGGGCTTCAGATTCCAGGTCAGAAGATAATATCTTCTCATTCAAGAATGGGTGGTAAGAATTTAATTGTTTATTAGAATGGCAACTAACCTGCACCCTCCTTGCTACAATTGATAATTAGTTATTTTGCTATTTCTATTCCATTAGAAGGAAGGAAGGAAATGTTTATATGCATGCTTCTATGTAGGAAAGAGTGATTTCTTGTTTTAAGAAAATAAATGGTTGTATATACAAATGAAAAATTTCCCAAACACCATCACTCTGCTAAACAAATAATTCCCTCAACACTGTCCAACTATTTACAAACTATTACTGTTAATCTTCTCATCACTCCTTATCACGCATCCCCTTCCACTTGTGACTGCATGACTGTAACTTTGTAGCTTGTATCCTTACGATTTATATGGACTGCTTCCTAGTATGATTTGATTGCTTATTGTACCCTATGACTATTATTAAGTGTTGTACCTGATGTTTCTTGACTCTTGATGAATGTATATTTTCTTTTACGTACACTGAAAGCATTTGCACCAAGACAAATTCCTTGTGTGTCCAATCACAGTTGGCCAATAAAAGAATTCTAATTCTAAATCAATTAATTTTATATGAGCTACTTTATTTTACAAGTAAATAATTGGCTGTAGAAATAGTTGTAATTATTCCCATTAGCCTTCTAAATGGAAAAAAAATCTTGGTTCCTTTATATCCATATTTGCACACCCACAATCTTGTGTGTATTCACATGTGGTCAAATGCCACCTCAGATATTCTTTCAATAATAATAGGCAGTGTTGAGTTTGCTGTTTCAATACACATTCAAAGCTCATAAGCAGTAGGAAAGAGTTAATTCAACATGCATATTTAAGTCTAGCATTAAAATTCCAAAGACCCACCATTTATGTTATTTATACAAGCAAAGAGAAATACATGGATAATATTTCACTTTAGAGAGAGAAAAAAAAAAGCCTCTCTCTTTCTCCCTGTCTCTGTGCCTTTGTGCAAAAAAGTCTACATCTATAATACCTACATCAGATTGGAAAAATTAACTTCAAATTGGGTTAACAAATGAAATGTAATGCCAAATATATTTCAATATATTCTGTCCAAATATTAAGTAAAGATGTTGGGAGATGTTGATGCAAATAAGATCCATGTTCTGGAGTGGCACGCATTCCTATGGTATAATGAAAGTAGGGCACATGGATATTTTAGGAGACATTATGTCAGGGAAGCTTTATTAACAGTATGGGAGAAAATAAGGGAATATCATTATATGAAAACACCGGTCTGGTTATCAACAATAGAGGCATTTGCATATCCAAATGTTTTTAAAATGAAACATGTTATGTATGCAGGTTTGAATGTCATTGGTTTAGTTTGAACTGTTCTTGTAAAATGTCAGAAATGATTGGTTTAAAAAGTGTGGGAAAATCCTGCACTCTGATTGGCTGGCAACTGCGGCTGCTGGCTATAAGTAGCAGCCGCAGCCCAGCCAAATCGGGTCTGTTATGAGCTGTAGTCACTAATAAACTCTTCACTGAAGCACTCCGCGTCTGACTCTTCATGCAAACTTAACACTGGCGATGAAGGTGGGATCCTTCCTGAAGAGAAGACGACGTGGAAAACAAGCTGAGAGAGATGGATGCACTGAATACCCCCCCAGCCCCGTTCGATCCGATGGCAGAAGACTGGGACTCGTATGCGGATCGTTTCCAAATGTATTTGGAGGGAAACAATCTCGCCGACATTTCCGAGAAGCGGAAGAGGGCAGACTTTCTTACGCACTGCGGTCCGGCAGTCTTCAAGATGGTGAAGACATTGGCGTGAGCTGCAGACGTGAAGGTAATGGAATGGCCTGATATAGAAAAGCTTTTAAGAGCCCATTATGCCCCACAAGTATCGTGCCTCATTAAGAGACACAAGTTTTACCATTGGGATCAAGGGAAAAGTGAAAACGTTAATGACTTCGTGGAAAGTTTAAGAGACATTGGGGGTGCATGCGAGTTTAACAACTTGGAAGAGGCCATGCACGATCGATTTTTTCTAGGCCTCAAAGACAAGGTGCTTCAGAGCAAATTATTATTAAAACCTAACATCACGTTGAAGGAAGCCATAGAAGAGGCCTCCTCAGCAGAAGCTACCAAGTCCTCAGCAGCAGCCATGAAGAAAATTAACAAGGCCTCAAGCCATCCTGATGTGGGAAAGTCCACAACAACTCATTGCGAGCAAATAGATTCTGAGTCACACTGTAGTGAGGTGGAGGAAGGAATTTACAGACTCAGAATGGAGTGGAAAAAGAAAGACCTGGGAAGAAAGAGGCAAGATTTTTACTGCAGAGGTTGTGGGGAAACCACCCCTGCACTGAATGCAAGTTTCTTGATACCATCTGCCTCCGTTGTGAAAAAAGAGGTCATCTAGCAAGAGTCTGCAAATCATCCAGAACTCCACCACACAGAAGGAAGTTTCCTGACAAAGAATTCAAGCCTAACAACTTCAGTGAGAAAATGGGGGACAACACAGAAGCAAATGGGAAGAATGAAACTCATCAAACAGTCACCATTGGTCATTCTTCACCCTTAAGAAGCAGAAAAGTACATGTGAAGGTACTAATTGAAGGAAGGCCTTGCCAAATGGAAGTGGACTCAGGCTCCTATTTATCTATGGTATCATGGGACACTATTCACAGGCTACTTCCCAACATTCAGAAAAGGCATTTCCAGAAGCAAGCACTGACTCTTAAAGACTACCAAGGGAACAAGATTCCAGTAGTTGGAACAAGAGAATTCAACGTGAAGTTCAAAGGCCACACCAAACGTTTGCCCCTGACCATCGTGGACAAGGACCACCCAAGCTTGCTGGGACTTGAGTGGTTCAATCCACTAGGCATCGAGGTGACTGGCATCAATCATGTGAGCAACACTGAATGTGAGGAGGCCTTGAAGTCTGAGTTTCCAGAGGTCTTCAGTGAAGGATTGGGCAAGTATATGGGGACCCCTATCACTTTCAACCTAGATCCCAAGGTGCCCCCAATTCGCTTAAAGCCCAGAAGGGTCCCATTTGCCTTAAAGGAAAAAATGCACAATTAGATAAACTAATAGCTCAAGGAGTTTTAGAGCCCACTGACCACTCCAGATGGGAGACACCCATAGTCACACCAGTCAAGACTGATGGGTCAGTGAGAATCTGTGGGGACTATAAGGGGACATTGAACCATGCACTTCAACAGAGCGCATATCCAGTTCCAGTGGTGCATCATTTATTACATTCACTTGGCAGGGGTACAGTCTTTGCCAAATTGGATCTGGCCCAGGCATATCAACAACTAACAGTTGATGATGCCACTGCAGAGGCCCAAACCATTGTGACTCATAGAGTGCCTTCAAATGTAAGAGGTTACAGTTTGGAGTAAGCGTGGCACCAGGCATCTTCCAAAGCCTTATGGAAAGGATGCTCCAAGGACTGCCAGGGGTAGTGCCTTACTTTGATGATGTGCTAATCTCTGCTGAAAATGACACTCAATTACAAGAGAGACTCAGAGAAGTCCTTATCAGGTTCAAGAAAGCGGGGTTAAAAGTCAAGGAAGAAAAATGCACTCTTAGAACTGACAAGGTTGAGTTCTTGGGCTATATGATTGACAAGCATGGCATCCACCCTACAGATGCCAAGGTTCAAGCAATCAAAGAAGCCCCTAGACCAAATTGCAAAACAGATTTGCAAGCCTTCGTTGGACTTATTGACTTTTATCACATGTTCCTACCTCAGAAGGCAACCATTGCAGAACCATTACACAGACTGCTTGACAAAAAGTCTTTTTGGGTCTGGGGCAGGAAAGAACAATCAGCATTTAACAGTATTAAAAGACTAATCACGTCTGATGCTGAACTCATAGAGTTCTCTGAGAATTTGCCTGTTGTACTTACTTGTGATGCATCCCCTTTTGGAGTGGGGGGGGGGTTGAGCCACAGTCTTCCCAGCAGGAGGGAAGCCCCTATTGCATTTTACTCTCGCACTTTTACCAAAGCAGAGAGGAATTACAGCCAATTGGACAAGGAAGCATTGGCACTTGTTGCAGCTGTCAAGAAATTCCATGAGTATCTATATGGGAGAACATTTACCATTGTCACAGATCACAAACCTTTCTTAGACATTGTGGCAGGAGACAAACCTACACCCACTATCCTGTCACCAAGAATGCTGAGGTGGACTCAATTTCTTGATGCTTATTCATACAACCTTATCCACAAGCCTGGCAAAGACATTGGCCATGCTGATGCTTTGAGTCGCTGCCCACTTCTGTTTCACACTGAGGACTGTGAACCTCAGGCGCACACCTTTTTTCTAGAAACTGTTGCCAAGCTTCCAGTACACGCTGCTGAAATTGCCAGAGAGACTGCCAAAGACACTTTATTGGCTCCTGTTATAGGCTGGATTAAGAAAGGTTGGCCTTTTCAAGATCTACCTCACCTTGTTCAACCTTTTAAATCCAGGCAAACGGAATTATCTGTATTAAGAGGATGTATTTTGTGGGGTAACAGGGTGGTTATTCCTACAAAACTGCAAAGAGAGGTTTTGGAAATGTTACATGAGGGTCATCCAGGTATTGTAAGGATGAAGGGATTGGCCAGGAGTTATGTATGGTGGCCAGGTATTGACAAAATGGTTGAAAACTGGGTTGCATCTTGTCCCAACTGTCAGGTAGTCAGGCCTGCCCCACCTCTCACCCCCACACAGGAATGGGAATGTCCTAGGGGCCCATGGTCTAGGATTCACATTGATTTTGCTGGCCCTACCAGAGGGCACACCTTCCTTATTATAGTAGATGCATATTCCAAATGGCTAGAGGTCATCCCTATGACATCCACCACAACTGATGCTGTCATCAAGCAGCTTAAAAAGCTTTTTGTAACCCATGGGTTACCTGATGTTCTTGTCTCTGACAATGGCTCTCAATTTACATCCAACCTTTTTGAATCCTATCTAGCACAACTGGGTATCAGACATGCCCTGACAGCCCCTGGGCACCCTTCGCTAATGGCGGGCTGCACATGGTGCGTTTTACCAAGGAAAAGCTTCAGCAATTGGGTCCTGGGGACATCACTGAGAAGCTTGAAAAACTTCTTAGTGTTCAGCACATTACTCCTAACCCATCAACTAACTTATCCCCAGCAGAGTTGTTGATGGGTAGGAAACTTAGGTCTCCCCTTGACCGCCTTCATCCCACTTATGCACCCAATGCACCACTAGATTCCACTAGCAAAGTTCATACTTTCAGTGTGGGTGATTCTGTTTATGCTAAGAACCTTATGGGTGAACCTTCATGGATTCCTGCTGAAATAACTCAAATCACAGGCCCTCGTTCTTACAGGGTACAAACAGAGGATGGAGTCCTCTGGAGCAGGCACATTGATCAGCTTAGATCCAGGTTACCTCAGGAACATCGCAATTGTTCCTCTCTAGTTCCTATACCTAATGCCTTTTCTAGGGGGGAGCGGGAGGAACATGAGGATAATCAGCAAGCAAGAATCAATCCCATGTGTAACGAGCCATTATGACAGGAACCATCCCAAAACCTGTCACAATGCCAAAATCCATCCTTACAAGTGGAAGATTGCACATCACTACCTGACTTGGGTGCTGACATTGGGTTGGAGATGGGTTGGGAGGAGAGACCAGATTATAACAATCAAACAGGGTCTTCTTTCACTGGAAGCCCGGTAGGGAAATGTCAACAGACACATTTCCTCTCTCACTGGGTGAGAACATTAAAACTTCTGAACCACGAAGGTCTCAGCACACGTAAGAGCCCCACCTATTTAAAAGAATACATTAGATAGGTTGGGGTTTGAGTATGGACTGAACCTAGTGGGGAGGGGTGTTATGTATGCAGGTTTGAATGTCATTGGTTTAGTTTGAACTGTTCTTGTAAAATGTCAGAAATGATTGGTTTAAAAAGTACGGGAAAACCCTGCACTCTGATTGGCTGGCAACTGCAGCTGCTGGCTATAAGTAGCAGCCACAGACCAGCCAAATCAGGTCTGTTATGAGCTGTAGTCACTAATAAACTCTTCACTGAAGCACTCCGCGTCTGACTCTTCATGCAAACTTAACAAAACATATCATTAGATATGAGGAAATTTTAAATGAAAAGGGTAAACTCAAAACAAAGCAAGAATTAGAAGAACAAGGGATAAATTTAGATTGGTATTCATATTTGCAAATACATTCAAGGTATGAAAAAGATACTAAGATTGCTGGGTTTTATAAGAAACTGACTGAATTAGATAAAATTTTAACAGGCACTGAAGAGAAGATGGTTTAAAAATTATATGGTTATTTACTAGGAGTGAAACTAGAAGAATAAGTTAAAGAAACAATGATTGCATGGGGGAAAATTTTTGGATATGGGATAGATCTGGATAAATGGCAGAAACTATGGACTAGAAATTATAAACTAACCATGTCAATGGCCTATAAAGAATTTGTATAAGATGTTTTACAAGTGGCATTTACTCCCAGCAAGAATAGCAAAGATGTTCAAAGATAAATCAGCGAAGTGTTGGAAATGTCACCAGACACCTGGATCTTATTACCATATGTTGTGGACCTGTATTGATGCTAAAAAATATTGGACTAAAATACACACGTGGTTGGAAAAAATGATAAAACAACATATCAATTTAAAACCAGAGATATTTTTATTGGGAATTTTGCCTGAAAGTTATAACAGAGAGATAACATATGATTATTAATGTATTAACAGCAGCTAGAATTGTATTTGCACAAAATTGGAAAAATGAGAAAATTCTGACAGAAGAGGAAACAATTAAGAAAATAATGGAATGTGTAGAAATGAGTAGAATAACAATGGCAATCAAAGAACAGGAAAAAAAGAGTATTATAAGATTTGGAATTTATTTTATGAATGGTTAGACAGAAGAATAAGAAATTGAAATATGTGGTAATAGCAATAACATCTTATAACAGATTGATTTTGAAAGAATAAGAGAATGAATATAACTTAGTAAGGATGGATTATATTTTTGAAAGATAACTATAATGTTAATGATAATATGATAATCAAACAATATGATATAAAATGTTGATTAGAATGGTTATAAATATAATTAAATAAGAATGTATGATAATATCATTATGCGCACAAGATATATGTATGCAACTGACACACTGTAGAATCGGAAGATTGTTTTATTTGTTATTTTTGTTTCAAAAAAATAATTTTTTAAATTAAAAATTAAAAAAAATCCATGTTCCATTGTGGCAATAAAAGGAAGGATCTCAGTCTATTGGATGATAGATGGTTAAAAATTAGCATTGAAATACAAGTTTCTTGGCAACTATGACAGCATTCATGTTACATTTTAAAAATAATTTAGAAGTATATGAAGTTTTGTAAAAGTTAATACGTTTTCTAGTACAATGTTAATGCAGAATAGAATAACATTGGACATGAATAAGATTCTATAGAACATGCCAACCTTATAACTTTATCTCCCCCTAAGTCATCTCATGGGGTTGTTGTGGTGGGGAAAATAGGAATAAAAAGGAAATATTAGGTATGCTGCTTTGAGTTATTTCTAAAAATAATAAAGATGGGATATATAAAAAGTTTTCAGTAACAATAGTCAAAAACCTGAGTCCCTGAGTGTCCAGTGACCAGACATTAAAGCAGAGATGGGCAGTTGGAATTCAGAACCAATTAATTGGGATCACTTTTCCTGAGAGTCTTCCCCATCTCTCTCTCTCTCTCTCTCTCTCTATCACATCACTGTATCAGCTTGCCTTGCCTTTGTTACCCCTTCTTCAAATCAAAGGGCCCATATCACACTTATTTATTTATTATTTATTTATTTTTGAGACTTGTATGCCACCCCATCTTCGAAGACTCGGGGTGGCTCACAGCTAAAACAATAACAATAAATAATTAAAAGAAATTAAACAATTTACAAGCCCAAAAACGAATTTATAAAACTTAGAAATATAAGACCATTCCCCCCAAAAGGGTCACAGCCTGGATTGGTCAAACAACCAGGTCTTTAAATCATGGTGGAAGGTGCGGAGGTCAGGGGCCAGGCGGAGCCCCAGGGGAAGTTGGATCCAGAGGTTGGGGGCCAATACAGAATAGGCTCGTTGTTGGGGGACCGCCAGCCGGCATTGGCCCGCCGATGGGACCCCAAGGAGTCCCTGCCTATGTGCTCTCACAGGGTGGCCGGCAATCGCTATCGGCAGGAGTCCCTCCCTTAAATATTGGGGGCCCATGTCGTGTAGGACTTTGTATGTTAAAACTAAAACCTTGAATCTCACCCGGAGTGCAACCGGCAACCAATGCAGGCAGCGCAGGAGTGGGGTAACATGGGAGAATCGGGAAACTCCCATCACCACCCACGCCACCGCATTCTGCACCAGCTGCAATCTCCGGATGGTATGCAAGGGCAGTCCTAAATAGAGAGCATTGCAGTAGTCGAGTCTAGAGGTAACAAGGGCGTGAGTGACTGTGCGCAGGGCATATCGGTCCAGAAATGGGCGTAGTTGACGAACAAGGAGGAGCTGGGCAAAGGCCCCCCCTGGCAACGGCCCCCACCTGCTCCTCCAACCGGAGCCATACATCCAGGAGGACCCTCAGATTCCGCGCCCTATCCACAGGGGGCAACACCACTCCCCCTATGGTTAAAGATGGACATTCCTGATTGGGTCGAGATGCCGGTATGCACAGCCACTCAGTCTTGGCTGGGTTGAGTCAAAGCATGTTCCCGCTCATCCAAATCCACACCGCATCCAAGCACTGGGTCATCAGGGAGAGGGCATCACCGATCTGGTTCGGGGTGGAGATGTATGGCTGGGTGTCATCTGCATACTGATGGAAACTCACCCCGAAACCACGGATGATCTCACCCAGCGGCTTCATATAGATGTTAAATAGCAGAGGGGAAAGAACCAACCCCTGAGGGACCCCACAAGAGAGCACCCTTGGGGTTGACCTCTGCCCCCCCATCAATACCAACTGCGACTGCCCCGAGAGGTAGGAGGTGAACCACTGAAGCACAGTGCCCTCCACTCCCAACCCCTCGAGGCGTCGCAGAAGGATACCATGGTCGATGGTATCAAAAGCCGCTGAGAGGTCTAATAGGACCAGGACAGAGGAAAAACCCCTGTCCTGAGCCCTCCAGAGATCGTCCATCAGTGCGACCAATGCCGTCTCCGTGCTGAAACCAGGTTGGAAGCCCGATTGGTATGGATCCAGGTAGTCCGCTTCATCCAGGAAAAGTGGAAACTGCCGAGCCACCACACTCTCAACAACCTTTGCTAAAAAGCGAAGGTTGGAGACTGGACGAAAGTTGTCTAACACGGCCGGGTCCAGGGCAGGCTTCTTCAGGAGAGGTCTCACCACTGCCTCCTTCAAGGCGGAGGGAAAAACGCCTCTCTTAATGAAGCATTGACAACTGCCCGGAGCCAACCACAGGTGGCCTCCCTAGCGGCATAAGCCAGCCAGGAAGGACACAGGTCCAATAAACATGTAGTGGAACTCAGCCGCCACATAGTCCTGTCCACTTCATCCTCAGAAACAGGATCAAACTCATCCCAGATCACATTGGCCAGACTGCCTGTATCCCATTCCTCAGACCACTGCAAATCAGAGGACAACCCCCTCCGAATCCGAGCGATCTTATCCGACAGATATTGACCAAACTCCTCAGCCCTTCCCCACAATGAGTCCGCCCCCCCTCCATATGAAGGAGAGAGCGGGTAGCCCGAAACAGGGCAGCTGGGAGATTATCTGTGGATGCTATGAGGGTGGAGAGATAAGACCTCCTCGATGGCCTCATAGCTCCCAGGTAAGTCCTAATATGGGCTCTTAGCTGGGCTCGATCAGACTGGGAGCGGGTGGACCTCCACCTGCTCTCTAAACCCCTCCGATGGCATTTCATCTCCTGGAGCTCCTCCATATACCAAGGAGCCATCCGGGATCCACGGCGTGTGAGGGGACGCATGGGGACAACCCTGTCGAGGGCACCCAACACAGCCTGTTGCCAAGTGGACGCCAGATCCTCGGCAGAGCTGTGGGCAAGGGAAGAGGGAAAAAACCCCAGTTCCGTCTGGAACCTCTCAGGGTCCATCAGGCGTCTGGAGTGGAAGCATCTAAGTGGCTCCTCATCCCAGCAGTGGGGGGCAGCCTGTTGGAAGACCAGCCGTAGGAGATAGTGATCAGACCATGGAACGGGCAATGCCATAACAGTGGCCTGCCCTCCGTCACTACGCCACTGTTCAGAGACAAAAACTAGGTCGAGAGTGTTTCCCCCCTAGTCAGGCCTAGAATCAATTGGGTCAGGCCCATGGCTTCCATAGAAGCCATGAATTCCTGGGCCAAACCTGACGCCCCACCCAGGGAAGGAAGATTGAAGTCCCCCAGGACTATAAGGTCCGGGAACTCCACCGCCACCCCTGAGAGGACATCGAGAATCCCAGGCAGGGCAAGCAGCAAGCCCATCTGACCGTTAGGCCCCCACCTCAGGAGGAGGGTCTCACTCCCACCTATCTCTGAAACAGTGACCTCCCTTGGAAACAAGGTCTCCCGAATAACCACAGCCACCCCTTCCCTGGGCCTGTGGCCGGTGCAAAACCTGAAAACCTGGAGGGCACAATTCAACCAGAGGGACACCACCCTGCAGGCCCATCCAGGTCTCGGTGATACATGATATGGCCCTATGCCTCGACATCTCCTACCAATCCCAACCACCCTGGGGATTGCAGTCCCCTCCTCATCCCCCAGGGCCCCACCAGCCCCCAACCCCCACCCCCCCCACCATGCATCGGGCTGCGAAAGGACCCATCCATCCCCCTCCCTAACCCCTTAAGATGGCCAATTAAAAAGTTTAAAAGTTTCCCCTTCGTACCAAATTTAAAATTTAAACCCCTGGTTGCAGCATGCCACCTCTCGGGATCCCAGGATCCATCATTAAGGTAAGCTCTTGACAACCCAAAGGGCCACTTCACAGACAGGGGAACCGCCTGGAGGGCTCGTAGTTCCAGCGGAGAGTAGGCAGGCATAATAAAACACATTCCAGGGCAAATCGGTATAATAGGCTGTAGACTAGATGGAAATAACTGCAAAGATGGAATAGATGCAGTACAAAGGGCCAGGCAATGATGGTCAGGGACAATCCACAATCAGCAGCTCCCTCACAGGTGCCGATAGCCAAAGTCAAAATGGTCCAGTCACTGCTCTCCCACCACAGTGACTTGTGGGAAGAGTCCAGAACAGCCCCTTGCACTCTCACAGCAAGGGGGTCAAATCCATCCATTGCCCTCTCACTGCAATGGGGAATAGCCAGGCCCCAGAGAGAGGAAGCTGGATAAAAGTCTGGGTAGATGGCATAAATAAACCAGGCACCCTCCATAGTACCAAGAGAAGTCCAAGATGATAACATTAAAAGACGAAAAGATGACATAAAAAGACGAGAAGATGATGGCCAGAGATGGAGCCTATGAAAAACATAGGATGACCAGATCCAAAAGATGGATGGCAAAACCATTCAAGCAGCTGATTAATATGATTCTCTGGGTTGTTTTTATGTAGTGCTTAATACCTCTATTTCCAGACAAGCAGCTTCCCCAGTCCCATCTTCATCTGTACACGTACTGTACCATATCATTCCCCCACCATCACCTCAATACACATTCACTGGGGCAGCTGGATTTACTCGATTGAACACTTTAGATCTCTATCATTGCCACTGACATGTTACCTAAACTTCTACAGTTGAATGGTAGCACCTTCATTGGCACCATAGGCTGCTGAACATCTGATCAGAAGTGCTGTTGCCCTCATAACTCAATTGCCAGCTCATAAGATGACCCAGTCAGCCATACAGTCCAGCATGAGTTTGATCAAATAGGCAGATGAACATCTCTTCCTCCATGGTCACTCAAAGGTCACTCCTGAAGTTGACTATCCTGAGAGTTATGTGCTACTTTACTTCCCTAAAGTATAGAATAGTGTAAAATCCATCCAATCTGCCTGGGTAATTCTATGTCTGTAGCTAATGTATTTTAAACACAGTACTTATATAAAAAGGGCAGGATAATAAAATGTGATTTATTGATTCAATTTCCCTGGATCCACAGAGGAAAGTTCTTTTGTCCGGGAGAATTTTACAGTATTTATTTTTTGAAAAAGCAGATGTGAGAGCAATATATCTAGATATAAATTTTTTTATAGTCTTGGAAAGGTGAATGCTGCTAAATAGTATGCTGTTTTTCAGGTAGAATGCTTAGCCCAAGCTCATTCTATGATGTCCTATGCACTTAGTGTTCCGAATCCTTAATTCTTTGCAGGACAACCTAATTACCTTGGTAAACTTAAGTAAGGAATTTAAACCCACAAAATAGCAACTGTTTATCCATTTTGACTTTCCCCCTTGATAGATGTTTATCTTCCAAAACAAATGGGACTAAATCCAAGGAACAAAACTTGGATCATTATTATTATTTATTTATTGTACAATCAATGAGAAAACTGATCCTAAGCTACTGTCTGTCTCCAAGCTTTCCGCTCAGTCTTTAGCGCAGCAAAGAATATACATATACTTATACAAAGCATATACAAAGCATATACAACACAGTATCAACAGTAGAGTCCTTCAAATTTCTAAGTTCTACTATATCACATGACCTAAAATGGACATCTAACATCAAAAACATCATTTAAAAAAGCACAACAAAGAATGTTCTTTCTGAGCAACTCAGAAAGCTCAAACTGCCCAAGGAGCTGCTGATACAGTTCTACAGAGGAATTACTGAGTCTGCCATCTGCACCTCTATAACTGTCTGGTTTGGTTCTGCAACCCAACAAGACAGACACAAACTTCAGAGAGTAATAAAGACTGCAGAAAAAACAATTACTACCCACCTGCCTTCAGTCAAGGACTTGTATACTGCACAAGTCAAAAAGAGGGCTGTGAAAATTTTTACAGACCCCTCACATCCTGGACATAAACTGTTTCAAATCCTTCCCTCAAAACGACGCTATAGAGCACTGCATATCAGAACAACTAGACACAAGGACAGTTTTTTTCCCGAAAGCCATCGCTCTGCTAAACAATGTGATCCACAATTATAACTTCAAAAAAAGGCAACTATGATCTTATAGACAATGATCTCTCATCACTTGATTGGCAATCTCTATTCACTGGATGCAATACTGTTGAAGACCATTACAACATATTTTTACTTGAAGTCAAAAGAGTCATCAAACTATATGTACCAATAACAACTCCTAAAACCAGAAAAAACAGATTACTCATAACAATAAGGAAGCTTCAATCCCAAAAAAGATCACTTTGGTGGAAAAACAAATCTGGTCACGTTGCCAACTTCAAAAGCCAATACAAAAATTTATGCCACCAGATAAAGACTGAATTATCACATTAAACAATTATCACAATTATCACATTAAACAAGAGGAAAACCTTTTATGCACCAATTCCACCTGCGCTTTCTACAATTTTGTAAACAACAAACTAAAAGACTCAAGATCCATCCCACCCCTGAAAGGATCTAATGGTAAAGACTGCAATGACAGTACCATCAAAGCCAACCTCTTTAACACATTCTTTGGCTCAGTATTTGTAAACAACAATGGATCATGCCCAGTATTTCCTAGTCGAACTACAGACAACTACAATGATCTAATACGTATCGATTTTACAGAAGACAATGTTGAAAAAGCACTACACAATCTAAAATGATCTCTATCTACTGGACTGGATGCAATATGTGCCTACTTCTTAAAAAAAACTATCCACTGCCATAGCCGAACCTTTAAGCATAATCTTTGAAAACTCTTTCAGGACCAGCTCCTTGCCAAACTTATGGTCACAAGCCACGGTCATCCCCATCTTCAAAAAGGGAGACCCCAGTCTAGTTGAAAATTACAGACCAAACTCTTTATGCTGCATCACCTGTAAAGTCATGGAATCAATTATTAACCAATCCATTATCCTCCACTTAGAGACAAACAACCTACTCTCTAATAAACAATTTGGTTTCAGGAAAAAAAAACCATCCTGTAATCTGCAACTCTTACACTGAAAAAACATATGGACTACACAACTCTATCAGGGCAAAGCAACAGACATAATCTATATAGACTTCTGTAAAGCCTTTGATTCAGTGGTACACGACAAACTCCTCCTAAAACTAAAATCTTATGTTATTTCTGGTCACCTTCATAACTGGATAGAAGCATTCCTGTCAAACAGGCAACAAATGGTCAAAATTAGGAACGTCCTATCAAATTCTGTACCTGTCAATAGTGATGTCCCCCAAGGCAGTGTTCTAGGACCAACTCTCTTCATACTCTACATAAATGACCTCTGTGATCATATTAAAAGCAACTGCATTCTCTTAGCTGATTATGTAAAGCTATTCAACACCACAGACAATACTGCTACTCTTCAAAAAGACCTTGACTATGTATCAGAATGGTCAAACAAATTGCAACTTCAAATCTCAACAAATAAATGCTCGGTCTTACATATTGGTAAAAAAAATCAGAAAATAAAATACAAGCTGAATAGTCAAGACATTTTTGATGATCCAAACTCTGTCAAGGACCTTGGAATACTCATCTCTAATGATCTAAGTGCTAGAGCCCACTGTAACTACATAGCCAAAAAGGCATTAAGAGTTGTTAACCTAATCCTACGTAACTTTTTCTCTGGTAATATCACACTACTAACTAGGGCATACAAAACATTTGCTAGACCAATACTTGAATACAGCTCATCAGTCTGGAACCCACATCACGTATCTGATATTAACACAGTTGAGAAAGTCCAGAAATATTTCACAAGAAGAGTTCTACACTCTACTCATTGCAGAATACCTTATGCCACCAGACTTGCAATTCTAGACCTAGAAAACCTAGAACTATGCCGTCTTCAGTCCGATCTAAGTATAGTATATAAAATCATACATTGCAATGTCCTACCTGTCAATGAATACTTCAGCTTCAACCATAACAATACAAGAGCACACAATAGATACAAAGTCAAGGTTAACTACACCAAACTTGATTGCAGGAAATACGACTTCAGCAACAGAGTGGTCAATGTCTGGAATACTCTACCTGACTCTGTGGTTTCTTCCACAAACCCCAAAAACTTTAACCTTAGACTTTCTACTATTGACCTCACCCCTTTCCTAAGAGGTCTGTAGGGGGTGTGCATAAGCGCACCAATCGTGCCTACCATCCCTGTCCTATTGTTTCTTTTATTTTTCTTCTATGTATTCATTTCATGTATTCATAACTATGTTTATCCTTATCCTTATTATCTTGTAAGCGATTGACAAATCAAATAAATAAATAAATAAATAAATACATAATTCCCTCAACACTGTTTAACTATTACAAAGTCTGCACTACTATTACTGTTAATCTTCTCATCACTCCTTATCACCCATCCCCTGTCACTTGTGACTGTAACTTGTCGCTTGTATCCTTATGATTTATATTGACTGTTTCCTAGTATGATTTGATTGCTTATTGTACCCTATGACTATCATTAAGTGTTGTACCTTATGATTGTGCGGGGGTTGGACTAGATGACCTATAAGGTCTCTTCCAACTCTGATTATCTGTTATCTGTTATCTGATTCTTGACTCTTGACAAATGTATCTTTTCTTTTATGTATACTGAGTGTATTTGCACCAAGACAAATTCCTTGTGTGTCCAATCACACTTGGCCAATAAAGAATTCTCTTCTCTTCTCTTCTCTTCTCTTCTCTTCTCTTCTCTTCTCTTCTCTTCTCTTCTCTTCTCTACTCTATCTTCTCTTCTCTTCTCTTCTACATCTAAAGGGAGAAAGAATATTAGCCTGCATTTCCTAATTTCCCATTTACTTATGTATCAGTCCACTTCTGCCCTACAAAGAATTTGGCAAGAGGTTTGGACAAGGAATCTTTATTATGTTTTCAGGTTAATGTTTTCCCTGTATTTTGGATTATAGTTCTATTAACTCTTATTGACATCAGTTGGAGTACATGAAATGATCACAGCATTATTAGTATCAGCATCAATATGGGAATATTGAGGCCTGCAAATTGGAAAGGATAGAAACTGGTTTATCTTTTGGCCAAACAATAGTTGACTAGATTGGGGACCATTATGCATCCATCTTAAACCCTGGTCTCATTTCAGTTCATGTAAATCTTGACTACTATATCTATGTATTCTAATTTCCTCTGCTTGGCTTGAACATTTCCAGACTTGGAATCTGTATAGCTTTATCTTTTTCCAAAGGTCATTGACATAACCATTTTCCCCCACCATTTTTTGCCTCTTTAATTTCCTTCCCAGATATTAACACCTATTTTCCCACTTCCAACCTTAGTTCAATCCCTTGTGATAGTTCCTGAAATATCTATAGTTTTCTGAAATGGATGCTACCCAGCATTGTTGACTTCCCCCAGGAATCCTTTCAAAAATTGCCTTTTTGATGCTAGGTACTCATATCCTAGTTATATTTCAGTTCAAGTAAATTCCATTTCTTGAAGAGGTTTATTTTGTCCTCAAATGTTCCCCAGTGTCTAACAAAAACATCCTTCTCCCTGGCACCACATTTGTTCATTCATTGCAACTCTGTGCTCTGCTTATCTAGTTGTCCTTGCACACAGAGCAGGTGACATCATTTTCTAGAAGGCATCTCCATATACTGCCTGCTTTTCTAGGCATTTCTAGTCACCTTCATTTCAAGGGAACAGATTTGGTTCATAAGAGTCAGAAGCTTATTGCATTGAGCAAAAATTCATGATTAATGACTGATTGGCAGACAATAGTACATTTGACACTCTGTAATAAACTGAAAAAACATTTTCATGCTAATTTTCTATCTTCAATCTAGTTATTATTATTTTTATTTAAGAGTATAAAAATGCCCTTTATTAATGAATTGGTTGCATTTTTACATGGCTGACTTCAAACATATCTCTGGCTGTTTAGGACAAATTAAATGTCATTAAATCAAAAAACAGTCCCATTCCAAAAGAAAACCTGGCATCTAGAATTACTTCATTCTTCAACAACCAAAAGCTCTGTGAAGGTGATGCAATGTAGTCTGGATTCCCTGGAGGAAGGGATGCATTCCAGAGAAGTAAGAGGCAGTTCAGTTCAGATAGTTTGTGTGTGGGAAAGGGAATGAAGACAGTCCTCCCTAACAGTTCTCAGAATATATGCTTGTTGTAGATAGTAGGGTGCTTCAGTTTTGTAAGATTCAGTCTATAGGTGTGGAACTATAAAGAAATCTGCTTGGAAGAATCACCATGAGTTTTTGATTTTGGGAGTTTGACAATGGAAGACTCCATCAATGCTCCCCTCCCCACTTCCCAAATAAAACCTGTAAGGGAAGTCAATATCTGGATTTCCATGAACAAGTTTCCATAAAATAGAGCATATGTTGTTTGCAGTCACAATTCAATATTTTGGATTCATAGCAAAACTCATCATTACTCTTAGTTTTTGAGGCTTGATTGTCTTTTTTTTAAATTACATTTATATGCCGCCCTTCTCCAAAGACTCAGGGTGGCTTACAATTTTTGGGATACAACCCAGTGTGCTCAGCAATAGCCTTCATTCCATTGTATATGCCTGCTTATTACTAAGCGGCATTTTTACAAAGTCAGCTTATTGCCCCCAACAATCTTGGGTCCTCAATTTACCTACCCCGAGAGGATGGAAGGCTGAGTCAACCTTGAGCCTGGTGGGATTTGAGCCTACAGTAATTGTAGGCAGCTGGAACTTAAATACAGGCATTTAACAGCCTGAGCCACCAAGGCCCTTTGCTTTCCTTTCTTATTTACTCAAGAGCTTTTGATGAGGACTTCTGTTCAACATTTTTAAAAATTCAAGTGTCAATGGGGCCACTTCTGTCCAACAATTCATCTGTTTATCTGCTCCCCACAGGATTTGTCTTTCCATAATATTTATTGATTCTTCTCTACCAAATTTTGCTCTCTACCTGCCTAGTTAACTTTCCTTCATTATCGTTTGTATCAGTTTGCCTGGAGTAAATGTTAGGCTTGATTGCCCTATACTTTCCCAGTTGTCCTTTTGTCCTAGGCCTAGATAAGATCCATGGTCAAGCCATAGAAGCTTACTGGATGCAATGGCCAGTCACTCTCTTCCATCCTAATCTTCTGAAGAGATTATTGAAAAAAAAATTGGAAGCAGAAATTTCTATGGGAAAGCCAGAATATGAATCTAATAAAAATAGTTTTACATTTATGTTATCATGGACCTTCAGTTAGATGCTATCAGGACCCAGTGATTTATTATTGTATAGTCTCTCAAGATGTCCTAAAACAACTTCTCTTGTTGCTTTTTGGCTTATATCTTACAATTCTGTCCTGAATGTCAATGCATGGTCAGGTACCCGTCCTTTATTTACTACCTTATCATATTACCATAGATGGTATAATTCCATTTTCTATATAAAGATATTCAGTGATATGAAGAAAACTATCATATTTCTTTTTATTTTTAAGTAAAATTACTTTTCAATGTTTTTATTTCCATAATTATCTAATGGTATGTGCTAGTGGAAGTTCACGTAGATTACACATGCCTATTTTCATTTACTACATTAAAGGATAGTGGTCTTATTTTATTTGCATACACATGTCATTTTAAATGGCTTGTACTGAGTTCACAGTCTCATTTCCACTGTCCCTTTAAATCTGGATCCTAATGCTTGCGACTAGAAATTTCTGTTTGTACACTGATTTAGGGCTATAGTTGAAATAAAATTAGTAATGCTAATTACTGTAATTAGACTTCTTCAGTCTCCTTATGAATTTCATAGCCCTTATCATTTACAGGACAGAAGAAAGGTTTTCTCAAGAGAGATGGAATTAACTGGTATGGTAATAAAATCCTTAGCTTATTAACAGGTGAGGCAGAGATATGCTAACATAGCATCTCTGTCACTGCCCGAACTGCAGAGGTGGCATAAATAAGAGAATGTTGAAATTCTAATGTACTGTAGGTTGCTGCCTCAGGTATCAAATAAGTGACAATGCATGTTTTTCTTGGCCATATTGGTTCAAGGCATAACATTCACAACTGGAATTCTATTCATTCTGAGTCCCTGGAATTATTTTTGGTGAAGAGTGATGAAGAAATATATTAAGTAATAATTAGAACGAGAGGGCAAAGTCAGAATACCGAGTTTTACGAATATAATATTTGGAATATACACACATTTTTGTCACTGACTGTAGATATAATATACTCAGGTTTAGCTTTTAGAACTAAAGCAAGTTTCTTAACATAAACACTGAGATAGCATTATTTGAGCATTACAGGTATCTGAAAAGCATATTAAGAAGCATAATATGCAGCATAATTCATGAAAAGATAAAAAAGAATGGAACACTTTCTTAATTCGGTTAAAGCAACATATTTAATTTTGCATTATGTAGTTTGCAACCTAACTATTTTGGTTCACACTGAGTAAAGTAATCCTATCTATTTTCATTGCTCATTTCTTCATCATTCTTATCACTGGTTCTTTGGATTCTGGAGGCAGATCTAAATAATTGGAAAATTTATATCACAAATTACAGCAGAAATCATGATTTAAAACCTCTATTTTCAAACTATAATTCCTTATTTTCGTTTGCCAAATAGCTCCTAATGCAAAGTCTACTTCAGAATTTTTGTTTTGTTTTTAATCCCTGAAACTGTGGCTTGTTCCACTAATCATGTAGTAGGTGAACAATCAGAGTGGTTGTGAGAAGCAAGTCAGCCTAGATCTCCAGCTCTGTTGCAGAGGAGAAAATTGGGTTTTTAAAATTATTTTGCTATTTGAGAGCCCATTTTAAGGATTTACATACATCAAAATTGGGTGGATATGTTCTACTAAACAGAAATTGTCAAACAAATTCTCAAGGCCACAAAACAAAACAAAACAAAAATACAAACACAAACACAAACACAAACAAAACAAAACAAAAGAAAAAAAGAAAAAAGAAAAAAACAAAACAAAACAAAAACAAACAAAACAAAGCTCAACAATGCGCCTACCATCCCTGTCCTATTGTTTCTTTTTTTTTCTTATTCGTATCCATTTCATGTATTCATAACCATGTTTATACTTATATCTGTTATCTAATCATCGCTTGACAAAATAAAAGAAATAAAAATGTCCCCTTAAAAGTGACAGTAGCACTGGATCTTGGAAACAAATCCTAAAATTTATCAGAGCTCCTTTATGATATTCTCTCTTGGGGTTTAACTGAAGCATAAGAATTCAGGAAGGCAGTCAATCTGCAAAGATATCTATACAATAAAAGGCAGATCATTCATACATGTACCCTGATTTAAGAACACAATACAGAAATCATAGAAATTTCCTTGAATTTCTCTTTTTCTTTGAAAGAATGTTTATAGAAAATTCCATTTTATCAAATTGAAATGTAACTAAAAAGAATTTCTCTGCACTAAAAGAAAAGTCTTAATCTTGAGTCAATCCTTTTCTAACTTTCTGCTGTAGCATTTAGACACACTTCCTTTTTTGGGGAAGACTGAAAGAAATTGTGAACATTTATAGGTACCAGAAAAAAGAAAAGAAAACATTGATGCAGGCCAAGGTTATCAGCTGAGCAGATAAAATTTTGGCTGAGTCCAACTACCTTTGATAAAGTTCTAAGGCATGTAACCTGAGGCACAAATTATAAATCCATTTTTACTGATGGTATTTTTATGTGAATATGTGTAACTGTGGTGGAATAAATAAATGACATTTCTACTTGTATGTTTTGTTTCTGTGTAAGAAGGCTGTAGTTCCATAACCCTCACGTTGGAAATAAGCTTCTCTGAAATCAGCTATACTCATATCTGAATAGGCACTGGTAATGTATCCAAACTTCCTATAGAAAAGTAAAAGTGCTTCCAGAGATAGTTTTGTATTTGCAAAAAATAAGGGGCATGAGAATTTGCTGCAATGATGTTTGTGTGGTTCAGTTTATTGCTTAATTCTCTTTAAGGATAAGGAGTTTATTGCTTAATTATCTGTAAGAAGGCTGAACTCTTATACATGCTTACCAGCAAATAAGCTGCACTGAATCTAGTCAGAGTAATTTCTAAATAAGCATATAAAACAGATTTTTAAATTCATGCCCTTGGTCATTTATAAGATAGCATGCAGAAGGAACTATATGCAATTGATATGCAAGGAAGTGATATTTACAAGCCATGCCCTTGATTACTTCTAGATAGGCATACAGAGAAAATACTGATGTTTTCACTTATTTTAGACATTCAGGCGTTTTGGGAAAGCACTGTTTGTAGTTTAATTCCAGTTTAATTTGACCTCCTTAACATTGGAATACAGTCCTTAACATTGGAATACATTGGAATACCTTTAAACGTTTACCTACCTCTGATATGAACACAATAGAATTAAATATAATAAAACATTCATTTGATATCTTGTTTGGTCTATATAAGGACCATCTCTAGGGTTTTAGAGAGATGAGAGAGAGAGAGATAGTGAGAGATAGAGACAGAGATAGAGACAGAGATAGAGACATAGGGACACAGAGAGAGACACACACACACAGACACACACACACACACAGAGAGAGACAGAGACAGGGAGGGAGGGAGGGAAGGAGGGAGGGAGAAAGAGAGAGAAAGGGAGGGGGACAGAGAGAAGAGAAGAGAAGAGAAGAGAAGAGAAGAGAAGAGAAGAGAAGAGAAGAGAAGAGAAGAGAGAGACAGAGGTAGACAGAGAGAGACTCTTTCTATCCCAGAGGGCATGGACATTGTTTGGCTTCAACAGAGGTAATCCTAACAATTCGTGGTATGTGGCAGAATGGAGAACTTCATGAGCACCCATATAACTACTGCAGCCATAATGCAGTTAGACCATTCTAAATCCTCTCCTTATTATGGGTGCTTCCTTTAGACAGCAATGTATATTATCTCAGTTGTGAAACACACAATTAACGTTCTGCTCCTTATAGCTTTACCACTGCTTTATATTTTACAACTGGTACTGTGTTTGGATACATTATAGCAGCAATCAGTCAAAAGACAGTTTGGCAAATTTATCTAAAAAGATAAATTCCCTGAACATGCATAGTGTTGTACTATAAAATCCTGGCATCTGTATGGCTACAGAAATAACTTTTTTAAAGAAAAAAGTTCCTATATGTTAAAGACAACTACAAACAGCATTCCATAATATAAAGACCTAATATTTTTTAAATAAAACTCATAAAATGAGCATCTTTAACCATAAACAGATTTGCCTTCATCTAGTTATAAAAATTTTACTTTCAAAAAATGATTTTTAACATAGCTTGTGAGTTCTGGCACACTAATTCCAGTCCAAATGTTGACACAGAGCCTATTTGCTGTCCCTTCATCTTCTGTTGTTCTGAGGCAGAATGAGACAATTCACCATGGCCTGTCAACAGTCAACTGGCTGTGGGACAACTCACCATAGGACAATTTAACAATTCAATTATTTAAAATAAATGAAAAGATATTTTAATTTTTGTCATGTATATTTCATTCTGTTCCTCCTTTTGTATCCTTTAATGATTCTATAACACCATTTCTCTGAAGTTAGTGTAATTCTTGTCCTGCAGCAGGTTGTCCCATGGCAAATTGGCTGTGGCAAGTTGTCCCACAGTGAATTGGTCATGGCACTTCAGCTGTGACGAGTTAGCTGTGGCGAATTGTCATAGACCCATTATGAGGTGGGACTCTGTGAAGTTCCAGACCCAGCTGAAACACCACTGTGCTGCTAGGGTAAGAAGCAGACTAATTTCAGAAGTCACTGTGCGTAGTGTAATTTTGAGCTGGGGTTTATGTTGAAATCTCATAAGATATCCAGAATTCCTTGTAAAAATATTGTTATTTAAAAAAAAACTCATCCTTTTTGAAAGGTTTATTTCAATGCAATGCTATTGGTGGACTGGGTTCATGCGAGAAGTATCTTGTCTTCCTCACTATTCCTTTTCTTTATGGACTGAAAATACAGACTCATTTAAAGGCAATTAAAAGAAATATTAAATTCCACTCTATTTTTTTTTTTTTTTGGATTCCTGAGTTGGAATTACCATCAAATGAATTTTATGTTTCCTGAGTAGGATTCCTATCATATCACAATTTAGATATGTATATAGGAAGTAGCGGTGGCTCAGTGGCTAAGACGATCAGCATGTTGATCAGAAAGGTTGGCAGTTCAGCAGTTCGAATCCCTAGCACTGCGTAATGGAGTGAGCTCCCATTACTTGTCCCAGCTTCTGCCAACCTAGAAGTTTGAAAGCATGTAAACAAGCAAGTAGAAAAATAGGGATTACTTTGGTAGGAAGGTAACAGCATTCCATTTGCCTTTGGCATTTAGTCATGCCAGCCACATGACCACAGAGACGTCTTTGGACAGTACTGGCTCTTTGGCTTTGTAACGGAGGTGAGCACCACTCCCTAGAGCTGGAAACAACTAGCACATATGTGCGAGGTGAACTTTACCTTTATAGGAGGTAAATAACCCTATTATTTTGAGCAAAGGTATGTTTTTAAAAAGCAACTAAGTCTAGAGCCAGAGAATATATTTTGCCAATCCATTTTCTTATCAGCACAGACAGTGTAGATGAAGAAATCATTTTTTTTAACCAACTGAAAAGTGAAGCACTAAAAGGAATAAAAGAAAACTGAAGGCTTCTAAATAAAGAGTTTAATGAATGAACAGCTCTTTTAAATTGGGCTTCTTTCTTATGCAATGGATTATTTTTTTAACTGTGTGGTAATTTACATGCCAGTCAATTTGCATATATTAACCCAAGCCCCCTCTACCTTTCCCATGTACCTCCCTTTCTGAGTCACATCTTATTATAACTCTTTTGGGACCAGACAAATTAAATCTGTTGAGGCTATATTAATTCATCCAAAGTATGCTGTGCAGGTTTTTTTTATAAATAATCACTGGCAGCATGATGGATTTGTATCTCTGAATGAAATTACTCACTCACTTTACCTTTCTCTTCCAAGCAGCCTGAGAAAGAGCAAGATGACTATGATGAAAAGAATGAGATGGCTTCCTTTGAGAAAATGCAGGTGGGGCATCAGAGGAGCAAGAAGGGCAAGAGACTGAGCATAGGCTGGATACTTAGGCTGAGTAAGCCTTTATCAGGAGAAAATCCCTATGTTACTTTATCAGATGAATTCATTGATGCAGAATTCAGGAGGGGGAAAAACAACACAAACACAATGAGAAGAAATTTTAAAAAATGAAAGAAAATGAACTTTAATTAATTGCATCATCTTCTAGACATGGATTCTTTAGATGGACACATCCATAATGGACACATCTCTCTTTGCAGTGTCATCTCATTTTAATAAACAATCTGATTGGAAGTTTTCCATGAAATATTTTACTTAGTGTCCTTAATTTTAAGTATTTTTTTCTTGATATAGCTTCAGTTTCGAATGCTACTGTTAATGATTAATCACTTTATTGAAGAGTTCTATTAAAAATTTGGGAAATTATTATTTAAAATTCAAATTTCAGTCTTCAAAGAAGTTCAAAACCATTGAAGCAATACCAATAATCTAATCCTGATATATCCTGCACCCTGATTCTGCTAATCTTATTTCTAAAAAGTTTTTCCACTGATTTCTAAAAACTAAAAAGGATATTCTTTATCAAGTCAAAATGTTCTTGTAGATGATACATGAGGCTTCAGGAACCTTCCACAATATGAAAATACCTTACCCATGATACCTTAACAACATTTCTTGTACTCATAGTTAACCACATTTTGTATAATAGTGGTAAAAGATATTTAGCATGAACATTCATTCTTAGATGTGTCTTTTAAGTGTGAATAAATGCAAAGTAGAACAAATTGTATACCAGAGCAAAAATAATATTCAGGAACTGGCTAAGCAATTTGGACAAGAGGATAAGAATAAGCATTACTGTAATTTAAAAATGGTTGTTATCACCTGGAAAACTAGACAGGTGGGTGTAGCAAGGGCAAATGAAATATCTAGTGGTCTATGCTGTGGTATGCAGTGGTTAGAATGCAGTATTGTAGTTTGAGTCTCACTAGCTGAAGGTTGACTTAGCCTTCCTGATTGATTCAGATTGTTTGTGAGGCCACCCAATGTAATACATGTTCTGATCAGATTCTCCATTTAAGAATACGAGCCTTCAAGCCTCTTTACCAGTAAGCATAAGAATACACTTTGAGTTTGGCCCTGAAGGAGATCCTAAGCTAGAAACAGAAACATATGGCAAGAATATTTATTGCAGATTGTACACCTTTTTTATATATTTTATATATATCAGCTCCTTGAACTGATCCTAGGAATGAACTGGATAGATTAGTTTGTAGGAAAATGACACTAATTAAATGTTGAAATCTATATTATTCACTGAACTCCATAGAGTATGGAATAGAATCTAAATGCAGAATGATTAGGAGTGATAGAAAAGGCAAGAAGAAAGCAGGATAGGGAAGAATTAATTTTTGTTTAGCATATGAAACTCTTGATTTTTACAACTAAACTTTTAATGTATATAATCATATAATTAGTTATCATGTCCCTCTAGTCTTTCTTCATTCTCTGTTTTCCATTTCTCAAATAATACACTAATATTTACTGTACATTTTTTTTTCAAATTTCAGGACCTTCATTTAGACTTCACAGGAAAGTTTTTACCTTATGTACCTTTGATCTCTGCTTATTATAAAAATTTCAGATTGCTATAGCTTTATCTCAGGTATATAATACTATGCAATGCTTTTATTTAAAAAATAATGATGTGAAAATACCAGATTTAAGGTATGTTTTAACTGAACTCTTGTTTCAAACCAAATTAAACTTGGCAACTAATGCAGGTTAAAAAATATTTTAAGAAAAAAGGATATTTTTTATTATGCCTATATAAAGCACACTAACATCAAGAATCTGAATATGTTAATTTAGGCTGTATATGAGGAATGTCTGTGGGCAGAATGAGGGTCACTGAATATGGCATAACATTTGGTCCAAAGCTATAAACTAATATATTTGCACTTAAGTTCCAAGAACAAACTTAGGCTCTGCTAGTAAATTCATTTTCTTGTAGAGGAACCTACACTCTTTAATCTCTTTGCTAAAGGAATATTGAGAAGATGGGTCTTTGGGGGCCACTTTTGCTTTAGATGGAAGAAGTATCTGGACCTGTGTATGGATCTTATTTTTACCCTGAGAGAACAATGCATTTTTCTAGCTAAGTGACATTTATTATTGCTCTCATGATTCTTTCAGGAAAGATAAGAAATAAAGAAAAAGTTGTCTCCTCTATCATTTTTTCTAAAAGTGTGTGTCCATCATATTATGTAATAATTACCACATTTTGAGTATAAGGAGGGAAAGGAAAAAAGGAAGAAATACCGGTTCCATACTCCAAGCTATGCAGTTATGAATTTTTAGCATCCTTTCCTCAAAATAAAAAGGGCAATTAATTCATAAGGGAAGATAATTGTTAATTGCTGTTTCTCTCCCTGCTGCCTCTTCTCCCTCTGTTTATGTTAAACACTAAGCCTCAACCACGGCTGCTCTCCCTGAATCATAAAAAGGATTTGTCAGCTTTATCGCCTGCTTGCTTCTTTCCATTCCCTCTCCCATCAGGACATTTGAGGTGGAGGTATTTCTTCTTCATCCCTTTGTCCTTCTATAAAAACAATTCAATCCTGAGCTATAGTGATATAAATAATATTTCCTCACTGAAATATCTTACCTGGGAACTAGTCTTTGATTTATTTTTTTAAAAAAATTTTCCAGGTAGATGTTCATACTAGCACATTATGAACCATTACATCTTTCCCTTTTTCACTTAAGTCTCCCTCCCTCCCCCCTCCCCTCCTCTCTCTGCATTTTTGTGTGTCTTGTGTGATAAGACATAGAAGTGACTTACTATAGAAGGAATAGTGGAACCTGAGGACAGAGTGAAAATGGGGATCAGCCTTAACTAGTCACAAGCAAATCCTTCTCCCTCTTGAGTGCTGTTGGCCCCTATCTAATGCAATCCAGCTGTTGACCATTACTTGAAAAGATTCCTGAACATTTGGCCTTTAGAAATAAATCCCTTTAAATTGAATCTTCATGTGTGGGTCTTTTGTGCCTGAGAGTTACTGAAAAATGGACAAGTTCTCCAGATGAAAGTGCAGCCTTGGTGTTTGGTACGATGAACCCCACACTCATCACATGGTATCACAATTACAAGCAGGTCTTCATTTAGAAGCAGCTCAATATTTCATTGTGCTACTGATGTTATATCCATGGATGGAGGAATGTTGTTCGAGACCAATGAATGCCATTTAAAAATGGAGTTCCTTAAGGAACAGTTTGCATTCATTGGAAGTTATTTTTGGCAGTCCCTATTTGCAACTTCCTGGCACACCATCATAGCATGGACTAGCATGTTTAGGTAAAGGAAATTCATAGCAAATAGCAGAAGGAGTATTGATAGCTAAACAGAGATACCACCATAACAACCATACACACACACACACACACACACACACACACAACTAAACCTAAGGAGGTCACTGATTGGAAAGGAAAGACTAATTCTCTATATTAATTTATTGGTAAGAATAGCAAATGGAGTTTGTATGGCAAGTCTTTGTGAGATCTCCAGACTTACAATAGTATCTCTGAACTGATAGAAGCAACTGCTCTAATAGATCTGTGAATTGTCAGCCCAGACAAAAAGAGCCTCAGATAGGTTTTAAATTGGATTTAGAAAAGTGGAAGTTGGGAAAACTAGTTGTCTGAAACTGTTCCAGAAACGGGGGTGACTCCACAAACTGAAATGTTTTTGCATTTTTTACTTCTTCCATAATAAAACTTTATGAACACGATGGGGTAGTTTTAGAGCATCTCAAATTCTGGCACCATCTAGTTCATTTCTGACATTTTACAAGAACAGTTCAAACTTAACCAATGACATTCAAACCTGCATACATAACACCCCTCCCCACTAGGTTCAGTCCATACACAAACCCCAACCTATCTAATGTATTCTTTTAAATAGGTGGGGCTGTTACGTTGAGACCTTCGTGGTTCAGAAGTTTTAACATTCTCACCCAGTAAGAGAGGAAATGTGTCTGTAGACATTTCCCTAGTTGGACTTCCTGTGAAAGAAGACCCTGTTTGATTGTTAGAATCTAGTCTCTCCTCCTAACCCATCTCCAGCCCAATGTCAGCACCCAAGTCAGGTAGTGATGTGCAATCTTCCACTTGTAAGGATGGATTTTGGCATTATGACAGGTTTTGGGATGGTTCCTGTCGTAATGGCTCGTTACACATGGGGTTGATTCTTGTTTTCTGATTATCCTCATGTTCCTCCCCCTCCCCCCTAGAAAAAGCATTAGGTATGGGAGCTAGAGAGGAACAATTGCGATGTTCCTGAGGTAACCTGGATCTAAGCTGATCGATGTGCCTGCTCCAGAGGACTCCATCCTCTGTTTGTACCCTGTAAGAATGAGGGTCTGTGATTTGAGTTATTTCAGCAGGAATCCATGAAGGCTCACCCATAAGGTTCTTAGCATAAACAGAATCACCCACACTGAACGTGCGAACTTTGCTAGTGGAATCTAGTGGTGCGTTGGGTGCGTTAAGTGGGATGAAGGCGAACAAGGGAAGACCTAAGTTTCCTACCCATCAACAACTCTGCTGGGGATAAGTTAGTTGATGGGTTAGAAATGATGTGCTGAACACTAAGAAGTTTTTCAACTTTCTCAGTGATGTCCCCAGGACCCAATTGATGAAGCTTTTCCTTGGTAAAACGTACCTTTCGTTCAGCCCGGCTGTTAGCCGAAGGGTGCCTAGGGGCTGTCAGAGCATGTCTGATACCCAGTTGTGCTAGATAGGATTCAAAAGGGTTGGATGTAAACTGAGGGCCATTGTCAGAGACAAGAACATCAGGTAACCCGTGGGTTACAAAAAGCTTTTTAAGCTGCTTCATGACAGCATCAGTTGTGGTGGATGTCATGGGAATTACCTCGAGCCATTTGGAATATGCATCTACTATAACCAGAAAAGTGTGCCCTCTAGTAGGGCCTGCAAAATCAATGTGGATCCTAGACCATGGGCCCCTAGGACATTCCCATTCCAGTTTGGGGGTGAGAGGTGGGGCAGGCCTGACTACCTGACAGTTGGGACAAGATGCAACCCAGTTTTCAACCATTTTGTCAATACCTGGCCACCATACATAACTCCTGGCCAATCCCTTCATCCTTAAATACAAGGATGACCCTCATGTAGCATTTCCAAAACCTCCCTTTGCAGTTTTGCAAGAATAACCACCCTGTTACCCCACAAAATACATCCTCTTAATACAGATAATTCAGTTTGCCTGGATTTAAAAGGTTGGGCATGGTGAGGTAGATCTTGAAGAGGCCAACCTTTCTTAATCCAGCCTATAATAGGAGCCAATAAAGTGTCTTTGGCAGTCTCTCTGGCAATTTCAGCAGCGTGTACTGGAAGCTTGGCAACAGGTTCAAAGTCCTCCTTGTGACAAGGAAGTGGGCAACGACTCAAGGCATCAGCATGTCCAATGTTCTTGCCATGCTTGTGGATAAGGTTGTATGAATAAGCAGCAAGAAATTCAGTCCACCTTAGCATTCTTGGTGACAAGATAATGTGTGTAGGTTTGTCTCTTGCCACAATGCCTAACAAAGGTTTGTGATCTGTGACAATAGTAAATGTTCTCCCATATAAATACTCATGAAATGTCTTGATAGCTGCAACAATTGCCAATGCTTCCTTGTGCAATTGGCTGTAATTCCTCTCTGCTTTGTTCAAGGTGTGAGAGTAAAATGCAATAGGGGCTTCCCTCCTGCTGGGAAGCCTGTGGCTCAACCACCACCCACTCCAAAGGGGGATGCATCACAAGTCAGTACAACAGGTAAATTCTCAGAGAATTGTATGAGTACAGCATCAGACGTGATTAGTCTTTTAATATTGTTAAATGCTGATTGTTCTTTCCTGCCCCAGACCCAAACAGACTTTTTGTCCAGCAATCTGTGTAATGGTTCTGCAATGGTTGCCTTCTGAGGTAGGAACATGTGGTAAAAGTTAATAAGTCCAAGGAAAGCTTGCAAATCTGTTTTGCATTTTGGTCTAGGGGCTTCTTTGATTGCTTGAACCTTGGCATCTGTAGGGTGGATGCCATGCTTGTCAATCATATAGCCCAAGAACTCAACCTTGTCAGTTCTAAGAGTGCATTTTTCTTCCTTGACTTTTAATCCCGCTTTCTTGAATCTGGTAAGGACTTCTCTGAGTCTCTCTTGTAATTGAGTGTCATTTTCAGCAGAGATTAACACATCATCAAAGTAAGGCACTACCCCTGGCAGTCCTTGGAGCATCCTTTCCATAAGGCTTTGGAAAATGCCTGGTGCCACGCTTACTCCAAACTGTAACCTTTTACATTTGAAGGCACCTCTATGAGTCACAATGGTTTGGGCCTCTGCAGTGGCATCATCAACTGTTAGTTGTTGATATGCCTGGGCCAGATCCAATTTGGCAAAGACTGTACCCCTGCCAAGTGAATGTAATAAATGATGCACCACTGGAACTGGATATGCGCTCTGTTGAAGTGCATGGTTCAATGTCCCCTTATAGTCCCCACAGATTCTCACTGACCCATCAGTCTTGACTGGTGTGACTATGGGTGTCTCCCATCTGGAGTGGTCAGTGGGCTCTAAAACTCCTTGAGCTATTAGTTTATCTAATTGTGCATCAATTTTTCCTTTAAGGCAAATGGGACCCTTCTGGGCTTTAAGCGAATTGGGGGCACCTTGGGATCTAGGTTGAAAGTGATAGGGGTCCCCATATACTTGCCCAATCCGTTGCTGAAGACCTCTGGAAACTCAGACTTCAGGGCCTCCTCCCATTCAGTGTTGCTCATGTGATTGATGCCAGTCACCTCGATGCCTAGTGGATTGAACCACTCAAGTCCCAGCAAGCTTGGGCGGTCCTTGTCCACGATGGTCAGGGGCAAACGTTTGGTGTGGCCTTTGAATTTCACGATGAATTCTCTTGTTCCAACTACTGGAATCTTGTTCCCTTGGTAGTCTTTAAGAGTCAGTGCTTGCTTCTGGAAATGCTTCTTCTGAATGTTGGGAAGTAGCCTGTGAATAGTGTCCCATGACACCATAGATAAATAGGAGCCTGAGTCCACTTCCATTTGGCAAGGCCTTCCTTCAATTAGTACCTTCACATGTACTTTTCTGCTTCTTAAGGTTGAAGAATGACCAATGGTGACTGTTTGATGAGTTCCATTCTTCCCATTTGCTTCTGTATTGCGCCCCATTTTCTCACTGAAGTTGTTGGGCTTGAAATCTTTGTCAGGAAACTTCTTTCTGCTTGGTGGAGTTCTGGATGATTTGCAGACTCTTGCTAGGTGACCTCTTTTTTCACAACGGAGACAGATGGTATCAAAAAACTTGCATTCAGTGCGGGGGTGGCCCCCCCTCACAACCTCTGCAATAAAAATCTTGTCTCTTTCTTCCAAGGTCTTTCCTTTTCTTCTCCATTCTGAGTCTATAAATTCCTTCCTCCACCTCGCTACAGTCTGAATCAGAATCTATTTGCTCGCAATGGGTTGTTGTGGATTTTTCCACATCAGGATGGCTTGCGGCCTTGTTAATTTTCTTCATGGCTGCTGCTGAGGACTTGGTAGCTTCTGCTGAAGAAGCTTCTTCTATGGCCTCCTTAAGCGTGATCTTAGGTTTCATTAATAATTTGCTCTGCAAAACCTTGTCTTTTAGGCCTAGAACAAATCGATCGCGCATGGCCTCTTCTAAGTTGATAAATTCACATGCACCCCCAATGTCCCTTAAACTTGCCATGAAGTCATTAACATTTTCGCTTTCCCCTTGATCCTGACAGTAGAATTCGTGTCTCTTAATGAGGCACGATACTTGTGGCGTGTAATGCGCTCATAATAACTTTTCTAAATCGGGCCAGTTCATTACCTTCACGTCTGCAGCTCCCGCCAATGCCTTCACCATCTTGAAAACGGCTGGACCGCAGTGGGTGAGAAAGACCGCCCTCTTCCGCTTGTTGGAAATGTCGGCGAGATTGTTTCCCTCCAAATACATTTGGAAATGATCTGCATACGAGTCCCAGTCTTCTGCCGTCGGATCGAACGGGGCTGGGGGGTGTTCAGCACAGCCATCTCTCTGGCTTCTTCTCCGTTGTCTTCTCTTCAGGAAGGATCCCACCTTCGTCGCCAGTGTTAGATTTGCATGAAGAGTCAGACGCGAAGTGCTTCAGTGAAGAGTTTATTAGTGACTACAGCTCATAACAGACCCAATTTGGCTGGTCTGTGGCTGCTACTTATAGCCAGCAGCCGCAGTTGCCAGCCAATCAGAGTGCAGGGTTTTCCCGCACTTTTTAAACCAATCATTTCTGACATTTTACAAGAACAGTTCAAACTTAACCAATGACATTCAAACCTGCATACATAACAACAACAGCAACAATTTACTGAGACATCTATTTCTATAAATAGAGAAAAGCCTGTAGATGTAATGACTCCACAAAGCATTTACATCTAAAACTGTATATTTTGCAATAAGTTTACACATATATTAACCTCTGTTTATATCTACCCATATATATAATACTGGGAAATGTTTAGTTCAATTTAAAAATGACAAACATAGGAGTTAATTGAAATGCAATATATTAAAAAATGTTTGTAAAATAAAATATAGTGGTCTTGCTTCTTTTAACTATCTTGGTTTTGAAATTTGGGGAGGATATAGTGAAATATTATTTTACATTAATTGAAAGTGCCAGATTTTGGGAAATAACCTAGCCCACAGTGAGAAGCATGTTTTATACTATCAGGCCCTGAAATGTATAATATTTACAAAAGATACATGAAGGATGATACTATTTTCTCTAGTGATTTCTCTCATGTAGTTCAGCATCTTGCTTCTCTAAATGCTTATAAAATGTCGTACAATACTACTGGAAAAAAGGTTGGTTATTGAGGTGACTCAGGCCAGACAAACCACACATCTCCCATTAGATTTAACACCTACCCTTTGGTTTTCAACATTTCATTCTCCAGCTCTCAAAAGAGCTGTACCAGAATGTAATAGTTTCATTTCTAATAAAAGCCAGTTGCAATCCTACATGAACTTGATATGTTTGGGTGCTTTGTGCAACATTAGGGAGGGAGCAGGACTTTGAACTCTACATGTAGAACCAGAGGAGCTAGATTTTCTTCTTTAAAAAAAGTTTTTTTTATCACTGAGCACATAAATCTCAAGAGACTCTTCTTTATTAAAAGGCTTTAAATTATTCCCTACCTAGGTCACAAGAACACACTTTGCTAGGTTGATGAAGGAATGGCATAGTTTTAGAAGATACAGCATTGCTTTCTTTTATTAAAGACAGGTTTAGTGTTCATTCTAGCTTGCTTCTCATTCTGGTGAATCAGTTTCAGAACAGCATAAGAAAAATAAAATATGCATTAATTACGTGGTTGCATTCATGGACATCCATCTTCCATAAACCAAGAATTAAAATGCTGAACAGTATCTCAAACATTCACTGGGAAAAGTGCAAACATTCACTGGGAAAAGAACTACACACAACATTCTGTAGTTATACACACACCAGTGTGAAATTACAGCTGCTGGTTCTTCAGCTTGTATTGATCTTCACATGCATCATATTCTTCCCAAGAACCCAGGATGTTGTTATTACTATGGTCCATCAAACAATCATCCAGATGTTCAGACTGGATTTGGCATTTGTGTCCACCCATTGAGTCCTTCCCAAGGACTGAGATAGGCAGATGTGGAAGTCTGATGGTGTTGCAAATATCATCTCAAGATCTAAGCTGTTCCAGGTAAAGCCACCTTTTGCAATTGACTGATGGTAAATTTATCAGTGATGATGGTATTCATGTGGTGGTTGGTTGTTTTGGAATTGCACTCAAAGCACCTATGACTACTGGTAGTACCTTTGCTTTCTTGTGTCACAGTTGGTCTATTTCTATTTGCAGGTCTTTGTATTCTGTTACCTTCTCCAGTTCCTTCTATTCTGCTGTCTCCAAATGCTACCACATCCACTAGCCAGACTTTTTTGTCTTTCTTATTGATAATTGTTAAGTCTGGAGTATTATATGGTAGATGCCTATCTATTTGAAGTCTAGAGTTCCAGAGCACTTTGGCTTCTTTATTTTCTATTACTTTCTCTATCTTATGGTCCAATTCCAACTGAAGGCAAATGGTATTTCTTGCACATCTTCCAATGCACCATTGTTGCTACTTTGTCATGCTGTTATTTGTAGTCAGGCTGTGTGATCTTTTGAGCATCTAGCCACATAGTCCACTGTGTCTTTAGCTTTTTTGCAGAGGTGGCATTTGCTGCCTGTTGCTACTTTCTCAATACTGGTGTTGTATTCCAGTTTGGTGTGTCTAGTATTAGTTCAAGGCAATATACACATTTCATGAAATGCCAAATTTCCTGCTTTCTTCACAACAACTCTGTGAGGTGAGTTGGACTAAAAGAAAAGGATTCTCTCAAAGTCATCTGTTTGGTTTGGTGTTCTCCTCTGCTTTTCTATACAGTTTTGGAGAAATCTGTGATTGTCACTGGACACCTATATTTCCTACCAATTTTCTGGGGACACACCCTTCCAATGCCAATAATTCTGATCTTTAGCTTTTTATCAACTGCCTACTCTTGTCATAAAAAAATAGGTTATTTTCAATTGGGCTCCAAAAGATCTCACAAAACAGTAATGGACAACAAATAAATAAAGTTACATATCTGAGAGCAGGGGTGGCGAACAAGTTTGACACAAAGAGCCAAAATTTTAAACTGTGAGAGTCAGAGAGCCACACCACGCTGCAGTTGTTTCCGAGGGATGGAGACGGATGACGCAGCCGGGCGGGACTACGCTGAAATCTCTCCTCAGAGATCCCTCCTCAGAAGCAGCATAACAAAATCCAAACTTGGCAAAGAGCCACAGTATACAAAATAATGATAAGAGGCAAAGAGCCGCATTCATTTTGGCCGGAAGATGCCTCGAGAGTGTTCGCCACCCCTGTCTGAGAGGATGCACATGGAGGGGGGGAGAAAAGATTAAATATATAAAGGAAGGAATATGAAGAAATAAATCTTGAGTTAGAGTGCATAATATTATATACAGCAATACATATGCATATATAGTATGTACATTCTACTATAGATGTATATCTTTGGAACTAAAATATCCCAAAGAAAATGTATCAAAACTGAAAAAGTGAACAAGTCATCTGGTCTTTTCAGTGGGATAGGTGATGGATGACATAATTAAATTCAGACAGGAAGTTTCTGTCTTTTGCATAATGCTAGAAATTGAATCCAGGGCTTTATAGACCACAATGTAGGAAAAAAATGGTGGGTGGCTAGAAATGTTCCTTTACCTCCAATCACAGGTTCAGGTATAAACTGTACATGAATCAAAGGTCTTCATTCTAGATTGATTCCTATGACTGGGATATTTTTTTAGTTAAAATTATTATATATTCTTCCATAATTATAAAAATATAGTCCTCCATTGAAAATCATGCAAAGCTGACTTTGAAGTCCAGTAGAACAATTAATTTCCTGACAGTTAGAAGTATTAACCAGTGGAACTAGTTGCCTCCAAAAGTTGTGGGTGCTCCATCACTAGAGGTTTTTAAGAATAAACAGTCACTTATCTGAAATGGTGCAGTGTTTTCTGTTTGAGGAGGTTGGCCTGGAAGACCTTCAAGGTCCCTTCCAACTGTTATTCTGTTAGTCTAAAACAGTGGTTCTTAACCTTTTTGAAAGAATCGCCCCCTTGAGCCATTGAGGAAGTTGTCATTGCCCCTCTCCCCCAACATAACTGCTCCCCTGCCGCCTCTTAGCGTCCCCAAGGGGCCAGCAGAGGGGCACTAAGAGGCAGCAGGGGGCATTCGAGGCGCCGGCGGCCCTGCAGTTTCACCCATTTTGCCGGCCCGAGCGGTGCTACAGTCAATGGGTAAGCTTGCAGGGCTGGCACCTTGAACACCCCCCTGCCACCTCTTAGTGTCCCCAATGGGGCCACCAGAGGGGCACCAAGAGGTGACAGGGGCGCGATCGAACGTGCCGCAGCACGTAATGTGCCACTGCTTCCACATTGGAGGTGCTGGCTCCGGAGCAGTGCTAGTCAATGGGTGAACCTACAGGGCCGGCCAGCACCTCGAACGCCCCCCTGTCGCCTCTTAGCACCCCTCTGCCCGCCTCCTTGGGGATGCTAAGAGGTGGCAGGGGGGCATTCGAGGCACCGGCCCTGCAGGCTCACCCCATTGACTGTTGTACCACACCTGAACTGGCGCCTTGAATGCGGCAGCATGTTGGGAAAACCCACCGCCACTGCTTTCCCAAAGTGCTGCCGCTCTCACATTCTTTCTGTCTGTCCATCTGTCCATCCATCCATCCATCCATCCATCCATCCATCCATCCATCCATCCATCTATCCATCCATCCATCCAAAGGTCTGTCTGTTTGCCTGCCTGCCTGCCTATCCACCTACCTGTCTGTCTTTTTGTCTACCTACCTACCTATCTACCAATATAGATCTCTCTCTCTCTCTTCCAATATATCTCACTCCATCGCCCCCATATCGCCCCCCTTCCGTTCCTTCGCCCCCACGTCGCCCCTTTTCATTCCATTGCCCCCCTGAAAAAACAAAATCGCCCCTTGGGGGGCAATATCGCCCAGGTTAAGAACCACTGGTCTAAAATGCTCGTGGTGTCTGTTTGACCATAGTGGGAAGCAGTATGTGGAATTAGATGAACTCATAACTTCCTTGCATTATTTCAAACCCACTGGGATTCATTTAACAAATCTTGATGCTACCTGTACTGATTAAAAGAGCCTTGGTAGCTCAGGCTGTTAAATGCCTGCTCTTAAGATCCAGCTGCCTACAATTATTGTAGGCTCGAATCCCACCAGGCTCAAGGTTGACTCAGCCTTCCATCCTCTCAGGGTAGGTAAATTGAGGACCCAAGATTGTTGGGGGCAATTAGCTGACCTTGTGAAAATGCCGCTTAGTAATAAGCAGGCATATACAATGGAATGAAGGCTATTGCTGAGCACATTGGGTTGTATTCCAGAAATTGTAAGCCGCCCTGAGTCTTCGGAGAAGGGCGGCATATAAATGTAATTAAAAAAATAAAATAAAATAAAAGCAGCTCTCCAGATTAATATGCTTTCCTTTTCCTCATGCAATCAGAAACTCAACCTGGGGTTTTCTCCTGTATCTATAGCATATCCATGGCACATACTCTCCTATTGAAAGACAGCCTTAATTCCAGGCTGCCTCTGTCTCTGCATTTTCTTTATAGGTTTTATTCCTCCTTTCTATTTCATCTGGAAAATTAGACTTTTCCATATCACTTCATTGCTTTGCATTAAATGTTTGCTATGGAGGCAAAAAGCCAGTCTCTGAAATGAAGCAGAACACATGGTCTCTATTCTCCAGTAACCTACTGCAGGGGCTTCTGTTAATTCTTACTTTTTTTCTGCTAGCAGAGTTTCTGGCTTTTGCCTCTTCTTCTAAATGTCCCCTGTGTAAAAAGAACATAATAGGGCTTGACTTGACAAGAGAAGGATACTTGCTGCCAATTAAAACTCTTAATAGTGGGAAAAGGAAAGTGAACAAGATACTTTCTTTATGGGAGGAGTTTGTTGTCACCGAACCCTTCATGCTGCTGGAGGGATTAAAGTCAGAGGAGTAGCACATGTCAGATTTAAGATTAAGCTTCTGAATTTTGGAGCACAGAGACAATAATTCATTAGTTTGCTTCCTGAATTCTTTTCATTCTTCCACAGGCACACACTTCAGTGATCTTTCACTCATTTTTATGCCTTTACGTGTCTTTTTTTCTTGGAAATTATCAGATGCATTACAAATATAACATTTTCAATATTACTTTCAATGTCATTTTTCTTGTCCAGAAAGTGTCCGCTGGGTTAATTCCTTTCACAAAACTACACATCCTTGAACAGAGGAAAGAGTTGTTAAATAGCTTTAAATTTACAGTCTGAGGCTCCCCCTTTTGAGTTTTGGACCACAGACCCACCTTTGGTCCTCCAATGATGATTACAATACAGTATCCCTCCTCCTTGATCTCCTTCAGGGCTGCTTGGATATGTAATTTAGCAACATCTGGAGTGCTGTAGGCTGCATACCTTGCTATAGACCATACATTATATACAGCACCCTTTAATCTGTAGATGATTTACAGTCTTTGACTGCTTTCTTTTTAGCCATTAGATCTTGGTAAGCCTTGTCTTTCTCATAGCCAAGCTGATCAGGATTGAGGTTATGATCATGATGTCAAAAACATACAATCTCCATTCTGGAATGCCAGGATGGTTCGAATAACTAGTTGGCAGATGGCTTCTCCTGAAAATGCCTTCTACTACTGGCAATACATACCTGCGTAAATATTATGTTTGCTGTTAATTAGTAAGAGAGCTCATTTGGTCTAATGCTTAAGGCACCAGTCTAGAAACCCAGAGATTGGGAGTTCTAGTATTGCTTAAGTCATGAAAGCTGGCTGGGTGACTTTGGGCCAGTCATTCTGTCATAGTCCACCATGTCAGACTTGTCAGATTGACAAGCTGGTCAGTTAATTCCTGTCACAACCAATGATTTAAAAAAATGAATATTTGGGGGTGATAAAAAAGAAGACCTTGCACCTGTGAGAAAAAATGCTTAAAAACCCTGTTAATTAGCCAGCAAACAGAGGTTGCAGAAACTTATGGCATGAGAGACAATTCTACAAAGGCACCTAACAATGAAAGAGGTTGCACAGAATCAAGGACATTCATAGTATTTGCTACCCATCTCTATTTTTGGACCAGTAAAAATGTGAGCCCATATCTGAAAATGGTAGGTGGTATCTAACATTCCATTTCTATTACGATTGTCAGAGTTGAAGTTTGTGGTATAGGCTTTCATGGCTAATATAATGCTGGCAATGTTGAACCTCTAGGTTTAGTGTCTATGACCTACACAGCAGGGTTTCATAACTGGTCAAATAAAAAGTTGACAAAGTGAACAAAGCCCCAAATAATGTTAGGCTTGCTACCTCCACAGATAACTACCGTGTTTCCCCGAAAATAAGACCTACCCCGAAAATAAGACCTAGTGTAAATCTCCAGTTCCAGACTTTTCTGGGAGCAACCGTGCACCCGCGAAACACCCCACACACACACTCACACCCACTATTTGGCACCATAAATATATAAGACCTACCCCGAAAATAAGACCTAGTGGGTTTTTGGGAGCCAAAAAATATAAGACAGTGTCTTATTTTCGGGGAAACACGGTAATTAGATTAATGGATCATTATATTCTTCTTCTATATTTATGTCATTGTTAGACAACCTATCACATCACTCTTCATTCAACCCAACATTGTCCAGATTCAGAACTGTCTGCATTGCAGCACTGAGTATGTGTTGCCAACCTCAGAAATTATAGAAAGTCCTTAGGTAGTGCAAAGTGCTTCAAAGCCACCTGATTCAATTTGCTGCTTTAAAGGGGGTTCCTGCTTCGATCTGTGAATCTGCTTGGATGGAGTGTTTTGATCAAAGCTTTGTCAAATCAAAGCGTTCCTTCTAAGTTAATATATTATTTATATAGCAAGGCCTAGGACTGGGTTTATTGGGAAATGGGAGAAAGGAGTTTAAGATCAGTCTCAATAATTATAGCTAAGTTTCAAACAGCACATTATCAACATTTTAAGAACAGCATAAAAAGCCGGTGAAATAAATTCTCCTTATACTATATATGTTGAAAAGAGATGACATTAATTCATTGCAAGGGAGATACAACCAAGCAATTTTTTTTCACTTGTAAGGGATATTATTTCAAAGCCTGTTTGAATTTGTAATAGTGTCACCTAACAGATTGATTTTCTTATAAGAAGCCTGAGCAGTATTCTCAGCCTTAAATATTAATTTTGATATTGAAAATTAAGAAACCAATTACTTGGCCGATTCATTAATTACTGGTTACTGGGCAATTTTGCATGGTAAGCACGGAAAGCCTGAGGCAGCTATTAAAAGCTGCTCTAACACTATTAATCTGTTTGTGTTTATCATTCAACTTCTTTGCAATTATGACATTTTATTGTACGCAAAAGTGGAGTAGAATCAAGCCCATAGCAACCTTTGACTTCCTGGGAATTAGATTTTTTTTCTGAAAGATTAAGTTAATTCAAGCTTGTAAAAAGGACTGGGATTCAAGTAAGTCTTTTTATTTATCCATTCCAGTCTTAATCTAAGACAAATCTGAGAGAGAGGAAATGACTACTCATTTCAATGACGAGCAAGGGACATTTTGCACTTGCCCAGATTTCCTCTTAGGTCAAGCTGTAAGCATCAGTCCTTGAAAATCTAAGGTGTGAACATGTATATTCTGTGCCATCAGGCTGGATCTCCTATATTATGATATAAGCAGTAAATCTTCAAGGAACATATAATGTGAGAAGCCAACTATATTACCACTTTAGTCAAATTTAAAAAAAATATCAAATTTGTGCCCTTCAAGACAATTTTGATCATGGTGACTACTATCTGCAGTTTTCTTGGCAGCATATTTCAGAAGTGGTTGCCTAGTGCTGAATTCACAAATGTTTGCTCCATAGAAATCATGCTCTGTACATTTACTCAGTCAATTAATGAGAAGATTTGAGATGAAAACCAAATACCCTGTCTTCCAAAGCTTGTGATCTTTCCCAGAGCATGTAATGCCTCGAGGAGTCATATTTTATTAGAAAGAAATACTAATGTTGTCATTTATGTACAGAATATGAAAGAAAATTCACCGACCTAATATGAAAATATGTTTGTGACATAGATTAAATGGGGACAAGATATGTAGGAAAGTTTCCTTGCAACAGAGGTGCAATCTTTTAACTTTTGAGAAAACTGGGTGAGGGAGGAAAGACTAATTGTTTGAAAAATTACTTGGCCCTTTTAATAAACTATTAATTACAGCATATTTAAAATCTGAATAAATTTACTAAAAATACATGCTTTCTATGCTGCCATCACTGAGAATTTTTGTATTTTTGTAACCTTTTTTGTAGTATTTTGACAAGTTTGAAGTATTTCTTCCTTTCTAATTACGTATCTCAGCTTTCAAGCATAAACTGCTAAGCTCCATGTTTGGGTATTGGGATATCTCTTTGTGCATATGTGTGTGGAAGGAGAGAGGGATTATACTTCACATCAAGGTTATTGATAATGGATCTCTATCACAATTATTACCCTTATCTCCTGCTATTTTTTTTTTAAATCAATGTACCTCACATCCTGAATGTTAATCCAAACACACAGCCTTTCTTTATAGTCTTATGCTCTGATCTGTATGTCTTTCCCATGCTGTTGAGCTTTACTGTACACATTCATTCACTAAGGGGATTCATAATTTTCTCCACATCCCTCTATTTTGTTCCCTTGGGAAAAAAAAATAAACACCCTTCTATTCTGTGCCAGGCAAATCTTCCTGCTCTTACAGGCATCCCAAGAGAAAGGCAGATCAAACAAAACAATTAATTCAGCAAACAATGCAATTAAGCCATGATCCCAGCATACTTTACAGCCTGAAACAAAACAAATAGCCCTGGCAGCATGGATAAATAACAATCACAGATGGAGGGATTTCACAAGCAGCTAACTTTTTCTGCTCAGAGACTTCAAGAACATAAAAACGTGGAGCACATGGCCCTTTTTCCAAATCCTTTCAGTCTTTTGGTGCAGAGTTCGTGAGTTTGCTGAGAGTCACCATATTGGATCCAGGTACTCCTGGGAAGCCTTCCCGATCACCAGCTCCAAGGGGATAATTATGCAAGAAAAACACATGCAAAACAACTGGTGTTACAGCAACATTTTCAGCATCTCCCACTGGATTGGCCTCTGTCATATTTTGACAGATAGTACAACATGATAAAGCTGTGAAAAAGAAATCCAATTCACATCCAGATAGGTTTGCTTGCTTTTCCAGGAATTTATAGAAGTTCCAGTTTCTGGGCAAACGTGAAACATATCTGCTTCTTAGTGGATATACAAAATGTGTGTAAAAGAAACCAGTAAGAATCTTATTGACCAGCGAGGTACATTTGGAATGTAATGAATGCATTGTGGGCTCTGTTACAGATTGGTTGCTATTGTAGATGTGGCCAAGCATAAAGCATCTATTTTCCAAAAGACAAAAAGATTTACCAAAGTACAAGTCAGAAGTGGAACCAGAATCCCAAGATACAAATCATTCTTTTTTTAAAAAAAAAAAAAGTTTTATTCAATTTTTAACGGTTCAAATAAGGCTCTTTTCAGTAGACAGCATATTCCCAGGTCATCACTTTTACATGCAAATATGACAATAGTTCTATATTCATTTTTGACATTTAACTTCCTATTTCATCCCATTTTTACTTCCGTTCCATTTTTTGGCAAACAAAGGGCCAAACAAGTTAGTCCTAGTCTCAAATCTTAATCTCAATCTGTATAACCCCCCATTTCATTTCAAATTAGTCGTAAATATTTTTTAAACATTTATATATCTTAAAAATAACAATATGTTTGCCCATCATATACAAAATAAAGTTTGTCCATATCTATCCTTTAACTATCTTCACATTGTTAATACTCTTTTATCATTTACATATTTCTTTTATCCGTCAGATTTGCCCTTTCATCACATATTCTGTCTATAATTCTACATCACTACAAGCTTTAACACAAAAAAGAATAGAAAGAAAACCCAGACTTGTCCCCCCCACTTTACTACTTTGAAAGTGGCACCTCAGTGGTTAACATAGTAACATAATAATAATCATTCCCTTTAAAGCAAAAGATAGAATAAAAGAAAAAAGAGAAAAGAAAAGCTACATAACATTATATCTCTTTTCAATCGGGTTCTGCAACACATATCCCCCCTAAAGTTTATTTATAGTTCCAAAATAATAGTAAAAAAATAACTAACCTTGGTGACTGACAAATCTCATTTTTAAACATCTTCAAAAATCATTTCAGTTAATTCAATTTATCTAATCAACATTTACCTTTCTTTTATAAATAAAAAGTAAAAGTGTGACCTTCATCTAATAAAAATTGTCAGTAACCCCCTCTATTGTTTTACATTTTTATAATTACAATACGTTCTTATTACCCCTCTTCTCCATGCAGAACCCCCCTTCTTAATACATTAGCCATTATCTCTATGTAAACGAGTTTCTTTCTTCATTATATAATTCCCGTATTTCTCTATCTTCTGCTCTTGTTTCTTGTTCCCTCTCCTCCCTTTTATCCTGCTATATCCCTTCTCCATCCAATTTGAATCCCTCTCTCTCTCTTTGCCTTTCTGCTCCCTTTTCTTCTGGCCCTTTCTAGCATGCCTAATTTCATAAATGTTCCCCTTTTTAATTACTTTCTTAGGTTTCATTTTTTAACCACCCTTCCTTTCCCTTTTATTTGTATTAATCTTTGTGTTAATTGTCTCTTTAAAATGGCTTTCCCTCGTGCTGGCTCCTCCCTTTCCAAGATTCCTTCTTCTTGTTCTTTGTTCGCCATTTCCATGCCCATGTCTTCTGCAACGAGCCAAATTAGTTCAGTCACTTCCTGTAGCAGTTCTTTCATACTTTTAAATTACATTTTTAATTCCTTGGATGGCCACCAAAGTTTTTATTTTCCTTATTTCTTCTTCTTTAAATTTCCTAAGATCTTAGCCCAAGTCCAGAGTCTATATCAATATCACCAACTAATCCAGCAGTCTGTCTTTTCTTTTAATTCAAACTTTCACCTTCTATGGATCTTGCTTTTTTGTTTCAGTGTCTCTTTAAAATTGTAACAACTCCAATTCACAAAGGAACAAGATATTTTCCTTCTTCTTTAAATTCCAATTTTTATCCACAAAGTGGCACTTTCTGTTACACGAAATCTTCACCCTTTCCTTTTATTTTAATATTCAGGATTTTTCGAGCCCCAAACTTAAGTTCTTACGCCCTTCTTCCTTTCCGGTTCGAAGCCCCTTATAGCTGTCAAAGATATTTTACTTATTATTTTTTCCTTCACTTGATACTGCGCCGCTTCTTCTTTTTTTAAAAAACTCATCTTTATCTTAATCCCGGGGTGCCTTTGTTGATCCTACCACCCGATACTCCTGGTTCCTCTGCTGTCAACTTCTTTCTTTCCTCCTGCACTGATCTTAGTCCAGTTGAGACCTTCTCTTCGAGGTGGCCATATTGACCACCGCTTCTTGTCGTCTTCGGAGGGAAGAAAAGGGGGGAGATGCGGCTCCCCTCACTCTGGCTGGCAGCTTTCCCTTTCTCCGCCACCCCTCCGAGGCAGCTTCAGCCCCGAACCGTAAGGATTGGGGCTCTCCAACGCAAGAGCCGGGTTGCAGTCGTGGACAATCACAAACCGCAGCCCATTAGCGAGAAGGCTCAACCCGGAAGTCGATACAAATCATTCTTGAAACTCCAGTTATCTGCTATCAGCCCTATTTTCAGGAGGTAAAGCAGTGACACTCTCAGAAATACACAGAGTGACAAAAGGCACAGACAACAAATATAAACATACAAAAATATCATGCACTTACACTGTTATGTATGCAGAGTTTGAATTGATTGGGTCCATTCTGAGCTGAAGTCACACTAAAACTTAAGAGCTGAAGCACTCTGTGTCTGCCTCTCTATGCAAACTTAACACACACAATGATATTCACCATCACACTCACGCTTGCAAATCCTCCTCCTTGCTCCCTTCCAACCTTTGAAGGATACCCTGCATGGTTCGCCGAACTTTCTTACCTTTTCAGATATTTCAGTATCTGTCCTTGACAGCATTACCTTTCCTCCACCCCCCTCACTCCCCTGGATGTCTGCATAGTGGGCTTCATCTGCCCATTATGTTTAAAAACAATATCTGGGAATTTTTGGCAATACAAATGGTGCTTTTCTTTGCAGCAAGTCAGTTTCCCATTCTTCAGAGATGCACTAGGGAGCATGAGAAATACCTAAAGACTATCCATGGCATAGGCATGCTTTAGAGATATGCAGATGGAAGAGAAGGTAGAGGGTCCATTAATTCATTCTAACAAAAGGTGTTACATTGTCTTGGACATTGCTAAGGATGGCTCTTCTCTTTGGCTTTTCCAGATATTGCATATCCACTCCTTTTAATGAATGTCAGTTTGGAAATGGTGGAATGGAATGACATTTAAAATAACTTAATATATATTGATAGTGGTTTTTCTTACTGCTGAAAGATTTTGTGCAAATTTTTCAACATCTTTAGTTGCAATACATTGACAAAGCTGGCCAATCTACTGGCTGTGGTTTACTTATAATTGTGAAATAAGTTACTTATTGAGTTTCCAGCTTCTATCCCATTTTCTTAACTATTCTAATACATTAGGGTAAATAAGAAGTACAACCTTTTGTTAGTTCATGATGTTCTTTAGGAGGGGGGAATTCAAGTCTGCTTTGACATATTGTGCACCCTAAGGGCATTAAACAAATTCAAATAGCTGCACATTGTACCCTTTGAATGCCAAGGTTGCATTCCTATGAAGAATAGCAACCAGTCAATAGCAATAATGTGCTGGTAAATTCTCATCTCAAATAAACCTAAACCAGCAAATACAAGTCAATAGCAGCAACAACTTTAGATTCAGAGGTATTTTGTGCTAAATACCATGCACCGTTTTTTTTCCATGGGAAAGTAAACAATCTGGTAATTCAGTTGTTTCCAAATTGTTTTATGGAAATTCCAAAAGTCTAGGAAACCATACTAAGTATCTGATTGGGAAGATCAGTGATAGACAACTTTCCTAGCAAGACATTTTGCTTTTCCATATTATTCTTTCTTTGAAATTCAGAGAGAAAGAACATTCACAGGTGCATTTTAAAGTACAAAGTCTACTCAAAGATGGCAGTCATGAGTTTCCATGGATTTGTCAGTCTCCCTACCTTAAAAGATGTACATCCCTAAATAAGATTTATAAACATACATGGATAAAAAGGAGTTCATAATAGTTGCTTTAGTTTTCTCCAGGGGTGCAGGTTGATGTGGAATAATTTCTCTGCAGATATATGGAAAGCCATTTTGATAACCAAGTTTCAATAATATATGACCACCAACTATATAAAAAATATCTAAAAAATCATGCAGATTTAGATACTAGATATCATGCATCCGCAGCAACATATTTTAACATAGTTATAAAATTTCTCTGCTTTTGCTCAAAAGTTTGTAAAATGAATATTTCAATTAAAATAGGAAAAGGCCCAAAACACAACTGAAATTTTGATAGGTTTTTCTATAAAAATGCATTTATATACTAGATTTATATATTTACATTTTGAATTTTCATTTGTATCCTTATTCTAAAATTAATATAATTATTTGGGCTGACATTACACTGCATTAAAATAGCCCTGAATCTGCCTGACTGGCTGCTATTATTGGAGACAAACCATCTTTAGCCCAAAGACCTAAAAATGTTTAATATTATATAAAACCAATATATCTGCCAAGTATGCTAGATTAATATGTTAGCATTGCTCTTCATTTTTGTTCCTATTGTCCAGATAAGAACTTAGCCAATAAACTACTTATCTCCAAAGATCCCACCTATTGGATTTCTTTATTGGCATATGTATTGCATGGTTTTGCCATTTCCTCCCACTTTTTAAAAATTTGTATCTTCTCCTTTGGCTCTCACCTGTCTTTAATTGTCCTTATCTATGACAATTCTCTCAATTATCTGATTTGGCCCTCTTATTTTGTTGCTGCTATTTACATTGAAAATGTGGACTTTGCTGCACTTGCCTTCTATTCCTTTATATTCTGTTTCTATTATATATTTAATCACATGCAGAAGCTATTTATGAAGGAGTGTAATTTATGATGTGTTCTTAATGTCTTGGAAGACACAGATAATTTATTTAATGAGTAAGGACATGATAATTCACACAAGATGATTCTAGTCAGAAAATTAGTTTCATTAATTTGCTGTAAATTCTTCGCTTTGATTTACTACAGCAGGAGCTCCTATATCCAGTGCAAATTACTGCAAGTGTATTTGTTATCCTGGAATCAAGAATGTATTTGCCTGTTGTATCTTCCTTCCTTATAAGCATGTGTTTGTTCTGAAATCTCTTATGTTTCTCTTATGAAACCTTTTATGTTCTGAAATCTCTTATGCCCTGTAGTTTTCTGAAAGCAAAGGGGTTATGTTTAAGTCATCTAATCAAAAGGTGTCTTCTATCAGTGACTCTACTGACATAAATATTCTCCCTTCGTGTAACTATGACTGGGTGTAACTTTTCCATTAATCCATTGCCTGATATCAGTCAAAATTTAATTGTAAAAAATTATTTTTGATTCCACCTTTTGATAAAGTGCCTTGTCTTACAATTTCTGTGTGCTACCACTTTGTGTTGGATGCTCCAAGTAGGAATAGAGTTATGTCAATGTAAGCAAGAGTTTTTCTGCTTGTAATATCAGAAGTATTAATGTCTTAAGACTCAAATTAACATGCACACTACAAGCTCTGAATAGTTTAATGCCATTCAGGATTATCCCATGCACCTTTCTTGAACTTCTGCCATTACAATGGGCTAAACTGATGAAGTGTGGATGTCTTTTCTCCAACAGTATAGAATTTCTTTTCTGTTGACTTTTGTTATGCTTTCAAGAAGTTTGAAAACACTGATTTTCAGTGCTATTTTCTGTGAATAGCATACTTAGCTTTATATTTCAAAATAGCTTGTAGTATGCAAATTCTTATTGAGGATTTGGAATCAAATCATATTGAAGTGCATTGGAAGATTCTCTGATATCTTTTCAGCAGCTGCTAAATCTTCTTATAAATGTATGGAACCAGGCAGGGGTGGGATTCAAATTTTTTGACAACTGGTTCTATGGGTGTGGCTTAGTTGGTGGGCATGACTTGATGGTCATGTGACTGGGTGGGTGTGGCCAACTCAACATCACTCACATCGAGGCACGCATCTCCTCACCTGGCCTCTCGTGACTGTGAGGATGCTGCAACAGTCATAAGTGTGAAAAACACTCATAAGTCACTTTTTTCAGTGCCATTGTAACTTTGAATGGTCACTCCATACAAGCAAAGTACTAGCAAACAAGGGGGAAAAAACTCCAGAAAAGTTCCTGAGACAGGAAGTCTAGTCCTGCCAAGAACATAATAAGGGTTAACAGAGAGGCAGTTTCTATAAGCAACACCAAAATGTTTCCTTCCTGCCTTCCTTACAGGATTAGGCCAGTAATTTCTTCTAACAACCAGTTCTCCAAACTGCTTAGAATGTTAACAACTGGTTCTAGCGAATAGGTGCAAACTGGTAGAATCCCACCCCTGGAACCAGGGGTGTGATTCAACAGCTGTAACAACTGGTTCAGTGAGCACGCACTTTGGGCTCATGCAGAGGGTTTGCTACTGACCTTCTCCTGCAATCCTGCAATCTCCCTGGGGGTTAAACAGTTGACGCATGGCAATCTGCTGTGCCCCATGAAGCAGCTGAGCTTGAAAACCAGGAAGTAAAGGTCAGAACAGAGCTGGGGCAGGTGGGCAGTGTCAGAAAGTGGAACTTTCTGGTGTTGCTATGCAGTTTACAACTTTAGATAGATTTGATGGGGTGATCAAATCTACCAATCACAGGGTGACACTAAGCACCCTACTCTGGCATTGCAAGACACGCCCCCTCAGTATACAAGGGGCTGTCAACTGTCATTTTTGAGGAGATCCACAACCCACGAAAGAGACTTTCTACATGAGGTTTGTTATATCTAAAGAGAGGGAAAAGAAATAGAAAGAGATTTAAAGGTTTCTAAGAGAGTTATTCTAAGGCATTGCCTAAAAGAGAATATTCAGCATAGGTGAATATTTCTCTTAAACAACTAAGTTTCTGGAATAAAGGAGGAAACAGAGAGAAGAGTTCCTAGGCTAAAAGACTATTGACTTTAACACCTAACACTGAAAGGAACAAGAAGAATAACTTAAAATAAGAAGAAGACTCTGTAAATAATTATCAATAATTATTTATTAATTGTTCTGCTTACTACAAATAAATAATTTTACTTTGAAACAACTTGGGCTCAGTATTTCTTTGAATGACTTTAGGAATAGACAAGGTTTAATGATCCAGAACTTACAAAACAAAGTTCAAACTATATATACTTTAACAGGCAGGCCCAGCAGCTGATTGTTGGAGCAAACCAGTTCACTCACAGATGATCCTTGGAGCTACTGGTTCAGCCAAACCAGGCTGAGCGGTAGAATATCACCACTGTATGGAACACTACTTTATTGCATGATACAAAGATGCCATGTCTTGGTAACACATGGTAATTTTTGTTGCTTTGCAGATTGTTCTCATTAATTCTATAGTGATCTAATAATTAGGCACTATTTGTGCATGATGGTAATTGTTTGCTATTCTAGGGTCCGAAATTCTATTTAGTTGACATTTCAACCAAAATGTCTACCTCATAGGGTAGACATTTGCTTCTAAGTATTTCATAAGATTGGAAAAAGATGAGGATCATTTTAAAATTGAAGGAAGAAACATTAATAGTTAGAAATTCTGTTTTTATAAAGCACCATAGTGCCTTTACATAGTTCCTATATTAAGGATAGTCATCATGTACTTTATTGCTCAACTATATAACTGTAAAGGAAATAGGAAACTCTGCTTAGAACAAAGGGGCATAGATCCAAATTTGTAAATACTGCCATCTACTGCTGAATACTACTGTAGTTGTTGCATAGAAATAGATTCCAACAATGAATTCCAACATTAATAACTTGAGCTATGATGATAACAGTAGTCCGATAGCTGAAAATACAAATGATCTGAAAGCTCTAGTAATGAAAGTCAAGAATTATAGGAAAAAGTGTAACTAAGTCTTAGAATCAACAATATTGAAGTGGTGGGTAACTTCTGCTGTTTAGAATAAATTATCAACAGTAACAGAACTTGAAGTCAAGAAATAGTTAGTTACAGAGGCCTTGGAAAAGATATTTAAATGCACTGCTGGGAAACCTGAAAGACCAGATTGTCCTGAGGAAAATATTTATATCTGGTTACTGAAAGTTGACACAAATCTGATGGCATACAGTATAATCAATCAATATCATGGGATAATGTATTTGGTATTGCATTGGATTATTTCTTGAATAATGCAGAGGTGGACTATATGATCTTTGTCATCCCTTCCAACTCTACACTTCCATAATCCCTCCCTCCCTCCCTTCCCCTTAATAGTAAAAGAACAGTGCCCTTTAGTAGAGCATAATTCTTCCCTTATTCTCTACTGAAAGGCACTGTTCTTTTACTATTAAGAGGAAGGAAGGAAAAGCATTATAAATAAATTCTGTGGTATATTGAAATTAAAATTACAGTCCTATTGAGATATTTGACTCCTGTTTTATCAAGAATATGGCTTAGTCTAACCCCCCCCCTCCTATTTGCTAATTCTCTCCTGGAATTGAAATGGAGATTATATGGAAATTGCATCCAAAAGCATAATTAAAATTTATCTGGCTTTTGTCAAAAAACTATTCAGACAACTTGCATATACAAGTGAAACTCGAAAAATTAGAATATTGTGCAAAAGTTCATTTATTTCCGTAATGTAACTTAAAAGGTTAAACTAACATATGAGATAGACTCATTACATGCAAAACAAGATAGGTGTAGCTGTGATTTGTCATAATTGTGATGATTATAGCTTACAGCTCATGAAAACCCCAAATCCACAATCTCAGAAAATTAGAATATTGTGAAAAGGTGCAATATTCTAGGCTCAAAGTGTCCCACTTTAATCAGCTAATTAAGCCATAACACCGGCAAGGATTCCTGTGCCTTTAAATGGTCTCTCAGTCTGGTTCAGTAGGAATCACTATCATGGGAAAGACTGCTGACCTGACAGTTGTTCAGAAAACCATCATTGACACCCTCCATAAGGAGGGAAAGCCTCAAAAAGTAATTGCAAAAGAAGTTGGATGTTCCCAAAGTGCTGTATCAAAGCACATTAAGAGAAAGTTATGTGCAAGGAAAAAGTGTGGAAGAAAAAGGTGCACAAGCAGCAGGGATGACTGCAGCCTGGAGAGGTTTGTCAGGAAAAAGCCATTCAAAAGTGTTGGGGACTTTCACAAGGAGTGGACTGAGGCTGGAGTCAGTGCATCAAGAGCCACCACACACAGACGGATCCTGGACATGGGCTTCAAATGTTGCCAGAAGTGTCTTACCTGGGCTAAAGAAAAACAGACCTAGTCTGTTGCTCAGTGGTCCAAAGTCCTCTTTTCTGATGAGAACAACTTTTGCATCTCATTTGGAAACCAAGGACCCAGAGTCTGGAGGAAGAATGGAGAGACACACACTGCAAGATACTTGAAGTCCAGTGTGAAGTTTCCACAGTCTGTGTAGATTTGGGGAGCCATGTCATCTGCTGGTGTTAGTCCCCTGTGCTTCATTAATTCCAGGGTCAACGCAGCTGTCTACCAGGAGATTTTGGAGCACTTCATGCTTCCTTCCGCAGATGAGCTTTATGGGAATGCTGACTTCATTTTCCAGCAGGACTTGGCACCTGCCCACACTGCCAAAAGCACCAAAACCTGGTTCAATGACCGTGGGATTACTGTGCTTGATTGGCCAGCAAACTCGCCTGGCCTGAACCCCATAGAGAATCTATGGGGCATTGCCAAGAGAAAGATGAGAAACATGAGACTGAACAATGCAGAAGAGCTGAAGACCGCTATTGAAGCATCCTGGTCTTCCATAACACCTCAGCAGTGCCACAGGCTGATAGCTTCCATGCCACGCCGCATTGAGGCAGTAATTGCTGCAAAAGGGGCCCAGACCAAGTACTGAGTACATATGTATGTTTATAGTTTTCAGAGGTCCGATATTGTTCTATGTACAATCCTTGTTTTATTGATTGCATGTAATATTCTAATTTTCTGAGATTGTGGATTTGGGGTTTTCATGAGCTGTAAGCCATTATCATTACAATTATGACAAATCACGGCTTGAACTATCTTGTTTTGCATGTAATGAGTCTATCTCATCTATTAGTTTCACCTTTTAAGTTGCATTACTGAAATAAATGAACTTTTGCACGATATTCTAATTTTTTGAGTTTCACCTGTATTCTTAATTTTTTTAACAGAGCTCATTGATATTGACACCGTTATTTTAAATTTACTAGTATCTCAAGAGTTATGATGCCTGGTACATTTTGAATTTCCCATAATCCTTTGAAGTGAGTTTATAATGAAATTTTCGGGACATTAGGTTCCAGGTGCTGAAAAAAAATTCAGTATCTAAGGCAGTATAAAGTAAAATCTCCGCATGTAAAGGAAGAACTGACATAGCATTTAGGATTCTCTCTGATTTGCTTAGTCCAATGCTGTACTGCATCTTGGCTCTAATACAAATTCAGATAAAAAGTGATGTTTTGAAAATTAATGGAGAACTTTGTCCAGCACACAAGACAAAAAAAGGCAAACTTATAAGGAAGGATGTGCACATGCTGAGTAGCAATTCGAGCCTACAGATCACTTGACCTCCTAGTGACTACTGTCACCACAGCATGCTAATCAATCTGTTTCTTCTCCTTTCTCTTTTTGCGATAAGTTGTCTCTACAATAATAGAGAGATTTATTTCCCTTTTGCCTCTGTTTCTGAGACCTGATTTCCACATCAGCAGGGATGGATAGCACATTATTTTGACAATATCAATTGTGCTTGCTATTGACTCAACCTAAGGATTTGGGACTGCCAATCTATAGCCCTGGAGAGCTAAATTTCTATTTCACTGTGTCCACCACCCAGCCACCCGCTTTAGCAAATTGCTTCCTGCTGGCAGCTAATCTCTACCAGCAAACCCAAACATTTATATGAACTCTGTTTCAGTTGCTCACATCCCCGATGCCTTCTTTGTTCAGAAGTGACAACAGTTGGCAAAGCCCACTTATATTCATTGCGGTTTCACTGCTCCAGACATAATGAGGTAAAATGAAAACAACTTCTCCTGCCACAGCTATGTGAGCTGGGAACTCATAAAGGCTAAAAAGCTTTTAATTACTAGCTTGTTGCAATTATGCCCAGCCTCCCTGTTTCCCTCCCATAGAGCAGGCAGAGCACTCAGAGGTCAAACTGAACTTCAGTTTGCTAAACTTACTGGCAAATACATCTTGAAAATCTGGAGCATTTCTCCTTCCTCGGAGCAGACTCCTGGAAAATGTGATCTACTGCTCCCAATAACCATATTCTCTGGTCCTTAATGCTGCTGAAAGCAGAGCAAAACTTTCAATTCCAAACTGAAATAGGGTGCATCTTCTTTCTCCCCACTTTTTTTTCACACACTCCACTACAGTTTAAGATCCTCTAGATTTGACTATAGCTGTTGTTTCTTTCTTCCCTTCTTCCCAAAGCAAGGGCCTCTCTAATCAGAACAGCAGTCTGCAACCTCTTGTAATTAACTAGCTTTAGGTTTCCTATTTGCAAAATAAAATTAAAGGCTGAAATTTTAAATTCAGGTTAGTAGTACAAGAAAACAAATTTTGCTTCTAGAGTTTGGTGGGGAATGATGAAGAAAGGAAATTCTGAATTTATATTGACATGCTGTACAGTGGCGCTGTGATTAGAATGCAGTATTGCAGGGTAATTCTGCTGACTGTCAGCAGTTCAATTCTCACTGGCTCAAGGTTGACTCAGCCTTCCATATATCCGGTTGGTAAAATGATGACCCTGATTGTTGGGGGCAATAGGCTGATTGTGTAAACCGCTTAAAGAGGCTGTAAAGCATTGTGAAGCAGTATTTAGCAATAGCAATAGCATTTAGACTTATATACTGCTTTACAGTCCTCTCTAAGAAGTTTACAGAGTTAGCATATTGCCCACAACGATTTTTGGGTCTTCATTTTACCCACATAGGAAGGATGGAAGACTGAGTCAAACTTGAGCCTGGTGAGATTTGAACTGCTAAATTGCAATCAGCTGGCAGTCAGCAGAAATAACCTGAAGTACTACACTCTAACCACTGTGCCACCATGGCTCATTTAAGTCTAAGTGCAATTGTTATTGCTATTGCTCTAAGATCTAACTGAGGTAACTTTGACAATCACATTGTCTCTTCTTATCCATCAGAGTAAGGCAATAATTTTGCTTGTCTGAAACAGCTCTATACCATTTCTTCTCTTTTTTCCCCCTAACAGGGAAGTTGTGGTTTTTCCAAGGTATGGTAATAAATAGTACCATTAGAGCAGACTACCAAGTTCAGTAACACATATATTTACAGTAAATCAATAAAGGTTCTCTCCTGTCACTCTCCTTTTTTTCTTTTTCAATAGATGCTCTACAAAGAAAGGGTAGGCAACCTTTTGGAACTAGAAACACATCAAAAATTTGAGAACATGTGGTGGTCACATTCATAAATTGCTTCCACATGCTAGTCACATCAAACCCATTCACCAGAATGAAAGCTAACTTTCTCGTGCCAGATGCACTCTACTATCCCAGCAGTTTTATTGGAGACCTAATCTCTTCTAATAGAGAGACTGGGCTTGGCTTTTTAATATGAAGCTTCCTCTGGAAGAATATTTGAGAAAAGGTACATAAGAAAAGGAACCTCCTTAACTGAAAAAGAGAAAATAGAGATGCCTGATTCAAAAGAAGTGAAGATGAGAAAAAGAACAATGGGGTAGGAAGAGAGAGAATGAAAAACTGGGGTAGGAAGTCAAAGACAAACAGATATGTATCAGAAAGGAATATCCAGGAAAAAGCTCTGTTAAAGACCCTTAATAAAAGTTAAACCCTGATAAGAGGTAAATGTAACAACTTTATACTGCCTTAATAGATGATAAGAAGGATGATAAGAAGGAGAAGACTAGCCTAGACAAGTAAACTTTATATTCAGCAGCAAGAATAAAGGACAAATCAGAGAAATCAATATCTCTGCATGCATTAGATCATGACCTCCCTTTTAAATAAATCTTAGTGTGCAAAGTTGATTTCAATCCTCATTCCTATGCATATTCCTAGAACAACCTTATAAAATAACTTTGGTTATATTATGGTGCCTTTTTCAAATAAGTTTCATAGCTGATCTTATAGTTCATCTTGGATCTTTTATGCTCCAAGAAACACATCACTGTATCAGCTGTAACATACTAGATTTTAATTATAATTATAATGAATAATTTGCAGTCCAATATGCCAAAGTCTACTTATCAAAGAGTCCTAAAGCAATTGCTGTTACTGTTTGTTTAAAAGTAGGCTTAAATCACAGATTTTAAAATATATCAGTATAAATTATTTTTGGAAAACTCTCTCTTAGTCTTGAATAATCACATATGATCTATGAATAGATTTCTCTTAGATGCTTTTGGAATATGGTTTATTATTGTTTCAATAATAAAAGTACAACATTTAGACAATCCTAAGAAATATCCTAGAAGTGGAAATGTTGATTCTGAAAAGGCAAGACAAAGATGCAGCCTGCTGTAAATCTGTTAATATAGTTTAAACTTTCTTTATTTTTGAATCACATCATTACTGAGAAGATATTTCCCCGTCAAAATTTATCTGCAGAACATTTTGCAAGTGTTCTAAACAACATTTTTAACAAGAATCTCTTCTTTTGGGAGACAAAACAAGAATGAAAGTTTGAAGTGAAAAGAGACTAGGAAAAAAATCGCCATTCTCTCATCCTCAAACTTACTTCTCCTACCTTTTTAAAGTTTATCATTCCCTCCCCTCTAAGTTTAATTTAAAAAAATAGGTTAAATTTCTTGGCCTTTCAGCTCTGTGGAACATGCAGACAAATAAATTAAAAAGTGGGAGAAGTGGAACTAACCCAATAATCCATGAAAACCTAATTTGCCTCACCAGTGTTACTGACGCAGAATGTCCCTTCTCTCTTCCCCATCTCCAGTTCTGGGGCAGTGATTGGAGAAATTGGCTAACAAGATCAGAAAATTTAATTACTGTTATGCTTCCCCTTCTCCAGAAATTGGATGTCACAGTTCCTTGTTGCCTGTGCTAGAGATGTGCTATAACTGATTTTCATAAGGTTGGGTCCCTCTTTTCTCAGCATTGCAAATGAGATTTAAAGTGCAGCCTTAGGGTTACAAAGCAGAGGTCAGAGTGACAATTAAAGGGCAATCAGAAGAAACATATGAATTTGATTTCTGTATGTACTATTGTTTGATTTGCTTTGATCTCCATAATTAACTACAATGAAAAAGGAATAGTGGGATCATCCATTCTTTTAAATAAAGCAAGAGTGACACCAACAGTTTTTGTTAACATATTCCTAGGAACTTAAATGCATAAGGATAGAGCAAGGGCATTCAATCCTTGGCTCCAAAGGTTGTTTAATGTACCCAGTGTGAGCCAAATGGTAACCCATTCTAATTCATTCTAGATTCTGAACCCCAATTATCTGGTATGGGAAAAATAAATGGGTAGAACTTTTTTATTTGAAGGAAGGAGATAAAATCTGTGGAACAATTAGAGCAGTAAAAATGAAGGTAGGAAGTTAAGTTTCATACTGTTACTCATCAGAAAAGGCTCACCCATGTCATTTCAATGAAGAAACAATTTTAAAGGAAACTTTGTTTACACCTTACTCATGCAGTTGTGGCCCTATAAATATTCATACCCTAAGGAAATAGCATCAGTAGTTTTTAAACACATTATAAATGAGTTCAGATAAATGCACCCATCTAGTGACTGAACTGAGTGATGTGATGATGATCAAATCTGTTTGCATTTTGTGAAGATGGAATTCTGAAGCATCTTTACACCAAACCTATTAACATTGTTTGTTTCTCTATCGCTTTTTCATGAATGCAGAATCAGATTTAGACTCTGCTTACATTTTTTAAGTTTTGAAATTTATTTATTAAGGTTCAGACAAAAAGTATCAATGTGTAGACCAGGAGAAAACCTCTAGAAAGTTTCACTATCTTCTATAGCAAAAGAGATGAATATCAGCATACCAAATTCTCATTTTCACTCTCTGCACACTTAGCTTTAGGCAAGGATGAGCATTTGTAAACTTTATAACTCATCTTGAAGATGCTATTAGAAGTGGTGAAGGAAAAAGGACAAGATAAGTAACAATAATGCTTGTTTCCATTGCCAGAAATTGATGACAACTACTTGCTTCTATAAATATCCTTGTAGGGAGAGGAATATCAGTATTAGATGCAATGACTGGCAGATCTGGTCTCAAATCAGACAAACCTTAGAGATTAGAGTAGGTGGAAATGAATATTTTGTCTATCCATTTTTACCTCACTGTTTTCATCCCTCATTCTTAGAAATTGCAAGAAGAAATGTTGTGGTTGTCTTATCTACTTGACTAGTTTAGTTTTTTTTAAATAGGGAAATATAATCTCTAAAATTTCTCACATCCTCTGTCCTTGATAAAATAATTGACCTTGCCATCATGTCTTTCCTTTGCACAACAACCAGTCTTCTTGAATTAGAACAGATAAATATTGTATTATCTAAATTGCACCCATTGTAGCATTTAAAATCTCTTTAAAAAAAAATAAAGTAAAATAAAAGTACCAGAAACCAAATATTTGTGCATTGACTTCTAACATACTGCATCTCATATACAAATCTAGTGTGGGTTAAAAAGTGAATTTAAGAAGCAGTTTAAATACCCTTACTGGACTCATATCTTCTCACAGAAGCCCATAGGTTTTACATAGTCTTACTTTGTCTCCTTCCCTGATGTTGCTGTTTGGTAATTGATGGTGCTGCCACTATCTTCCAGGAGATGCATTACCTGACAACATTCCCTTAACCCTAGTCTGTAAATAGGAGTCTCACAAGGTGTACTGCTCATGTAGTAAATAAAATGTGAGGAAATGAAATACCTTCCATAATATGACCTTACAGTCTGGTAGCATAAAGGCATGCAATTAGTGATTTCAGTCTTTCCTTTCCTCTTTGGGAAGGTGCATCAATCTGATAAAGCATAAACAAAATCAAACTTTTCTTAAGTTACTCAAAGCATGAGATCATCAAATATACCAAGCAATGAGACTAATTTAGAGTTAAGGATTATCTGTTTCTCTCTTTTTTTTTTAACCAAATTTTATTCAATTTTTAACAATTTTTTAAAACAGCTCTTTTCAGTAGACAGCATGTTCCCGAGTCATCACTTTTACATGCAAATGTGACAGTAGATCTATATTCCTTTTAAACATTTGACTTCACTTCTATTCCATTTTAGCGGACAAAGGGTCAAAAAAATTAATCCTAATCTCAAATCTTAATCTCATTCTGTATAGCCCCCAGTTCATTTCAAGTTAATTGCAAATATACATATATATTTTAAAAACTTCATGTATAAATCTTACAAATAACAATATATTTGCCCATCATATTAAAGATAAAGTTCATCCATGTCTATCCTTTAATTATCTTCACATTGTTAATACTCTTTTATCATTTACAGAATTCTTTTGTCCGTCAGATTTGCCCTTTCATCACATATTCTCACCATAATTCTAAATCCATACCCATGTTAACACTAAAAAGAATGAAAAAGAAACCTAGACTTGCACCCTTTTACTACTTTGAAAGTGACACCTCAGTGGTTAATATAGTAACATAATCATAGTCATTCCCTTCAAAACGAAAGATAGAGAAAAAAAAAAAAGAGAATGGAAAAAAGCTCCCTTACAATATATCTCTAATCGGTTGGGTTCTGCAACACATATCCCCCCTAAAATTTATTTATGGTTCCAAAATAATAATAAAAATAACTAATCTTGGTTATTGACAAATCCCATTTTTACGCACTTTCTAAAATCATTTCAATTAATTCAATTCATCTAATCATCATTTAGCTTTCTTTTGTGGATAAGAAATGAAAAAATGTGACCTTTTACCAGTAAAAATTGTCAGTAACCCCTATTGTTTTACACTTTTATAATTACAATAGATTCTTATTACCATTTCTTCATGCAGAACCCCTTTTGCAGCCATTGTCTCTATGCAAACAAGTTTCTTTTTGTTATGTAATTCCTGATCTCTCTATCTTTTGTTCTTGTTTTTGTTCCTTCTCCTCTCTTTTATCCCGCTATCCCCTTCTCTATCCAGTTTGAATCCCTCTTCTTTTACCTTTCTGTCTCTATCCTTCTGGACCTTTCTAACATGCCTAGTTTCATAAATGTTCCCTTTTTATTACCTTCTTAAGTTTCATTTTTTTGACCATCCTCCCTTTCCCTTTTATTTGTATTAATCTTTGTGTTAATTGTCTTCTTAAAAGCTTTCTTGTGCTGGCTCCTTCTCCTCCCTATTATCCTGTCTCCCCTTCTCTATCCAGTTTGAATCCCTCTCTCTCTTTACCTTTCTGTTCCTTTCCTTCTGAACCTTTCTGGCATGCTTAATTTCAGTAAATGTTCCCCTTTTTAGATACTTTCTTAGGTTCCGTTTTTTTAGCCACCTTCCTTTCCCTTTTATTTGTATTAATCTTTGTATTAATTGTCTTTTTAAAATGGCTTTCTCCTGCTCTGGCTCCACCCTTTCCACGGCTTCTTCTTCTTTTTTAGCACCCGAATGCCCATATTTTCTGCAACATGCCAAGTTAGTTCAGTCACTTCCTGTAACAGTTCTTTCATACTTTTAAACTCCATTTTAATTCTTTGGATGACCACCAAAATTTTAATTTTCCTTGTTTCTTCTTCTTTAAATTTTCTATGATCCTAACCCAGGTCCAGAATCTATATCAATATTACCAATTAGTCCGGCAATCCGTCTTTGTGTATTCAAGCTTTCACTTTCTATAAGTCCTGCGTCTCTTTAAAATGGCAACTCCAATCCACAAAGGAACAAGATAGTTTCTTACTTCTTTAGCTTCCAATTTTTCTCCACAAGTGGCACTTTCTGCACAGAGTCTTAACCCTTTCCTTTTATTTTGATAATCAAAGTTTTCCGAGCCCCAAACTTAAGTTCTTACGCTGGCTTCTTTTCTTTCTGGTTAAGCCCCTTATAGCTGTCAGAAATATTTTACTTTTTTTTCTTCACTTGAACTGCGCGCTTCTGTTTCTCTTTTTCAAAACTCATCTTTATCTTAATCCCGGTGCCTTGATCTTACCATCCGATACTCCCGTTCCTCTGCTGTCGACTTCTCTCTTTCCTCCTGCACCAATCTTAGTCCCTTGAGACCTTCTCTTCGAGGTGGCCATTTTTGACCACCGCTTGACGTCTTCGGAGGGAAGAGACCAGACCCAAAAGGGGAGATCGGCTCCTTTGGCTGGCAGATTTCCCTTTCTCCTCCACCAGCTTCAGCCCCGAACCTTGCAGGATCGGGCTCAAGAAACATATTCTGTACTGTATTCACACAGACATGAATATTGAACCTTGTAATCCATTTATGAGAACATATATATTAATGTGCTTCTGAGGGGTTGTTTGTGTTTAATTTGAATCCTTTATTGATTTTACTTTCTATAACATTGCCTAAATGCACTTGTTCACTGTTTTATTTCTAGTATCAACAACAAAAACAAACAGAAGTTTGGATTTTTTTTCTAATCTATGATAGTTGATTTAGGGAGAAGAAAACAACAACACAAAACAAATAAGAACTAAAATGAAGAATTGGGGAAATTTAATTTTTATCTGCTGCTGGAAGTTGGAGCCATTGGAAAGGACATTTCCATATCTGCTATTAAATATATGTGTTCAGAGGAAAAACAACGTGTTCAGGGGAGCAGTTCAAACAATGTCAAAGATCAAAGGACTGCTTTCATTTTCTCCTAAACAATGCAGTATCTTGCTTCTTCATTGACTTCCTATCTGTGCTCCTAAAATAGGATGAAGGACAAAAAAATGAGAAGCAAACTGACACTTTCTTGTTTTCCCCAGCCTCTGTCATGTGCTAGCTGCAAATTTCAATAATTTCATGCAATATCATTGTAGGAGAGGCTATAGCATTCCAGTGTTGTATCACTTTAAGTTATATTAAACAATCACAGTAATTATTGTGGCTTTGCAGATTTCTGAAGGCCGCCAATTTATTGGGTATTTGAGTGAAGCACACCATTGCAACATTGTGAAGTGAAATGATGCTGTGATCTTAACCAATAAAATAGTGCCACAACTTGATAGTAACAGGGTTTTTTTCAAAGGCAGATTTGCCAATTATGGTATACAAGTAGTTCTTTCTTGAATATCACATTGGAGTGGTCTGGAAATGCTTTTGAGAGGTGGGAACAATATGAAACAGGATAATTATTCTTGAAGAAAACCAGAAGAGATTGCTTTATGTGGTTTCATCAATAATGATCACTTACATCTCAGTTTTAATGCAGAAATACAATAAAAAGGGGATGTGGAGGATGCAGTTGTATAACTAACTCTATGACACATTTAGTGATATAGGGCAAAAATATGATAAACAGAGATTAAACACTAGTCTATGTGCAATTTATATAAAGCAGAAACCAGTCTATGAATGTTCATTTCCTTTCTATTATAATATTTATTATATTGAGGTCAATTCCTCAATTGAATGAGATGTTTTTGTTTTATCCTGTGATCTGTGGATTATTTATTTTCTTTATTATTTGTTTATTAAATTTATATGTTGCCCATCTCCCCTACAAGATGACTCTGGGCGGAGACCAGATTACAATAATAACAACAATAACATAACCTTTATTAAATAGATTATTTCAAGTACAGTGTTCATCTTTGAAGCATTGGAAGCATTACATTAGTCACTGTAAGACCCGTTATATACCAGTTAGCTCATTTCTTATTTTCTTTTCCTTCTTTATCCCAGTGACATGTCTTTTTAGATCAGGGGTCTTCAAACTTGATAGCTTTAAGATTTGTGGACTTCAACTCCCAAAATTTCTCCTCCAGTCATATTAGCTCAGGAATTTTGGGAGTTGAACTCCACAATTCTTAAACTTGCCAAGTTTGAAGACCCTTGTTTTAGATTATAACATTAAAAACAGGGATTATCTTGTTTTTATTTGTCTAGAAATTATTTGAATTTAAATAAATACATAAATGAAAAACTCTACAGTTTCAATAATAGAAGACAACCCCAGTTGGATCAAGTAATTTTTCTATCATGACAAATCCTACTTCCTGCTGTCACCAACCAAACACTTTCTTAAGTTAATAAACAGAGATCAAAATTAATTTCCTTTTTTCTGTTTGAAAAGCCAGCCTTCTGGGTTCACACACTGCAGTAATCCAAAACCACATAAAATACTTCAAAATTTAGCGTAATTTTTGCCAACCCAGCATTATTCAATGATGTGGACTCCGATTTATGCACAAACATAACTGTAGCAAGATTATTATATGGTCAAAAGTGGAAAGGTCCAATACTACCCAAAATTGAAGAATAGTTGGTGAGGATGATGGAACTTTAAGAGACAGGCAAACTTGACTTCGTTGATTAGAGAAAAGATAACATATATGTTTATTGATGACTGGAAATCCCTTAAGACTTATTCATGAAACGGAAAAATGAATTTATGGTTTTGACTATTTGAAAAACATATAATGAAAGAGAGAGGGTTTTTTTGTAACCATAGAATAAAAGATGATTTTGTAATTATATATACTACAAAGAAAATCAGAAGCTACTTCTTATTATTCCTTTTCATTTTTTCCTTTTCCTTTTTTTCTGTTTTCTCTCTCTTTCCTTTACTTTATATTAGTTCTTGTTGGTCTTTATCTCTTTTTAAGAGACAGGGAGGGAGAGACGGAGGGAGGGAGGGAGAGAGAGAGAGAGAAAGAGAGAGAGAGAGAGAGAGAGAGACTGATATAGTAGATTATTGTAGGGTTACCCTGGCTTTCCTGAAGTACATTTCACTGCAAGGAGAGGAAGAATAAGATTTAGGCTGATTGTCATATTCATGTTTGAAAGATTGAGGCAGAATCTAATGAGCTCATTAATTTAATTTCATTACTAAATAGAGCTGCAGAGAACTGCAAATATTTAAAGAACCCAGCAGGTCAGGGTTGCATTTAATTAATATTGTCACTGATGCAGGGGATTCAAAAATGAAAAATCACCCTATACCGTATGGTTTCTATATATGTAAAGTCTGCATGTTATGGTGACATCCCCTTTATTACTACAAGGTTATACAGTCAACAAAGTCTTCCCAAATTTGAAAAACCACACTAGTTGATACCAAATTTACCAGTTGTTGCACTTTAAGACAAAATGATTGTTCTGTGTTATGCTTTCTGTTTGAAACAATTTGTTTTCTGCTGTTCTGTTTCCCCCCTTTCTCTAAAATCCCAAAAGCTCCTCCAGATGTTGTAGCCAAACTTTAATTTTTAGTGTAAAAATACGGTAATTAAATAGAAAGATTGAAATATTTTAAGTGTAACTCAATTTAAATTAAACCAAAACAACTTTAGTTTTCTATGATTCCATCCACCTTTTTGGAGTACAGCCCTGACACGTTACTCAACTGTCAAGGGTAAGCCCTCTTTCTCCCAAGCTTGTCTCCAAGCTTGTATGCTAGTTTACATGAAAGTAGCTGCTTATAGGAGGGGTATCTTTACAGATATCCATCTATTGAGGGGACATCCAAATCAGAGGTGGTATTCAGCAGCTTCTGACCAGTTCTGGAGAACCGGTAGTGGAAATTTTGAGTAGTTCAGAAAACTGGAAAATACCACCTCTGACTGGAGATTTTTCAGTATCCTTCCCCTTCCACACTCACCAAGTGGTGCCCACAGAATCGGTAGTAAAAAAAAATTGAATCCCACCACTGATCCAAAAGTGCTTTTTCAAGAGGCAAGTGGACTTTCTTGTTTTTCTTTGAAGACTTTTAGCTTCTCATCCAAGAAGCTTCTTCAACTCTTAGAGCTAAAGAAGCTTCTTGAATGAGAAACAAAACACCTTCAAAGAAAGTCAAGACAACTATGACCTGGATGACTGAGAATTTCCATAGATATTGAAGGGCCAGTCATTATGGCAATCAGTTCCACATTAAAACAATGTGATTTCTGGAGGACTAGGAGGTCATGTGATGGGGAATTTTCTTTGTGAAAAGCTTTAGCAATGTTCACCTCTGAAACATTATTGCAAGTGAAGCAAAACAATGAAATTATTTCCATCAGCAATGACTTCTACATCTTTGCCTTATGTTCAAAAGCCCCTAACAATAGAGCCAAGTTGATGTTTTGTTGACCTTCGTCAAGGTGCAGGATGATTAAAGTGCTTCCTTCTGTTCCTTCTAGGTGCATTACTACTCTGTGCAAGATGAAACACCTTATTGAAACAGATGCCAGCTGATCTACAGAGGTTTGCTTTTTGTTATAGCTCTTTCCAAGTGTTGGATGGGGGAATCCATCTGACTAATTATATGTCTTTGTTTGATTAATTAATCAATTAAATCTGCACATTTTAGTAAAAAAACAATCATTCAAAGAAAGAGGCAGGCTGCATTTGTAGACAAGCCACACATGGATCACAGCAGGCATTTTCTAAAAAAGGGCATTCATCAAAAAAGAGAGAATGTCTTTTTTAGGATAGTGTTCACAATCATTTAAAGAAAAAAAATCTATATTAATTTGTAAAGTAAAAAATGCCATTCAATTAATTGGGACTTTTTTATCAGATCAAAATATTAAATTTTATCTTTTAATATTTTTATTGGACCTCATTCAAAGGAATAATTTTGTATTCAGCTACCAAACAACATATCATCATATGCAAAACTGATTCATGCATACTGAGGTGTCTGTCTGTCTGTCTGTCTGTCTGTCTATCTATCTATCTATCTATCTATCTATCTATCTATCTATCTATCAGCATTTAGTGCCTGTTACAATGGCATTGAATAAAAGTGATAACCATTTTTCACACAACCATTGCAGTATTCCCATGGTCACATGTTCAAAATTTGAATGCATGGTAGCTTGTTTATATTTATGACAGTTGCAGTATCCTGGGGTTAGGTGATCATCTTTTGCGACCTTCTGACAAGCAAAGTCAATGTGGAAGCCAGATTCACTTTACAAGTGTGTTATTAACTTAATTGCAGATATTCACTTAACAACTCTGGCAAGAAAGGTCATAAAATGGGGCAAAGCTTACTTAACAACTCTCTTAGCAACAGAAATTTGGGCTAAACTGTGGTCATAAGGGTAACTGATAGCTGCCCAACTACAGTAGCATTTCAAAAGTATGCAAATGTGAGTAGATTCAAAGATACTATTTCAATGGGAAGGTAACAGCATTCTGAGTGCCTTAGTGTATAGACATACTGACTGCATGATGATGGAAAGGATCTTCAGACAATGCTCCCTTGGCTAAGAAATGGAGATGAACGCTACTCCCTAGAGTATTGGAAGGGCAATTTTATTTATTTATTTGTTGAATTTATATTGCCGTCTATATAATCCCATGGCAACTTGTGTAAATGAATGCTTTACTTTTACACATACACACAAACATATACATGTAAATATATATACATATATTGGAATTATTTTTGCTGCTCTGAATTAAATTATCATAAGATTGCACTTTGTATTATGTAAACCTTAAGTGGTTCATTGCCAGAAACAAGGGGAAAATGGAAATATTCAAATAATCAAAGGATTCACTATGTGGAGAAACAAGCAGCAATGGGATTCAACAACAAGAACACAATCACAGTTAAGTAATTCTATTAGGAGTAGTACAATAGACAGAAAAAGGAATACACCAGCTGCCTAATTACAATCAGATGCTTTACAGGCAATATTGTACAGGTGAGCTTTCAGGATGGAATTTAATATGCAAACATTTATTGCAGTGATAGAACCTTAGTTTGGTAGCATGAGTCTCCTTTTTCTTTTACTTTTTCATTATCTCCTGAAAACATAGAGTTGCATTGCAGTGACTCAGATATTGGGTCTTGAGCTAAAGTTTTTCCCCAGCTTAATGACATGATATGCTTTAACCTGGAAGAGCAATTTTAGTCTTATGTTTCATGTTTCTTACTATGCTTTAAGTCCACCAATTTTAGACAAAAGAAAAAGTGCTTTAATCTACTCTAAGAAGTCTACACTGGACTATTCTAAAGTATTCTCTGATGCTATTGGACTACAAGTCCAATCATCTCTGCTTAGTAGCTGTGTTTGCTATGGATAATGGAAATTGTAATACAGTAACAACATCTAGGAGCCCAAGATTAGGAAAGGTTGTCCTCAAGTATAATTCCCATATGATTTATTCTCTAGGTTTAATGGCTTCCATAAAAACAAGCTAAGATAATATATTCTAGCTGCAAATGATGGTGCAAACATTGAGGGAAAATCATGAAAACATAAGAAACAGATGCCACTTGACTTTCTAAAGAAGAAGAAAGGTCTAAATGTAACCAGATCATCTGCCACTTAGTGGACTAGTTGCAAGGAATCTTGATCAAAAGGATTAAAGAATCAGAATTATATCTATGAATGTCTGATTTGATTAGTTGTACAAATTTTGAGAAAATAATAGATTCAGATATTTTCTAGCCAAGGAAATAGCTTCAGAAATGTGAACTCTGGTTTTGTATATGGTATAATATATTCCCATGGCTAAGTCACAATACTATTGTAAAATAAACAGATTTTGAGTAGTTGCGTTTTGGCAAAATGTTACATATTTGCTACCTTTGAGTGAAGCTATGGCAATAGAACAGATTTTGTGCTCTCCTCAAGCATAAAGTTAATACATGATTCCTGGGGTAGAACAGCTCAATTCTTTCAAAAATTCAGAACTTTATGCATGTTTATGATCTGAATTTGTGGGAACCAAAGGTGGTATTCAGCAGGTTCTGACCAGTTCTGGAGAACCTGTAGCGCAAATTTTGAGTAGTTCAGAGAACTGGCAAATACCACCTCTGACTGGAGATTTTACAGTTTCCTTCCCATGCTACGCCCACCAAGCCACACCCTCAGAACCGGTAGTAAAAAAATTTGAATCCCACCACTGGTGGAAGCCACTATTTTTATGGGAAGTGGTAAGCAAATGCACAAAAAGTACATAACAAGAGCTTCAGATTGTTCATTTACTAGTTTAAATATGGCTTAGTAGTTATATCTCCATACAATTAACCAATTTTCCAATGTGTTTTCACATTGCCTTCACTTCTGTGCACCATTCAGCTTTTCAGATCTTCAGATATGAAAACAACATTCAAATCTACTAGAAATTGTGATATAACATCAAGAGCTACTAAAGAGGATTCAGATTATGTTCAATATCCATTTATCTTTTTTTTCCTTCCATTTCAGCACACTGAGTGCTATCATTCTCTGCCACCAAACCCCAAGGTATGTCCCACATATCAGTTCTGTATTACCCAAGCTACCTGCATATATCTAATGGCAGTCCCTAGAGATCTGTGAAAAGGAGAAAATGCACATGTGGTTCTGCCTTTCATCTCTGAGCAGCTTTTCCCTTAAGGCTGAATTCCCAGCTGTCTGCTTGAGCTCACTACTGAGAGAAGCTACACTTGAATCACCCATGGGAGTTTGCCAAAAGAAAGAAGCCAAAGCATTTTTTTTTGATTAATGCATAGATCTCCTCTACAGCTCTGAACAACAGCTTCTCTTAAAGCATTTTTCCTGGTAAATGATGTCTTTATTTAGCAATATATAACATTTCTCATCTTATTTATTATTTATTATCTGCTTAATAATTAAGTGCAATAAATCATTAAACCAAATGGTCTGTAACAACAATAGATTTTTTTTTGAAAAAGTAGAATTCCAAGATGTTTATCAGACCTGGGAAAAGATTTGAAAAGGGGAGAGAATCTGACTGATTTTCAGCAAGTTAAATGACTCATAGCTTGTTGTCTGCTATCTTCGCCTATTTGAATGAATATTGGGGTAGAATTTTGGAGACTCTTGTATAAAATATCCAGCAGAAAATAATATTAAATGATATGATAATAATTATTTTAAAAAGTAAATAATATGTAATAATATTGAATTTTATAGATTATTCACTGTATAACATTTAGCCTGCTTTTCTATAAGTGACTAGATTGATGCATTGGGCTAAGATATGGTTTACTTAATCACAATCTATTGTACAAATCACAGCTGACTAGGTCGTATTGAGTCAATATCAGACAAACATTCTAAAGGTTTCTTTGTGTAAACAGAGTAATTTGTCCCAGTACAAAAGTTAAGTATGAACTGCTATTTTCCCAGCTATATATTTCAAATTTAATATTATGTAACACTCTTCCTTTTTAATATTTAAATAGTATAGTAACATTATCATTAAAAAAAATAGAGATTTCCTTAGACAGCTCCCTAGACATCTTCTAGAATACTATCTAATGATATTTCACCACAAAGTCTTGGTAATTATATGAAGGGTTGACTGTAGTTAGTTTATATATGATTTTATGCTTCATATCAACTGCTGTGCTCTCTAATGGAGAGGGATCTCTTCATTAGAGGACAGCTGGGGTTGGACAAGTTAGTTGGTTGGTACATCTTATTTTGGACTGGGTATTACATCTGGACGCTTACCATCTTCCCCCAAAACATGGACCGTATGTTGTGCTATGTGGACTTATCTTCCCGTGGAATTGCAGGCCTTAAGGGACTCCCCTCTGTCCGGGATATGGCCTGCTGGACTTCCATCGGCCTTCCTTGATGATGGATTTTGGAATCCCAAGAGGTGGCATCGCGCGGATAAGGATGGGGGTCTGGGGCAAAAGGGAAAGAGGGGTGCCAAGACCTCTTTGTTAAATTTTTTAATTAAATTTTTAAGGGGTTCTGGGAGGGGGTCTGGGTGGATATCTGTTGAATTACCTCCTGGATCAGCAGGAACTCAGTCCAGCCTGGCTGTGGATCATGGTGTGGGGGAGGGAGAGGGGGTCTCTGGGGCTCCAGGATACAAGGCGGGAATGGTGACTCCCAGGGTGATCGGATTCGGCAGGGGACGGAGAGGCGGGGGGCCGTATCGTGAACAGGGAGCGCGCTGCCGCTGTTTGCAAGCTGTGGCATGCTCCGACCCCCATGTCTCTTCCCACTCCCCTAGGGTTACGGGATACGAAACCCCTGGGCTCCGGCTGCTGTATTTTAATGCCAGGTCCATGGCTAATAAGGCATCCCTCCTCCAGGAAGTGATTGAGGAGGAGGCTGCGGACCTGGCTTGCATCACTGAAACCTGGTTGGGGCCAGAGGGTGGAGTTCCTCTGGTGGATTTATGCCCCCCAGGTTTTTGAGTTTTGCACCAGCCTAGAGCCCAGGGTAGGGGTGGCAGGGTGGCCATTGTTATTCAGGAAACATTGATTCCAAGGGAGGTCTCTGTTCCTCAGACAGGCGGGTGTGAGGCCCTCCTCCTGCGTTTGGGGCCTGGCGGTCGGTTGGGCCTGCTGCTTGCATACCTTTCCCCCAGCTGTGTAACAGCGGCTCTGCCTGGGTTCCTTGATGCCCTCTCGGGAGTGGCGGTCGAGTTCCTGGGCTTTTTGGTCTTGGGTGACTTCAACCTGCCCTCCCTGGGGGGGGGCATCGGGTTTGACCCAGGAGTTCATGGCTTCCATGGTGGCTATGGGCCTGACCCAGATAATACAGGATCCCATGCATGAGGGGGGCAACATGCCTGACCTTATTTTTGTTTTGAAGCAGTGGCGTAGTGATCTGGGGGCTGGCAGTATCAATGTTCAGCCTGTTGCATGGTCAGATCACTATCTCCTATGGCTGGTCTTCCAACAGGCCACCCTGCCCCGCTGGGATGAGGAACCGCCAAGATGGTTCCACCCCTGATGCCTGATGGATCCTGAGAGGTTCCAGGCAGAGCTGGGGTTTCTGCCCACTTCCCTTGTCCACAGCTCGGCTGAGGTGCTAGTGACTGCATGGCAACATGCGGTCGTGGAGGGCCTCGACCAGGTTGTCCCCTTATGTCCCCTCATGTGCCGCAGATCCCAGGTAGCTCCCTGGTTTACAGTGGAGCTCCGGGAGATGAAGTGACATAGGAGGGGTTTAGAGAGCAGATGGAGGTCAACCCGCTCCAAATCCGACCGAACCCAGCTAAGAGCCTATATTAGGACTTACCTGGGAGCTCTGGGGGCGGCGAGGAGGGTGAACCTCTCTGCCCTCATAGCATCTGCAGATAGCTGCCCAGCCGCCCTGTTCAGGGTCACACGCTCCCTTTTACATCAGGAGCTGGGGAGGGACCCTCTGCAGGGTAGGGCTGAGGAATTTGGACAATATCTGTTGGATAAGATCGCTCGGATCTGGGACGGGTTGAACTCTACTTTGCAGTGGTCTGAGGAGGGGCTTACAGAGAGTCTGGTCAATGTCATCTGGGCTGAGTTCGATTCTGTTTCTGAGGATGAGGTGGACAGGATTATGTGACGACTGAGTTCCACCACATGTTTATTAGACCCGTGTCCTTCCTTGATGGTGTATGCCTCCAGGGAGACCACGTGCAGCTGGCTCCAGGCAGTTGTTAATGCCTCGCTGAGGGAGGGGTCTTTTCCTGCTGCCTTGAAAGAGGCAGTGGTGAGGCCCCTCCTGAAGAAGCCTGCTCTGGACCCAGCCATTTTAAACAACTTTTGTCCAGTCTCCAACCTTCGTTTTTTGGCAAAGGTTGTTGAGAGTGTGGTGGCTCAGCAGTTTCTGCTTTTCCTGGATGAAGCGTACTATCTAGATCCATATCAGTAGGGCTTCCAGCCTGGGTTCAGCACAGAGACAGCATTGGTCGCACTGATGGATGATCTCTGGAGGGCTCGGGAAAGGGGATTTTCCTCTGTCCTAGTCCTATTAGATCTCTCAGCGGCCTTCGATACTATTGACCATGGTTTCTTATTGCGCCGCCTCGGGCAGTTGGGAGTGGGGGGCACTGTTTTGCAGTGGTTCTCCTCCTACTTCTCGGGGCACTCGCAATCGGTGTTGACAGGAGGGCAGAGGTCAGGGTTCCTTGTGGGGTTCCTCAGGGGTCAGTCCTCTATCCCCTCCTGTTCAACATCTATATGAAGCCGCTGGGCAAGATCATCCATGGTTTTGGGGTGAGGTATCACCAGTATGCTGATGATACCCAGCTGTATATCTCCACCCCAAACCAAATCAGTGATGCCCTCTCCATGATGACCCAGTGTCTGGATGTGGTACGGATCTGGATGGGCAGGAACGGACTACAGCTCAATCAGGCCAAGACTGAGTGGTTGTGCGTACAGGCATCTTGGCCCAGTCAATCAATTCCATCTTTGGTCATAGGGGGAGAGGTGTTGCCCCCTGTGGACAGGGCTCGGAACCTGGGGGTCCTCCTGGATTCACGGCTCAGTTTCGAGGAGCAGGTGAGGACCGTAACCAGGGGGCTTTTGCCCAGGTCCGACTGGTTCACCAGTTGCACCCATATCTGGACCGAGATGCCCTTTGCACGATCACTCATGCACTTGTGATGTCCCGACTTGACTACCGCAATGCTCTCTATCTAGGATTGCCCTTGCATACCATCCGGAGGTTTCAGCTGGTGCAGAATTTGGCTGCGCGGGTTGTGATGGGAGCTTCCTGATACTCCCATGTTACACCCCTCCTGTGCGAGCTGCATTGGTTGCCGGTTGCCCGCCGGGTGAGATTCAAGGTGTTGGTGTTAACATTCAAAGTCCTTTACGATTTGGGTCTGGGGTACTTGCAGGAGCGTCTCCTGCCAACATCAAATACCGATCGCCCTATGGGTGCGCACAGATGGGGACTCCTCGGGTTACCGTCAGCTAGACAATGTCAGATGGCGGTGCCTCGGGGGAGGGCCTACTCTGTTGCGGCCCCCGCCTTCTCGAATCAACTTCCTTTGGAGCTCCATCTGGCCCCTGATCTTTCCTCCTTCCGCCGCGGTCTGAAGACTTTGCTATTTGAACAGACTGGGCTGGACTGACCTCCTGGGGGGGGGGGTTAAGGTATTGTTAACTATTTTATTGATTGGGCTTGTCAAATTTAATTGTTTTTTATATATTTATTGTGTGGTGTTTTTATTGTGAGCCACCCCGAGTCCTCGCAGAGAGGGGGCGGCATACAAGTCCAATAAAATAAATAAAAAAATAAATTATGTTGCAGTGGATATATATCTTCTGACCATCTATAATTCCCTCATATATTTCATATATCATATATATTAAGGCTACTGTTGTAGTAGCATTCCATCAATTCCAGGTTCTTTTGTATAGTCCAAGTATAGTTTGATCCATATCTGGTTCTCCAACATCTGTATAGACCTTGATAATCTTGATTACATTGATTACATTGAACTGGCTTGACACTCTTAGATTGTGTTAGTCTCATAACTGTGAAGCCGTAGGAGGTCTTTGTCAAAGGATCCCTTCTGATAAGATGGGTATAAGCCTAGATTTGAATCCTGGCCTCAAATATCAAAGGGTGGCACTCTAACTACTACAACATTACCTATTATGCTATTGTGTGTGTGTGTGTGTGTGTGTGTGTACACAGACATAGACACACAAAGGCACTTAATACATTCACTTAATAAATTCATGTAGACCGTGTAGAAGAAAATATCAGATAACTGATGTATAGAATGTTATGACAATCTTTCATATATAGATTTGAAACTGCTTACTATACTTCTATAAAAATTGTAATATCTGAAACAGATTTAATTTGCTGCTTTTTCTATGAGTTTAATATGAATTGGCCTGAACTGTATCAGGGAGATAAAAAAAATCTCTAAGATCAAGCAATCAAATGATGCTCTTGCTGGAACATTACCCTGTGCTCTTCATGTAAAATAATTAAATCAGTTGGAAAGACGAGGAGGGAAAAAGACAATACAGAGAAAGACAGTTCTCCTTGGGTGGGCTCCTGGCTATATTTGCCTCTTTATACAATAAAACCTTTAAAATATCACTCTTTTATTTATGAATAAATAATTGCCTTTGTGAAGAATGCATCAAATTGCTGTCAGTGAGGCAACACTTTAAGTGAGTCTTGTTCCATCTTCCTTTAACCAGCTTTGATTGATGTTTGTGTTAGCAGCTCTTTTTCTTTTCCCCCTTTTCCTCTTCATATTGTTCACCTCCTCCACTATTACTCGCCTGCGGTGTCTTTCTTTTCATTCTTTGCCTTCAGTCCAAAGTTCAGACCACACATGAGAAATATCTGGAGAATCAGAATAGGGAAAGTTTTATTGCATCTTGAGACTCCGTTATACAGAAGATTGTTCTACTGCCTGGCAGATTTCTTTTTCCTCATGTTTCCTTTTTTGTTATTAGCTTAAGTTGCAGCTCTACACAAAACTACATAATAATGGTATCACTGCATGGGGAAGAGCCAAAGATGAAGCAATCTTCTTACTCAAAGCCCTCTGAAGCTCTTGACAGAAAGAAGGGGAAAGAAACATTTTTATTCCTTTTCTTCCCATTTCTTTTAACAGTTTCCCTTCTATTCATTTCAGTGGAAAGAAAATGGATTGCAACAGCTTCAGAGCTGGCATAGTTCACCTTCTTTCTGACTAAATTCTTTGTCCTAGGGATTTTCTTTGTGCCTCCTGGCACCCCTCGGGAATCTCATTGGAATATTTCCTTTTTTACTTCTCTGATGTAACAGATCTGCTGTTAAACAGGTGGAGAAGGTGTCAGGCCTTTCTGCCAATTTTTGAGATGGGGCCTTCATCTCTAAGCATCTCTCACTCTATCTCCTTTTAAAGGAAGATATCTGAAAAATTATAGACTCATCTACATAATAGAAAATAAGCACCATTGAACACAGTGCAATTTTCTGGAAGTAAATATGTATAACACTGGTTGAAGAATTTTCTGTTTGGTGTTAGTAATTTATCTCTGTTTACTTTTAATTTAAAGAAAAATCCTGACTAAACTCATATAACTTATACAAATTTTAATGAATAGATATTAACCACTGAATGTTGTCTCCCTAGGATACAATATAAAATATTACCTCTTTTGCAGAGCTGCATTATTATTACAGCCCTACAAAACTTTCTGTGTGACATTTATCACATTTTGGGGTTGACAACTATTCATTTTTGGATCATAGGGGAAAAAAAGCCAAGCATGTTTGAAAAAAAGGATAGCTGTTTAAACGTAAAAAGCTCATTTTTTCCCTTTCAAATTTCAGTTTCGAAAACAGTATTGAAAAATGAAGATTGAATTTACATCTCAGTGAGTTCTGACACAAATTGGCCAGGCTTCACCAAAAATATTATATACAATGCAACATTTCTCATCTGTAAAATATTTAATACTGGAATTGCAAATATATTGTCATGAATAGTTGCTTCCGCTCTTGTTTACAGCTGTTTTCATTTTGGGGAGTCACTGGATTATTGATTTTGCTATCTATGTATTGAGCCTAATAGAATGTTATCTCTAGGAGAAAGATTTGTCTACCTTTACTGCAGAATATATGCATACTGAGAGAAGTTTAGAAAGAGTGAATATGTAGGCAATTGTGATTTGGGATTGGAGTCCTTTTATTTTTAAAACCAATTTTAGAAAATTAATGACAAATCAAACGACCAGATTCAAATCTTGCCAATTTAACTCTCCTTTAGTAGATGTAGGAAAGTTGGAATGCTATGTTTCTAAATGGAGTTATCTAGGTTGGATGAACAAATATCTTGACCCAATTATTAGTTATAGATTAAGTTTAAAAGAAGTATTACATTATACAATTAGCTTGTCATTAGACCTGTACTTCTTCAATGTAACAAATAATCCAGATCAGGAATTCAAACATATTCCTTATGATACTCTTAATTTTATTTTTAGATAAACTCTGTCCTACTGTTTGGGAGACTGTTGCTTTGCTGTTTGAAAAAAACTGTTCTGAAAGAACTGGTTGGGCTGATTTGACTGCAAATTTAACCTGTTATACCTCTTCCAGTTCACAATCTGGTTCAGGCAGGAATTAATCTGATTGAGAAAACAAGTAAAACATAGGCCCTACATATTTGGCATGAAGAAATCATTTTTATACTTAGAGAAGACAATAATTTGTTTAAAAAGTTTATACTTGTCATCAGTAAAAAGTTATTTATATATTGCCTTCTCTATCTTTACTATATTCTTACTTTATCTTATTTTTCTATTTTTCTCTATGTATAATTCTTTGTTCTGCAGTTTCTGTTTTTTTTTTAAAGGGACGTGGTGGTTCAGTAGCTAAGATGCTGAGCTTTTTGATCAAAAGGCTGGCAGTTCAGTGGTTCGAATCCCTAGTACTGTATAATGGGGTGAGCTCCAGTTACTTGTTCCAGCTTCTGCCAACCTAGCAGTTCGAAAGTTCATAAAAATGCAAGTAGAAAAATAGGGACCACCTTTGGTGGGAAGGTAACAGCGTTCCATGCACCTTTGGCATTTAGTCATGCTGGCCGCATGACCATGGAGAATGTCTTCAGACAGCGCTGGCTCTTCAGCTTTGAAACGAAGATGAGCACTGCCCTCTAGGGTCGGGAACGACTAGCACATATGTGCTAGGGGAACCTTTACCTTTATGTTCTGTTATTTAATTCTTTGATATTTTACATTATGTTTTATTTGTTTGGCTGTAGTGTTTAATCATCATCATCATCTTCATCACTGTAGTCATCATCATCATTTCAATCTATCCACTGCAGGATGAAGGCCTCTTCCTCATGTTTCCAACCTATATGGTCCTGAGTTTTTTTTGCCAATTGGGTCCACAATGCTTACTGATGTCATTGATCCATCTTATTTTAGGTCTCTTTGGAAGATGCTTTTTATCAAGTGGGGATCTAGTCGATGACTGCCTTAGTTCATCTGCCACCAGTTCTTGCTTCATGAAAACCCATTTCCATTTCAATTCTTTTACTCTGAATGTTTAATAAAATTATTATATTTAGAAAGCAGAATGCAGCAGCTTAAGTCATTATGGATGTGACTTGATATGCTGCACTGCATATCTTGAGAGCTGCACTGATTACACTGGCATCTGGGTGTAATGCAAGGTAGCGATTATCAGTTTGAAGACCCTTTATAGCCTCAAGATCCTCCTGGAGGCCCTCTAGGCCCTCCATTCAGGACCTGGATCTTTTCAGGACTGCCTTCTCTCCATAATATCTACCTTTCCAGAGGACTGAGTAGGGAGCCCTCACTCTTGGTTGTTTCTCTTAAGGAATAGGATCTACAGAATAGTTTGACCCTGCTACCTTCCTTCCTGTTGCTTAGAAAATCCATTAAAATTTGGGACTGGAACAAATGTTTCTTTGGTGAGAAAGGGAAGGGAGAATTGCTTGCAGTATTCCAAGTTTTCATGTTCTTTTTTTTTTTGCTATTAATTGTTGGGTTGTTGTCTCCATTAATTTTTTAAATCTGAACTTTATACATCATAGTCTGTTTTGATTGGATTGGCTTAAATAAACACCATGGTTCATAGTAACAAAATCTCCCAATAGATAAGGCAAGATTCAAGCATGGCCCAGCAGGAGGTCACGACTAAATATTTTCCACCATCAGACCTGCAGCTAAACTAAAACAGGTAGTGATATTCATTCCTCCAAGAGACATGAAGATGGTAATATAGATTATTCCTTTATTTCATAATGAATTATGTAAATGTTTAATAGTGAAAGCAATATACAGGTAGTCCTCGACTTACAATAGTTCATCTAGTGGCTGTTCAAAGTTACAATGGCACTCAAAAAGTGACTTATGACCATTTTTCACATTTATGACCTTTGCAGCATCCCCATGGTCATGTGATTAAAATTCAGATACTTGGCACTGACCCATAATTATGATGGTTGCAGTGTTCCAGGCCATGTGATCACCTGACAAGCAAAGGCAATGGGGAAGCCAAATTCATTTAATGACTATATTACTAACTTAATAACTGCAGTGATTCATTTAACAACTGTGAGTAGAAAGGTCATAAAATGGGACAAAGCTGACTTAACAACTGTCCTACTCAACAACAGAAATTTTGGCCACAGTTGTGATAATAAGTCAAGGACTACCTGTAGTTCTCAGTTTTAGTTTCTAGAAAGGGCATCTCTTACCAAATGAGCCACTCCCCCAAATTTGGCAGTGTAGAACAGGAAGAAGTTGAATGATACTGAGGAGACTAGTAATGAAGATGAAGTGAGACTAACTGTCCATATATTGGGTATATTTGTATATAGAGAAGACATATTACAATGTTAATCTATTTTTAAACTTGATGTGAATTCTAAGAATGTTTCTCTGTGTGACAGCGGAAAATTATATTCCTATGTTGCTTAATGCTAATGCTAGTGTGACAGACTTCTCATTTACAATACCAGATAATATTTCAGAGTTTAAAATTATATTTGATTTTAATATGTCTGGATTTGATCATTATCACCTGGGTGGTCTAAGATAATGGATTACTTTGTTCAAGATAACTGTATTGCAGCTTGTTTAGTTTTCTAAAGAAACAGAGAATAAATCTGAATTATTATTTTTCTTTCTTGTGATGTTCTTAAAGGCATAGTACTGAAGATCTTAACAATTTTTCAAGGCTAAACAAAATATCCATTCAGTGGATTTAATTTACAGCCACCTGACAACAAAGAGATAAAGCTTGATCTTACTGTTTTAATTAACAGTATACAAAGTGGTCATCTAATGTAACAAATCAGATATCCAGCCACATCAACACCATATTTTTTTCTCAACATTTAATCCAAGCCTAAAAGCTTCTGTGTTTGTTTGCTCTAGTTTTCAAAAAAGTTCAAAGATGTATGAAATACGATGAAAAATGTGACAAGGGTGAGGCAAATGCTTTTTGAATACAAGCTATAGTTTGATCTAATGCGAGACAACCTATGACCCTCTGGGTCATTGTTTCAGAGAAATTTCCTTACCTAAACAGAGAAACAGAATGTTCAAGGATGGACAAAAAAGCTAGGAGTGAGTAAGTGAGTTGGAAGCTAGCACTGAGAATTGGAAATTTCCTTTCTTGCTCCCTCCCTCCCTCCCTCCCTTCCTTCCCCTGAGGATCTTCACTGACTTTCTCTTTGCAAGCTTCCTACAAGTAAACACTTCGCTATTGAAAAGCAGGCAAGGACAACTTGCAATAATATCAATTCCTTCCAGCTTTCCCTTTGACTTGTGGGAAGCTGTCAGAGAACATTGAAAATGAGCTCATGTGAGTATAGCTGACTTTGGCAGTGAAGTGGTGGCACTAAACAGCAGCAGAGTTGCACTGAAGCAGTAACAACATTTCCAAATGTCATTCCCATGAAAGTAATAGTTTTGCATTTTGGACACATTTTGTAAGTTAGTACATTTGAGATACCTTGGTTCAATAATTTTTTTCCTTATACCTTCCAATTTTGCACAAGTGAAGGTCACAAACAGGCACAAAGGTTTTAATAGTATATGAATTTAAAGTACAATTATCAGAAAGCATTTCTTTTGACTTTTCTGTTTGGCTCTTTTATTTTCTGGAGCTATGAAACCTCTACCTTGGAAGTGGGGATAATTCCTATTCTACACAAATATTTGAAAACAGACCATTCAGTACTGTTCAAGTAACATTTGGCCTTTAGGTTATTTGAATGGCTCCTTTAATGTATTAGTTAATGTAAAAGTACAGAGAAGAGCAACCAGGATGATTAGAGGACTGGAGACTAAAACATATGAAGAACAGTTACAGGAACTGGGCATGGCTAGTCTAGTGAAGAGAAGGACCAGGGGAGACATGATAGCAGTCTTCCAATATTTGAGGGCTGCCACAGAGAGGAAGGAGTCAAGCTATTTTTTAAAGCTTCTGTAGGCCAGACAAGGAATAATGGATGGAAACTGAACAAGGAGATATTTAACCTGGAAATAAGGAGAAACTTTCTGACAGAGAGAACAATCAATCAGTGGAACAGCCTACTCTCGGAAGTTGTGGGAGCACCATCACTTGAGACTTTCAAGAAGAGATTAGATTGCCATTTGTCAGAAATGGTGTAGGGTCTCCTGCTTGGGCGGGTGGTTGGACTAGATGACCTATAAAGTCCCTTCCAACTCTGATTGTCTGTTATCTGGTAGTTCATTCAGCTTATATAGGCTTTATATACATTTTTGGAGGGGAGGGGAGACTTTGTTCATCTTGTCCGGAACCCATTAGGTTTCGGAAGGGCATTAACTATAGTAAAAATAATGCTGGTGTTAACCTATACAGCCCTTCATGGCATTGGACCGGGGTATTTGCAGGAAACCCTGCTGCCGATAACAGCTTCCCGACGACCCATGAGCTCCCACTGGCAGGGCCTGCTCAGGGTAATGCTCAGCCAGGCAATGCTGGTTGGCAGCTCCCAGGGGTAGGGCCTTCTCTGTGGGGACACCCACCCTTTGGAACCAGCTACCCCTGGAGCTCCGGGTGGCCCCTGACCTCCAATCCTTCTGCCATGGCCTAGAAACTTGGCTGTTCCAACAAGCCTACCTGGACTGATGGAGAGGGGTAGGGTTTTTAATGTGGTTTTTTTAGTGTTGTTAATTTTAATTAACAACACTAAAAAAACCCACATTAATTAATTTATGAGATTTTTGGGTTTAATTATTTTTTAATATTTCCAGTTGTGTTGTTTTTAGCATTGTAAGCTGCCCTGAGGCCTTAGGGAGATAGGGCAGCATATAAATCTAATAAATAAATAAATAAATATAAATAAAAAATACACTAGTGAATCACTACTAGAAATATGCTTTGTATCTTTGTATGAATGTGTATGTAGATGCGTCATTATATATCTATGGAAATCTAAATCTTCCCCAGAATGTGAGAAGGCTAAAACAGTTATATCTCCTAGTTTAGAAAGTTGTGAATATATACAAACTGTGAAGTAGATATATTATTACTGTTCAAGTATAAGACTTTGGAACCATAAAGCATAAGATATTGCAGCTATATTCATAGAGGATGCATCAGTGGAAACATGACTACAAATGAATGATGAATTGTAATTATTACCTGCATTTCATATCAGATTTATTTATTTGCTTCTGGTGGCCCACAAGATACAAAATTAAAAAGCATAATAATATATAGAGAGACAATTCAAAACTATTATTGCTTTTAAAAGAGACTCTCATTAATTTTAAAAAGTGAGATATATTTTCTTTCTTTCTCTCCCTCCCTCATTTCCTCATCCCCTCCCAATTAAGATTATACAAAGGAACAGAGGAAAAGGCAAGATAAAAGAGACCATTTTTATTGGTCTATAATGAAGTGGTGAGTGATTAGCTGGCATTTATATCCAGGTGGAGCCATGCTTTTCTTGTTCTTTTTGTTTGAATAATAAGTGATGGACTTCATTCCTTGAGTGATGGTTGAGGCAGGAAATTGCTGGCAATATTAATAGGATTTGAGCAAGAGAGCAAACCAAATTTTCTGCAGGTATTTCTATTTTGGCCAGAAAGTTTAACTTTCTAGGGACTCTTGGATATGACTGGATATGGCCATACCTCTACCAGATGTGGCCACACCTCTACTAGATATGGCCATACCTTTCTAGTCCAATGGCAACTAATTTAGAATTATTCTTATCAAATTTCTTAATCTTTGGAAAGTGGAGACCTAGATGAAAGTAAAGAACTAAAATAACAATTTTTTATCATAATACTAGGAGAGACAGTTTGTTCTAGTAATTAAGGTACCAGATTAGAAACCAGGAAACCTGAATTAAAGTCCAGCTGGCTGTGTAAGTTTGGGCTAATTATTCAGCCCAACTCACCTCACAGGGTGGTTGTTGTACAGAAATAAGAGAAGGAGGAAGGAGTATAGGTATATTCATCATCTTGAGTTATTTAAAAAAATAAAAGTAGGAAATATAAATAGATAAATAATCTGCAATTATGTGTTAAATAAGATACTACATTTTAGAAGGAAAGCTTTAATGACAATGAAGGAATCAAGACATGAACAATCCAAACTACCTACACTAACTATGGCATGTTTTCATGAGAAGAAAGCCTCTCTTACTGAAGTCAATATTTGATACAAAAATATTATGCAAATATTGATTTACATAGTGGTCTACTAAGGGTTAATCAATAAAGTTGCTTTGTTCTTGTATTGAAGTAGCTGATTAGTCATTTAATGAATGGGTATAATTTCAGTATTATCAACATGTTATTTGGCTGTTTAATGTTTTCATGGAAGGCTAATCACATACATCCCCTCATACATGCCGTATTTATTCACTTAAACATTTATAGAGTGCTAATTCAAGAAAATTGGTTGATATTATGAAGGCATAGAAAGGATAAAGAAGGGGCTCTGCCAAGAAGAAGCTTATTTCCTGGGCCTAAGGGGAGAACAGATACACTCCTTAACATCATCTAAATGTTGTGTTTTGAATCTCATAAACTTGGAAGCCACATCTGGGAGTGGCTAGACTTCAGATTTTTGTTCTCCCCTTCTAACTATAATCTTCACTTCTCTTATTCTAAAGTATGTCAGGAGAAATCCAGCCCCCAAATAGGCAATTCCTCCATCCATCCACTTCATGCAATGTCCAGAAAACCTCAAATCATTTTCAACTTTTTTCTTTCCTCAAGTCAGTTATAGGAGCAAAGCCAAAAGAGGAAAATGCTTTTACTTTTGGCTAATTACAAAACACAAGGGCATCTTAGCGCATTCTTTGATCTTGAAATTGCTAGGCCTTCTATTTATGTTACAGATAACAGCCTTAACTGTTTAAAATATTACTAAGAGTGTATTAAGCACACAGAACTGCAAAGAAAAACAAAATCAAGAATGGATATTGGTCTTGGAAAAAAGGATTAGGCTTCAAAGAAGCAGGGAGAACAAAGGATTCATTGGTAAACCCATCTAAGATGATTAGGTGAAAGATTAGGTGGGGTGGGAGTACTTCAAGGAAAGCTGGCTGTTTGCCTTGATTGCATACAGAATGAAAGCTTCTTCCTCTTCAAGGACTCGTTGCATTTAGTCATCTGTGCAGATTAATTTTTCAAAAAAAGGTTTTCTAAATCCTGTGTTTATTATTTTATAAATAATTCAATGTGGTGAGCATACAGTACCTAATATGCCTTTATTCTCATATTTTCCCCACAACAACACCCTTGTGAAATGAATTGGGCTTACAAAGAGTAACAGGCCTAAAGTCACCCAGTCAACTTTCATGCCTAAAGAGGGACTAGAATTCATGGTGTTCCAGTTTCCAGTCTGGTGTCTTAATCACTATACCAAACTGGAATCAGAAGGATTTTCTTACTGCATTCTGGAAAAATTTACTCTTTGAATTTTGGGATGGAAGGGTGTTAAGATTATTTTGTTTTCCACAGCTGCTGTTCCAGAAAATATTAGCCATTGGAATAAAAAGCTTCCAGAAAAAAGCACTACTCAGAGAAGAGAACTGTGTTTATTGAGTTTGCATTGCTATAACTTGAGTTTGCATTGCTATAACTAGACAGGATTAGACTACAAGTCTGTTATGGCTAACTATTATCTAACAGGAAACTCTAGAAGCTTGTACTACAGTAGTAGAGAGAAGGAAAATTCCCAAAATATGTACTGAAAATATGATCTAGCAATTTAAATTCTGTTCTTGTTTTATAGAATGGAACAAGATTTTTATGTTACAGTTTGAAGTGTGACTGCTCATTGGATAAGGCACTGACTGAATGTTATTTTTTAACTCTTCTATTGATCAGCGGGAGAGAGCCTTGATTGGCTCATCGTATTCTCTGCCTTTTATAACTAGTTCAAGGTCAGCAGAATTGAAGTTGATTGGGATTGGATTAAAACTGCTTTTAAAGATTTAGAGAAAGTCAATGTTTGGAAGTGTTTTCATCTCACTTTTACTATGGAGACTGAAGAGCCCTAGGCTTTCACCAGGCAGATAGCACAGCACTGGCATATCAGACGCTGCCTCTTTTAGAGATCTGGAGTCGTTCTATTCCATTTTGTTATATTTTTAATCTAGCCACTATCAGCCTTGGCAAAGAGATATTATAAAGGCAGAACTGAAGGCAGGAGCAAAAATCAGAAATGCCACTTTTAAATTATGTTAATGTGCTTCATTTACACTTCTGCAGGCAAAGATGGTTATGCTCAAAAATTAATGGACATTTAAAATCATTTTATTGCATTGTTTACTGACTCTGGATCATGTCTGCTGCAAGCCCCTTGAGAGTTTTAAAAGTACTGTACGTTGCAGTGGAACTTTCAAATGAAATAAAATGACAAGCTCAGTAGCCAAAAAGATCTTGGCAGACTTGAACAATGGGCCTTATCCAACCACATGAAATTTAATGTGGAGAAAAACAAGGTTTTACACCTAGACAGGAGAAACCAAAGGTACAGATTAGGTGAAACCTGGCTCAAAAACAGTAACTGTGAGAGGGATTCTGGAGTCCTAGTGGATGATCACTTTAACAGGAGTCAGCAGTGTGCAGCGGCAGCCAAAAAAGCTAATACAAACCTTGGTTGTATAAACAGAGTTATAGAATCAAAACACATGAAGTATTAGTACTACTTTATAAAGCCTTAGTAAACAAACACCTAGAATACTGCATCCAGTTTTGGTCACCACATTACAAAAAAGTTGGAAAAAGTGCAAAGAAGAGCAAGTAAGATGATTAAAGGCCTGGAGACTAAAACATATGAAGAATGGTTGCAGGAATAGGGTATGGCCAGTCTAGAGAAAATAATGACTAGTGGGGACATGATAGCAGTATTCCAGGATTTGAGAGGCTGCCACAAAGAACTTATTTTCCAAAGCACCAGAAGGCAAGACAAGAAGAAGGCGTGCATAAGCGCACAGTCGGGCCTACTGTTCCTTGTCCTATTGTCCCCAATTGTTATTTCCTATTTCTTGTATTTAAACTTATGTTTATTCTTGTTTCTGTTGTATTGTAAGCTTCTGACAAATAAGTAAAGAAATAATAAAGAAATAAAGAAACAATGGATGAAAACTAATCAAGGAGAGGAACAACCTGGAATGAAGGAGAAATTTCCTAACGGTGAGGACATTTAACCCATTGGACAGCTTGCATTCAGAAGTTGTAGGTGCTTCATCACTGGAGGTTTTTAAGAAAAGACTGGACAACCATGTATTTGAAATGGTATAGCATCTGATGCTTGAGCAGAGGGTTGGACTAGAAGACCTCAAAGGTCCTTTCCAACTCTATTCTGATTGAAATAAGAAATGAATGAAAACATAAAATGTGATAGTCAAAATATACACATAGTGCTGAACATAGATAAAGATCTTGATGCTCATATTCCTGAAAAAATATTGATTATATTGATTGTCTAATTTTAATCTTACTGATTTCAAAAGAATAACACCTTTACTCTTTGCTATATTGGAAAAGCTTGAGTAGAATAGAAATTGAATGATAGTCAGGTTAGGAAAATTCAAACATTGACACTTGAGGTCAATACAGTTAGTACTATTTAACCTCCCAAAAAGGTATAGTCATCTGTATGTTGTTCCCACTTGGCATAACCAAGTAAAGTCTTCACGTTTTACCTGACAGCTGACATTTTCTTGGTGACAATGAGTGGTTTGTCTTGTTTTCTTCAGGGATGCTGTTTCAATTATCCAGTCTAATCTAGTATTCCTGGCTTTCTTCCACTCAGGCACTGAACAGGATCAACTTGTTATAAAGGCTAGCCACACACTTCTAAAACAATGGACACAAACATGAATTGAAAAGAAGAGAATAGAACTTGGTATCACTCAAATCTAACCAAAGATCCTACATCTACATAAATATATGTTAGGGTAATATTTTTAGCACTTTCCTCTGAACTGGATAATTTATTCTGCTGCATTATCTTGCAATTCCAGTGTTACGAATTACCCCTAAGCAAGTGAATTTATATTTCAAATATATAATAATTTATTAACCAGGCATTGGTTCAAGAGTTGAAGGAGTTTACCGGAGTTTGGAATTTCAACTAAAGAAAATGACAGGCACTTATAATTACCATTGTAATATTTGTCATATATGTTTGTAGGGGTCAAGGTTCTTCTTTTAATAAAACTTTTTTGTTAAATGTAAGCCCTTCTAATCTACATACAAATCCTATGACAAGTAGAGCAAGAAAATAATAGGACCAATAACCTTCAAAATTCTGTTACCTGATAACTCCCCCAATACACAGTTTTTAAAAAGGGAATGCTGGGAGCTGTCATTCAGCAAATCTGTTGATGGGGGGCATTATTTCCCATTTCATCCTAATGCAACCATGGCAACAGTGTTCATTCATTGATAATGCTGGGAAATCTTTAAGAACTTTTGCAATCCACAACTTTTCCCTGCCACAAACCACCCATCCCTATTGTTTATTTTTTTAGAAATTAGCTGAGAAAAAAATCTGCTTTTATAAAGTACTTTTCTTCTTAAGAGGTCTCACAGAATTAAACCACTAGTCTGTTTGTTTGCAGGGATTTATTTGTTTGATTCTTTGTTGAATTAACTTTGGAATTCCTGACCTGATACCCATCTTAATGCCCTTTCAGTGGTGTTCAGTAACTCTGTCTGTGTGTGTGTGTGTGTGTGTGTATTAAAAGGCCCAACTTTAATACGATCAATAATGAAAATAATTCACAGCATGGCTAATGCTTTGAGGTGAGGAATTATATCTTTGTCATCAGTCTTGTCATAATTCAGGAGTTGTACCTGAGATCTGAGCAAACTCTAATGCTGCATTGTAGATCAATTTCCAGTTATTTTCTGGTTGTTGTTTCACACCACAATCAGGCATCGCTATTTGAGCAGAATGGATGTAGAAGAAAAAAAAAGATGTCTCAGAAATATTTTCTTGACTGAAATTTCAGATTTATTTGTTTGTTTATATGCTGCCTTTCCATCCAAGCAACTACTCAAGGTGGATTTAGCAATGATTTTAATCTGTACTAAGTAAATGAAATTTAATTTGTCTAGTACACAGTAAATAAAATAATCCATAAAGAAAAATGGTTTTGTTTTGCACACATTTCAGACATGAGTAAATGGCAGTATAAAGTACAAAAAATGAAGTCTAGAGAATTAGGACTCAGACATATATAATATGAGACATACATGGCTGTGGCTTCTGCAATATCTGATAGATTCCTAAGTCCCACATTACAAAATAAAATGAGATTAGTTAGCAGATTGAAAAGTTCCATAGTCTGGACATTCAGATGATGTGACATTTTTTGAATTACAGTGGAGTGTTTAAATTAATTCCAATAGTCAAACGCTGCTGCCATTGACTTTTGATTTCCAATAAGGTGACCATGGATTCCAATGTGCCCATAGGCACCCTAGTTTTGATCTGTTTGGGGAGTGGAAGCAATATGAGAAAAGAAAAGTAAACAATGTTTGTTAGGGACTTGGCATGCTGCAGAGCAAAGCACACAGCTGAAGAATCCTCTTTATTTTCTAGAATGCACTTGGATTACACCTAGTTTTAATAAGCATTCTTAAAAAATAAAAATGATAGAAGAACAATGGACTGAAAATGGCTCCACAATAAGTGGAGCTGTCAGCCTGAGTAAATAATGAAGAGTGAATAATGAACAGCTGGTAAGTAGACCAGCTCTTCAAACCTTTCCAGACAAAGGAGAAGATGAGAGCTTGCCAACAAATGTTCCAGAACGTTGCTCCTTGCAAGTTTGCAGATATCTAGTGGGTTTTGACCATTGGAAGGTAAAAGAACAGTCATCTTGTTCAAACCATGGTTTGTGCCTTTGAAAGAATACTTTTCTAATCACTATTAGAAATTGCTAGTTAACTACTTTTCAGTTATTAGAAACCTTTGGAGCAACAAGTTTGAAAGCACTTGATAAGGTTGTCTTCAATCCTTAATGGAAGTTTTAACTATAAACTCATGGGCTTATTTAAAAAAACAATAAAAGATTGATAAAAACTTTGATTTAAAAAAACTACAAATCAGATAATTTTAACCATCTGGAATTAATTATGAAGAATGTTTCCTGTGAGTTAATGCTTTTGTTTATATATATATATATATATATATATATATATATATATATATGTAGGTCTTGGTGTATTCGGGTCTACATACCTTTACCCGTGAAAATCTAAAAACAAATATATATATATATATATATATATATATATATATATATATATATATATGTAGGTCTTGGTGTATTCGGGTCTTGTCCGTAAGGTTGAGAATACCTTGGCAACGTTTCGACAAAATCTCATCCGTCATCTTCAGGCTGGTGTCTTCAGCTTCGTTCTCCTGGGAGAAGTGTGTGATCGTGGCTGTTTTCCCCTTTTAAACTCTAGAGTTGGCTGTGTTTTCTTGATTGGTTTGTGGAGTTGATGTATGCAGATTGGATGGCTTTTTCCTGAGACCCTGTGTGGCTGAGGTGCTGGCTGTGTGTCTCTCAGCCTTTTGTGTTGTAACGACCTGGGTAATGGGCTGTGTGATGACCTTCTGAGTTCTATTGTTGTGATGTCCTGGGTGTGGTGCTGTAATCTCCTGGGTCGTTGTCTGTGCTGCAACCTCCTGATGTTTTGTGTTGTGATTTCCTGAGTTCTGTGATGTAGTATCCTGGGTGGAAGGCTGTGATGTGGCATTCTGGGCCTTGGTTTGGCTCCAGTTTGAGGTCTGGCTATGTGTTTATAGCGTGTGTCAGTTTGCTTAGTTTGGGGTTGGAGGGGGTGTAGCAGCTGGTGTTGCAGCCATGGTCTGGTTTCTGGATGGTGGTTGCCTTTCATCTGTATGGCTTGGGTTTGAGTCTGGTGAAGGAGATTGGTGGTGGCATCATGTGTTATTTTGGGTCCGTGTTGGTTTTGTGGCTGGGACTCGTTTGTTGATTAGGCTAGTTTCCAGATGTCTGGTAGACGGGAAGTATCATCCCGCTTATTCATGTTATGGGGTGTTTATTTCATGGCTTCCTAATTATTCTCTTGTTGAAGTGTTCAGTATTGGAGATAAGTTTGGATCCTCAAAATCAATTTCATGTCCTGTGGCTTTAAGGTGCTGGAAAAGGAGGAAGTTTTTCTTTTTTTCTTCTTTCTGATCATGCATTTATTCTCCTGTTGGTTTGTCCAATGTATGTGGCTGGGCAAATTTTGCATGGTATTTTATAAACTCCTTGGTTTTCTAGCTGGATCTTGTCTTTGGGGTTTCTAAGATGTATTTTTTGATCAGTGCCAAAGGCTGTCCTGATATTGTGTTGGAGAATTTTGCTGATTTTATCTGTGGTGCCTTTGATGTAAGGGAGGAGGGCTATTATTGTCCTGTTCTGTGTCTTGGTTTTGGGGAGTCTCCTCTGATTAGGTTGGTGATTGTGCTTCTTTGGGAATCCATTGGACATTAATATGCTAGTGAGGGTGTGTAATTCTGTTCTCATGGTCTTTGTCAGCTAGTTGGTTCTGGAGATGAGGGACTTGGCTACAGAGTTGATCTGTGCAGGCCCAGAATGCCACATCACAGCCTTCCACCCAGGATACTACATCACAGAACTCAGGAAATCACAACACAAAACATCAGGAGGTTGCAGCACAGACAACGAGCCAGGAGATTACAGCACCACACCCAGGACATCACAACAATAGAACTCAGAAGGTCATCACACAGCCCATTACCCAGGTCGTTACATAACACAAAAGGCTGAGAGACACACAGCCAGCACCTCAGCCACACAGGGTCTCAGGAAAAGCCATCCAATCTGCATACATCAACTCCCACAAACCAATCAAGAAGTAACAACACAGCCAACTCTAGAGTTTAAAAGGGGAAAAACAGCCACGATCACACACTTCTCCCAGGAGAACGGGGCTGAAGACACCAGCCTGAAGATGACGATGAGATTTGTCAAACGCTAAGGTATTCTAACCTTACACGGACAAGACCAATACACCAAGACCTACATACCTTTGCCTCGTGAAATTCATTTAAAACAAATATATAAATGTATTTGGAGGGAAACGATCTCGCCAACATTTCCGAGAAGTGGAAGAGGGCGGTCTTTCTCACCTACTGCGGCCAGGCCATTTTCAAGATGGTGAAGGCATTGGCAGGAGCTGCAGACGTGAAGGTAATGGACTGGCCCGACTTTAAAAAGTTATTAAGAGCCCATTACGCGCCACAAGTATCGTGCCTCATTCAGAGACACAAATTCTACCGTTGGGATCAAGGGCAAAGTGAAAACGTTAATGACTTTGTGGCAAGTTTAAGGGACATTGGGGGTGCATGTGAATTTATCAACTTAGAAGAGGCCATGCGCGATCGATTTGTTCTAGTCCTAAAAGACAAGGTTTTGCAGAGCAAATTATTAATGAAACCTAAGATCACGCTTAAGGAGGCCATAGAAGAGGCCTCCTCAGCAGAAGCTACCAAGTCCTCAGCAGCAGTCATGAAGAAAATTAACAAGGCCGCAAGCCATCCTGATGTGGCAAATAGATTCTGATTCAGACTGTAGTGAGGTGGAGGAAGGAATTTATAGGCTCAGAATGGAGAGACCTTGGAAGGAAAGAGGTAAGACTTTTATTGCAGAGGTTGTGGGGCCACCCCACTGAATGCAAGTTTTTGATACCATATGTCTCCGTGTGAAAAAGAGGTCACCTAGCAAGAGTCTGCAAATCATCCAGAACTCCACCAAGCAGAAAGAAGTTTCCTGACAGAGATTTGAAGCCTAACAACTTCAGTGAGAAAATGGGGCACAACACAGAAGCAAATGGGAAGAATGAAACTCATCAAACAGTCACCATTGGTCATTCTTCACCCTTAAGAAGCAGAAAAGTAAATGTGAAGGTACTAATTGAAGGAAGGCCTTGCCAAATGGAAGTGGACTCAGGTTCCTATTTATCTATGGTGTCATGGGACACTATTCACAGGCTACTTCCCAACATTCAGAAGAAGCATTTCCAGAAGCAAGCACTGACTCTTAAAGACTACCAAGGAAACAAGGTTCTAGTAGTTGGAACAAGAGAATTCAGTGTGAAGTTCAAAGGCCACACCAAACGTTTGCCCCTGACCATCATGGACAAGGACCACCCAAGCTTGCTGGGACTTGAGTGGTTCAATCCACTAGGCATCGAGGTGACTGGCATCAATCACATGAGCAACACTGAATGTGAGGAGGCCTTGAAGTCTGAGTTTCCAGAGGTCTTCAGTGACGAGATTGGGCAAGTATATGGGGACCCCTATCACTTTCAACCTAGATCCCAAGGTGCCCCATTCGCTTAAAGCCCAGAAGGGTCCCATTTGCCTTAAAGGAAAAAATGATGCACAATTAGATAAACTAATAGCTCAAGGAGTTTTAGAGCCCACTGACCACTCCAGATGGGAGACACCCATAGTCACACCAGTCAAGACTGATGGGTCAGTGAGAATCTGTGGGGACTATAAGGGGACATTGAACCATGCGCGCCAACAGAGCATATCCAGTTCCAGTGGTGCATCATTTATTACATTCACTTGGCAGGGGTACAGTCTTTGCCAAATTGGATCTGGCCCAGGCATATCAACAACTAACAGTTGATGATGCCACTGCAGAGGCCCAAACCATTGTGACTCATAGAGTGTCTTCAAATGTAAGAGGTTACAGTTTGGAGTAAGCGTGGCACCAGGCATCTTCCAAAGCCTTATGGAAAGGATGCTCCAAGGACTGCCAGGAGTAGTGCCTTACTTTGATGATGTGCTAATCTCTGCTGAAAATGACACTCAATTACAAGAGAGACTCAGAGAAGTCCTTATCAGGTTCAAGAAAGCAGGGTTAAAAGTCAAGGAAGAAAAATGCACTCTTAGAACTGACAAGGGCTGACAACTGACAACTGTTCTTGGGCTATATGATTGACAAGCATGGCATCCACCCTACATATACAAGGTTCAAGCAATCAAAGAAGCCCCTAGACAAAAATGCAAAACAGACTTGCAAGCTTTCCTTGGACTTATTAACTTTTATCACATGTTCCTACCTCAGAAGGCAACCATTGCAGAACCATTACACAGATTGCTTGACAAAAAGTCTGTTTGGGTCTGGGGCAGGAAGGAACAATCAGCATTTAACAGTATTAAAAGACTAATCACGTCTGATGCTGTGCTCATACAGTTCTCTGAGAATTTACCTGTTGTACTGACTTGTGATGCATCCCCCTTTGGAGTGAGGGGGGTTTTGAGCCACAGGCTTCCCAGCAGGAGGGAAGCCCCTATTGCATTTTACTCTCACACCTTGACCAAAGCAGAGAGGAATTACAGCCAATTGGACAAGGAAGCATTGGCAATTGTTGCAGCTATCAAGAAATTTCATGAGTATTTATATGGGAGAACATTTACCATGTTCATTTATCACAGATCACAAACCTTTGTTAGGCATTGTGGCAGGAGACAAACCTACACCCACTATCCTGTCACCAAGAATGCTGAGGACTGAATTTCTTGCTGCTTATTCATACAACCTTATCCACAAGCCTGGCAAGGACATTGGACATGCTGATGCCTTGAGTCGTTGCCCACTTCTTTGTCACTAGGAGGACTTTGAACCTGAGTCACACACCTTTTTCCTAGAAACTGTTGCCAAGCTTCCAGTACACGCTGCTGAAATTGCCAGAGAGACTGCCAAAGACACTTTATTGGCTTCCTATTATAGGCTGGATTAAGAAGGTTGGCCTTTCAAGATCTACCTCACCTTGCCCAACCTTTTAAATCCAGGCAAACTGAATTATCTGTATTAAGAGGATGTATTTTGTGGGGTAACAGGGTGGTTATTCTTGCAAAACTGCAAAGAGAGGTTTTGGAAATGTTACATGAGGGTCATCCTGGTATTGTAAGGATGAAGGGATTGGACAGGAGTTATGTATGGTGGCCAGGTATTGACAAAATGGTTGAAAACTGGGTTGCATCTTGTCCCAACTGTCAGGTAGTCAGGCCTGCCCCACCTCTCCCCCAAACAGGAATGGGAATGTCCTAGGGGCCCATGGTCTAGGATTCACATTGATTTCGCTGGCCCTACCAGAGGGCACACCTTCCTTATTATAGTAGATGCATATTCCAAATGGCTAGAGGTAATCCCTATGGCATCCACCACAACTGATGCTGTCATCAAGCAGCTTAAAAAGCTTTTTGTAACCCACGGGTTACCTGATGTTCTTGTCTCTGACAATGGCCTCAATTTACATCCAACCTTTTGAATCCTATCTAGCACAACTGGGTATCAGACATGCCCTGACAGCCCCTGGGCACCCTTCGGCTAACGGCCGGGCTGAACGAATGGTATGTTTTACCAAGGAAAAGCTTCAGCAATTTGGGTCCTGGGGACATCACTGAGAAAGTTGAAAACTTCTTAGTGTTCAGCACATCACCTCTAACCCATCAACTAACTTATCCCCAGCAGAGTTGTTGATGGGTAGGAAACTTAGGTCTCCCCTTGACCGCCTTCATCCCACTTACGCACCCACCACTTGATTCCACTAGCAAAGTTCGCACGTTCAGTGTGGGTGATTCTGTTTATGCTAAGAACCTTATGGGTGAACCTTCATGGATTCCTGCTGAAATAACTCAAATCACAGGCCCTCGTTCTTACAGGGTACAAACAGAGGATGGAGTCCTCTGGAGCAGGCACATTGATCAGCTTAGATCCAGGTTACCTCAGGAACATCGCAATTGTTCCTCTCTAGTTCCCATACCTAATGCTTTTCTAGGGGAGGGGAGGAACATGAGGATAATCAGCAAACAAGAATCAACCCCATGTGTAACGAGCCATTATGACAGGAACCATCCCAAAACCTGTCACAATGCCAAAATCCATCCTTACAAGTGGAAGATTGCACATCACTACCTGACTTGGGTGCTGACATTGGGCTGGAGATGGGTTGGGAGGAGAGACCAGATTCTAACAATCAAACAGGGTCTTCTTTCACAGGAAGTCCAACTAGGGAAATGTCAACAGACACATTTCCCTCTCACTGGGTGAGAACGTTAAAACTTCTGAACCACGAAGGTCTCAACACACGTAAGAGCCCCACCTATTTAAAAGAATACATTAGATAGGTTGGGGTTTGAGAACCTAGTAGTTGTTATGTATGCAGGTTTGAATGTCATTGGTTAAGTTTGAACTGTTCTTGTAAAATGTCAGAAATGATTGGTTTAAAAAGTGCGGGAAAACCCTGCACTCTGATTGGCTGGCAACCGCTGCTGGCTATAAGTAGCAGCCACAGCCCAGCCAAATCGGGTCTGTTATGAGCTGTAGTCACTAATAAACTCTTCACTGAAGCACTCCGTGTCTGACTCTTCATGCAAATCTAACAGTATACATAGGGTATTAGTAGGATTCATTCTGTTAGATTTAATGTAGGCAGAGTTTCATCAGGGAGTACGGAGGCAGCCCTTAAAGAATAATTTTAGTATTGTTGATGGATATGTAATTCTTAATTAGCTTTGTGGGTTTATTAACTTCAGTGAACTAACAATATTAGCAGCTGTGAAATACCCATTTTGAAGGCTTCAGATATTTATTCATGTCCATTAAAATGGGTCAGTATTTCTCATTACAATTTTTGCAAAGTGTTTTGTTTGGCTAATTAAGAACATGCCACAAAGCAAAAGGCAGAATTTTAGACACAGCTGTGTTTAAAGGTTCCACTTTTGAACTGTGTCACATGTCCATGGGAACAGACTGCCAGAAACAATGAATGCATTCAAGAGTGTAACAAACTGACCCTTCTGTACCAAAACTTCTTTTTGTCAATATTCCTCTCTGGTTCTAGTGATGACATGACTCAAATTTTACTTCTTGTCTCAACATTTGTTTATAACAATAGTTTTCAAAGTGTGAGGTAGGTTTCTCTAAGAAGATGGTGCTATCATTCTTTAGGCAAAGTATGAGGTCAAGAACAAAGAGAGAAGAGGAGAATGGAGAAAGATTAAAAGAATGAAATGACACGACAATCTTTTTTTTCTGCAGACAATCAAATACTACTTAAAGTTGTCATTAATATTCTCTTATATTTAAAGTGCTGAGAATGTTTAACATTCCAGTTTCATTTACATATACTGCTGTACACCCATTAGTATCCTTAATAAAGGAAAAAATAAGTATTTTCAGTTTTCTTCTTTGACTTTTACCTGATTTAAGAATGAAATCAACTGTGCTAAAAAGTGCATATTGTTATGTATGCAGGTTTGAAATCTTTGGTTAAGTTTGAATTGTTCTTGTAAAGTGTTGGAAATGATTGGTTTAGAAAGTGTGGGAAAACCCTGCACTCTGATTGGCTGTCAGCTGCGGCTGCCGGCTATAAGTAGCAGCCGCAGCAAATCCAGTCGGGTCCGTTCTGAGCTGTAGTCACTAATAAACAAAAGAGCTTGAAGCACTCCGCGTCTGTCTCTTCATGCAAACTTAACACATATATTGGAATTCAGTCTGATCAGAGAAGTAATTTCCTCTCCAATGTGAGACTTCACTCCAGAACTTATATATTATGTTGCAGCCTAATCCAATCCAGATGCCTTTCAGATGTATGGATCAATTACTAGCATTCTTCAGCCAGGATGACCATTGCTGAGAATATTAAGAGGAGCTCTGTGCAGCAAAGAAAAAACAATGAACCCAAAAAATCCCCACTCCCTCCCCACCCCACTAACCTGCTTTCCAGCTCCATTCACCTGTGCAGGGAGACAAAAGAAGACCCAGCTGATCAGCTGGGACTCAGGAGGCAGAGAATAGATGGGGGCTGGTCCAGTCAGAGGTGGTATTTGCCGGTTCTCCAAACTACTCAAAATTTCCACTACCGGCTCTCCAGAACTGGTCAGAACCTGCTGAATAACACTTCTGCTCTACATGACTTCTGACTTAGACTTCCTCTTCCACATTCATCTGTTTAGAAGTTAACTTTTCTTCAAACTGCTTGACTTCCTAGATATTATTGAAAAAGCTGCCTCCATTATGGTACCTTCAGAAGTGCAAGATCTCTTTCTAAATGTGACAAGAAAAGACCAGATCCCACTTTATTCTAATTAACCTACAGGACTGAAATCCTACATATAATTAATTACCTATTACCTATAAATATATTTCACTGAATCTAGTAGTATCTGATTTTACAGACTCAGCCTATAAACATACCATAGTTCTTCAAGCAACTGCATTAAATGTTCTTGCAAAGGCAAATATTTTTCAAACCATGTTACTGCTGAAAGTACTAGAACTCCATCCCCAGCATCACCCCTTTTCCCCTTCCCCAGAAAGAGAAAAAAGAAGGAAATTTCACAAGAGATGTAAAAAAATGTTTGTAGAAACTGATTTTATTTGGGAAGAAGAGATAACTATGTGCTACTAAATAAATATGGGTAATCTAAAAAAGAAAATAAAAGGAAGGAAGAAATATTTTATCTACTTTGATGTTTTAATAATGTTAAAGTCCAGCTTGGAACTCCTATATATGCTCTGTGTTTTTATCTTTCTTCTAATGCAAACTTTTCCAGATGTTTTAAGAGTTCAACTCTCTTCGTTCCCAGCTAATATGGAAACATAGCCTTAGTCTATGATTGTAGTTTTGTTATTGATTTCAACCCTTTTCTAATCACAGTAATTGTCACTTACATTATATATAAACATTATATCTGAATAATAAATTAATAAAATCATCTCTCTTTATCTCCTGTATATAATAGAATGAAAAAGATAAATATTGACAAAGGTATTGCTATAGAAACAGGTAACATCTTTTCTTCTGACATTCATGTTGAGACTTGGGAAGTAATTATATTTACATATTAATCTACAAACCTATTCTAACTTGCTAATATTTGCAAGAAAAAGCACTAAATTTTATGACCTTTGCTTTATGTAGAGTTTTATCTCGGTCACATCCAAATCATTTCTAAGGCATTTATAATGTCAGCTATAGCTCCAAAATAAGCAAAATTGCAGTAAAGTTGGAATCTGTGAAAAGCATCAAAGACATGGTCATAAAACCATGGTTTCTTATTTTGGCAACTTAGGCTTATGGGCATAAGAGATGATAGGAAGCCTCACACCCACTTTCTTTTTCCCAAATACCCATTTTTCTTAAATGCTTCTAAATTAGCTTCCCTTATTGTGTTTATTTTCCCTCTCAGTGTTGTTATTATCCTGTTTACCCAATGTCATTCTGTGAGCATCTCCAGACTTTTTCCAGCTAACACACACAATGCATTACAATTATACAATTATGCCATTGTAATCAAATAATTAAGATATATGTTAAACATATATTAGAGCCTGCAAAGAAAAATGAGCAGCAGGCACAGGCAAATCATGAGGAAAGAGAAGGGTTGGGAGTGTTATTTAGACTTTAGTGACTGTGCTTATCTTCAGTTAGCTAAATACAAGAGGCTAATCATAGTTTTGCAAAAAGAGAAAAGATCATTTCAAGAGAGGTTTCCAATAGCTTACTAATTGGTGTAATTTAAATAAAGCCATTCTACACTAATTTTGTTATATTTTATTTGTGGTATGTTACCCTGGTTAAATTTTCTAACAACTATTAGACTGGCAGAATCAGGCTACAGCCAATATTCTACCTAATATTTATTAGTCAATTTCTCTAAGTCCAGTGTCAACTGGTGAAGCATTCCTGACCTGCTCTCCAGTTGTCATAGGCAAGGGTGATGGGGAATCGAACCTCAGAGCTGCATTGAGGAATCTGCATTTCAGTCAAAACAAAGTGCATTCCAGCTGGCAATGTCAAGATCATCTCCACAGAGACCCACAGTGGCCAGACAGAGTGACATCTACAACCCATTAAATTGCTTCATTGGGGAATGTGACTGATGACACATCTTGGGGGGAGGGGGAAACAGGGTCAGAGCCAAAGCATGAATTAAGTGAGGTCAGAGTTGGCTTCACTTGGTCTGTGCTGACATGAAGCTCCTAATAAATAACTGGATTTCTTTTGAAGCTTGGCCTGAGGTTCATGATTTAATTAGGGCATCAGTTGGAACCCTGACATACAGTCTGTTTCATAGCAATAGCAATAGTGCTTAGACTCATATAGTTCTTCATAGTGCTTTACAGCCCTCTCTAAGCAATTTAAAGAGCCAGCATATTGCCCCAACAATCTGGGTCCTCATTTTGCTGGAAGGCTGAAACAATCTTGAGCTGATCATGATTGAACTCCTGGCACTGGGCAGAGTTAGCCTACAGTATGCCTTCCAACCATTGTGCCATCGCAGCTCATCAGATGGAAGCTATAAGAGTAAAATCAGGAATGCCACAATGAACCTGGGGAAGGAATTAATGGAGTTTTCCTTCTTCATGTTACCTCATCTCCCATTGACTAGCAATGCTGGCTGGGGGATAGAATGGCAGCAATGGGAAATTTTGATCCCAGTGCTGGGAAAACCACTGTGTTGTATATTGACATTAGCAAGCCAGATGAAAGGAAGTGAAGGAATGCCAAGGAGGAAGAAGAATATGATGGCAGTGTTGAAGAGGACAACAGTGAAGAAGGCCCACTGGGAGGGTGGGAATGGCAGTGGTAGCAGGTAGTAAACAGTAGTGGAATACAGTGCTGTCCATCTTAGCATGCTGGGTAGAGGTGGGGGATAGGTGGGTAGTGGGGTTGAAGCAGAGGCAGTTTGTTCAGGACAGGATAAGTGAGTTTGGCTTTTTCTGCTTCAGTGCTCCCCTGAAAGCATCCCTTGCTTTGGAATATCTGAGGTTTGGGATTAGAAGAGATGAAACTGGGAATGGCTTGGATCAGGGTGAAATGAGACATGATCATCATTTGTGACCTTCCCAGCCAGCTTCCAATAAGCAAAATCAATGAGGAAATCAGCAGAAGTCACAAGTCATGATTACATGAAGTCCTCACTTAACAGAAACAGGGGTTGCTGCAATTGTCATTGCTAAATAGAATAGTTATGTGATGTTTCCCTTAACAGTGGAAATTCCAATCCCATTTCAGGTTGTGACCCAAGGACTACTCTCTCACTGGTTTGATTTCAATAAATGTTATGCAATGGATGCAAAAGAAAAACAGGAAAACATTTACTGTAAGTTACTTATCTGAAATAATAAATGATAAATATTTGATGTTGAAAAAACAGATAAAAATTGTAGTGTTTCATGTGAAGCTGAAATGTTTGAGGATGAAGCAGAGACTTGATTCTTTAGATCTTTGGACTTGATTTTTAGATTAAAAAATCACCAAGCTTGAAAATTCTGAAAAACAACGTGCACAGATGTTAAAACAGAGTTGAAAGTAAAGTAAAATGTGCCAGATTTAAAAAAAAAATTAGAGTCCACTTAAAAGAAATAATTGATATGTCATGGCCTCAGAGCCAGGTTCTAAGGTACAACTGGATGAAATCCTACTAGGAGTTGCACCTAGTGATTCAACAGCCCATGAATCCAACATAGATGCCTCCCAGGTCGTTCCTCAACCAGACTGGTCTTTCTTTAGCTAGTACAGTACCAAAAACCAGGGCAACTCCCCCCTCTGCTCCTCACAGCCTGAGAATCCTGCATCCTTGCAAAGTAAGCACCTCACAAGCAAGTGGAAAGATGCTGACTGTGCAAGCAAGCCCCATGCCCAGAGGTGCAATTCAACCGGTAACAACCAGTTCGATGAGCATGTGCCAAATGCACACTTTGCGCACACACAGAGCGTTTGCTACTGACCTTCTCCAGCAATCTCTCTGTGTTAAACAGCTGGTGTGTGGCAATCCACTGTGCTGTATGAATCAGCTGAGCTTGAAAATCAGGATATAAAGCACAGACTAGAGCCAGGGCAGGCGGGTGGGCCCAACAGCTGATTGTTGGAGCAAACTGGTTTGCTCATAGCTGATCCACGGAGATACCGGTTTGCCCAAACCAGGCCAAACCAGCAGAATCCCACCCCTGCCCATGCCTATTGACAGCCACTGAGTAGAGAAAGTGAGAGGCTCATGGTCAGAGAGTTTAATCTATACAGGGATTGTCTTCTTGCTGAAAGCAACTTTAGTCTCTGGCTTTGTGATTTATAAATTCCTGTTTGTAACAGTTGCTTTGTTTTGATTTCGGCTTGTTCATGAGCCTCTCACTCATCCTGTGGTACTTTTCAAGCTATTGTGTGGTATTGAATTACAGACTTGTTATTTGAATTACACTTTCTCCTCAGCCTCTAGTAAGTTGCCATGGACATGTGCACTCTTTCTCTTGCTTTTCCAGCAATTCTTCTGTTGCCTTCCCCCGCCTGTCTGCTGCTATCTCTTCAGACAAGTCTTCTTGACATTTTTACAAGTCTTGCTGCAAATTTACCAGCACCTCTGCAAGCTTTGTCCCCCTACCAAGCATCTACTGTGTAAGTATTTTCCACCTTTGATGCATCCAGGACATGAAATTATGATATTTAAATATTCCTTACAATGCTGAGCATGATCATCTACAGCAGTCTTTATGGATAAATTACATTTTTCTCACTGCATATGGAATAAAAGCTGGAAATTGAAACTACATATCCATTTCTATTCAGTACAGAATCCCAGTGCCATCATAGTCATATTTATGATTTATAATACAAATAGTCTTCAACTTACAATTATTCATTTACAGACTGTTCAAAATAACAATGGCACTGAAAAATGTCTTATGGCCATTTCTTGGTATCCCCCAGTCACATGATCAAATTTTGGGTTCTTGGCAACTGGCATGTATTTACAATAATTGCAGCATCCTAGAGTCATGTTATATGTCACAGATAGATTTAGTGGACATTTGAATTTAATGTATATCCATTTCCCATAAATTAGACTGTCTATGGGTGAGACCAGTAAAGCGTAGTGATAAAGTAAGCATAAACATATTGGTTTAGATACTGGGTTAATACCAGGGTGAATAAGGTTCAAGTCCATTCTTAACTGTGTAAGCTAACTGGATGGTTTTGGTCCAGTAATCATTTCTCAGTCAAACTATTTCACAAAGTTGTTGTTTCCAGAAAATCACAGAAGTGTTATATTCTGTCCTGAGTTCTCTGATGAAAGGAAGAAATCGATGCAAGAAAACCTATATTGTTCCACATAAGAAATATATTTTATCTATAAGATGTATTGAGCAAATATACATTAATGGAAATTCAAAATCTGTTACCAGTGCAATAACTTTGATTAACAAGTCTTTAACATTTGTACTAGAACAAGAAATAAGAATCACAGTTTCATTTCTGAATTTCATTTCCATTTACAATGGATTAGATCATTAAGGCTTGAAGTATTAATCAAACTTTAGATCCTTGGTTAGATGGTAATATTGTTCCAACTAAACTTAACTCTCATGCAAGTTTATATGATGGAATTTAATTTGAAGGGTATAATTTTTAAATTTTTCATGGTAGGATTATATATATATATTTAAAAGTTTGTATCAGTTTTGTTCCTCATTTGACTTTTAGTATCTCAGTCCCTAAATGATTACAGATTACAGATCAACAGAGCTGGAAGGGATCTTATAGGTCATCTAGCCAACCCCTGCCAAAGCAGGAGATCTTACACCATTTCTGACAAATGGCAGTCCAATCTCTTCTTGAAAGTGTCTAGTGATGACGCTCCCACAACTTCTGAAAGCAAGCTGTTCCATTAGTTTACTGCTCTAACTGTCAGAAATTTTCTCCTTATTTCCAGGTTGAATCTCTCCTTGATCAGTTTCCATCCATTATTCCTTGTCTGGCCTTCGAGTGCCTTGGAAAATAGCTTGATCCCTTCCTCTCTGTGGCAGCCCCTCAAATATTGGAACACTGCTATCATGTTTATCATTTTTTATCTTCTTGTTCAGATGACTGCAATATTGAATTATCTGCAATATCCAATCATGCTACAGTAGCTGTATCAATTATTATAATAAATGTACATAAGAAAAAATACAGTTGGTAACTGAAATTTGGGAAACTTTTAAGGCACATTTGTAGATGTCTTATTGCATATGTTTCATGGGAAAATAAGAGTAAAAATAATATGTTTGGGAAAGAAAGTTAAAGAACTTTTTAATTACATCTGTAATGCAGTTCACACTGGAATTAGATAAAGCTTCTACGTTTTGCAAGTTTTAACAGTTCCTTTATGTATTTGATATCTAGTACATAATTTATTCAATGAATAATTAAGCACATATATTGGGAGTGAGGAAAACACATATTATTGGTCTTGTCTGGAAAGCAACTCAAAGTAATACCATCTCTATTATTAAAAGCACTCAGGACAATGTATTGAATGACTTTGATTTAATAAATCATATTTGTATAGACATAGACATACACACACTCAATATTATAATACTACATGAAAAATTACTGAAGAAAACATACAATTTAAAAATACGGTAACATAGCTCTTTTTGAGATAATCATGCAACTTTTTGTAGATACTATGAAATGTATGAAAACAAGACTAGTTCACAATGCCTACTAAGTAGTATAAGACTTTTTTTTGCTCCCATATTGTTGCAGATTTGAAATGATGCTTTGAGCAAAGTCTGTAAAACCCCCTTTAATAAGACTCCTAAACCTAAAATTTTGAAGTCTGATAAAGATTATATGTCTGTTTTGCCCATATTTTGGTGGTAATTGACACATAAACTACAGATTATATTACTTTCAATTATTCTCTATAATCTATTTCTTTTTTGAATAGATGGCATGTCTTGCTTTATTTTAGATTACTAATTGATATTTTAGCCATACATTTTGAAAACTAGAATTAGCAATGGTGATTTTGTTGGATATGGAAAAAGTCTTTGATCTGATGTAGTTCAAATGGCAGAAACATGTTTTGGCTAAATATTGATTTCCTTCTTTTTGACATTCATATAATTACACTGTGATATTCTAATCCTTTAAACAGGGTAATTATGAATGTAATTACATTTTCACCTACAGAGATGACTGGTGAAACTTGTCAAGGATGCCCTATTTAATTTGATATGGAGCCATTGGTTTATCTTACCAGGCAATAAAAGGACATTCTGTGTATAAAAGTGTCTGGTATTGAACATAAACCCTCATATGCTAATGATATATTATGTCTTATTGATAATTATGAATGCTGTATACTAAAATGTGTGGATATTTAATAAAATAACAAGTTAATTTGTAACGGTACTCATTAATTAGAGAAATTTCATAGACTTCTGATCAGTTTTAATTTACCTCTGGAAATCAGTAATTTCTATGAAAGTGAAAGTTGGACTTTGATAAAAGGATGAAAATAGTATTTTGAAGTTTAGAATTAGGAAGAATCCTAATAATACTTTGGACCTCTAAGAAAATAAATGGGTCATCAAACAAATTCTTCTCAGAGTTCTTAGAATTCCCATTCTAAGCAAAATGTCCAGGCTAAAATTATATTTTGTAGACATCATATTAAAAGTTTGCTCTTCTGAAAAGTCTATGGTGTTGAGAAAGATGGAAGAGAAATAGAGGACAACATTACAGTGGTGATGACTATGATCTTAAGGTACAGGTTTGGGATATAAAATTGTGGAAAAAAATCTATGTGTGTGTTTGTTAAGTGTTGACACTGACTTGACGCCACATATTTATCATTAAACTTTATTATTAAACCTATCTATTATGTTTGGATAAAATAATTTAAGAAAACATTTTTCCATGTTTATTAGACACAACATTTCAGAGGTGTTTAAAGAAATAAACTGTCAACACTGATCTACTGAAAGTGTAAAATCATGGAAGGACACCGATGCATATGATATGGACTTGGCCCACTAGCTTCCATTTTAGTTTAATATAAAACAATCCATTAATATTGATTGGAAAAAGGAATATATTTTAAAAACATGAACTTGATTTTGAATGATATATAAAAAATTGAGAATTTATCAATTTTCAAGAACCATGTACAGTATTTATGAAACATGAGGCATAGCAAGAAATATTACACGTTTACAATGGAAAGGGAGTCCCATCTCCAATTCACAGCCTTGGGTTGATGGTATACGTTCAGTTTCTGCATATAATTGTATTGTTTTTCAATGCAACAGAAAGGTAAATTAACATTATATCATGAGAATCATTTAGAAATACAGAGTAAGAGAAGAAAGACAAAGAAAGTAGTTTTCTCCCTCCCTTTTTTTTGCTATCATATATTACCTTTACAGAGATGAAACCAGGTAGTGAGTAGTGTTAAATTTAGTGTGGGGGCTAAAATTTGGATGAATTTATACGGTTAGAGATATTTTTAGGTTTATGCTATGAATGTAACACTTATTGATCTTTTCAGGCTGAAATAGACATGCCACCTTTCCTTCCACTTGTGATTATTCTGTTGCTGTCAGTTTGAATCATTTTGTAAACCTAAAACAATCTTTAATCATAAAGCTTATCCTAGTTCACCATAGTTCACATTAAATTTAATCATCTTTCTCAATAAAGTTTAACCCTACTCCCTTACAAATATTTATATAATCCTAATACTCACACTCATTCTCAAACATAACATAAACCAATGTTGTATATTTTCAAACCTATTAAATGAAACTGATAGCTGGACAATGGGAATTAATTGCTAATAGGCTAATCCTTCAACATGAAAAGATACATCTATGACTTCAATTACTCTGTGGATTTAAAACCTGGTGTTATTTGCAATTTATGAATGAGTTGCTTACATGCTTATGTATGTAGAATTACAGAGAAATATATTCATCCTTTATTGAAGCTGTTATAAAGTGGCCTGAACCAAGGCCCTATATCTCTATTGGTCTCTGTCTCTATCTACTTATTTGTTTGTTTGTTTGTTTGTTTCTATCTATCTATCTATCTATCTATCTATCTATCTATCTATCTATCTATGGCCCTGGTTCAAGCCACTTTACTCAACACAGGCCAATTTTCACCTGATTGAATCAAGCTATTGTATCATTATACAAAATAAAAAATAGATTTCTATTTTTAATGTCTATTTGTTCATTAAACATAATAAGTAAACTTTATGCCAGATTTTTATATCTAAAATTAGTGGATTGGTACCAAATGAAAACACTATTGCTGAAGAATAGGCTGCATTTAGATAGGAATCATCAGAATTAGATTATTTTGTGCTTCTCCATCATTTAATAGAAAAGTATACCCCTCAAGGTTACCTTTTTATATACCATTTTTGATCTTAAGTCAGTTTTTGATCCAATCCCAAGAAAGCGATTGTAAAACAGTCTGAAACAGTCTACTACTCATAAAAGATTGATTCTACTGATTCACTTTACTTAAATCTCTCCCTGAGAATTAGATGCACTCTTTGGATACATTTATCTAAAGCAAACCCAGTTTATAGAAATGGAAGACAAGGTTGCATATTAGCTCCACTAATGTTTAATCTATATTTAAATCCAATAATCCCAGTTTCAGATCATCATCCAGCTATTTTAGCTAATCATGCAATTCCAGCATTACTGTATACTGATGATGAAGTTATTATGTATACTTCACAGGTGGGAATGAGAAAAGCACTTAGGGCACTAGCTTTCTTCTGTATAGAACAAAAGCTTTCAAAGAACTCCAAGAAAACCAAAGTGTTAGTGTTTGCCTGATATCGTAAAATTCACAAATGCCAAATAAATGGGACACAACATGAACAGGTAGGCACCTATAAATATCTTGGAGTGCATTTCTGTGCTTTTCTCTCCTGGGATGCTCTCTTTAAAAACCTGGGCAAGTGTCATGCAGGATACTTCTACCACTATCATAAGATTTCACTACTCAAAAGGAGCCCACAGTTTGCATCTTTCTGACTAGCAAAATCGAAAGGAAGCCAGATTAATTTACAATTTGTTACTAACCTGTTACTGAGTGATTCACTTAACAGCTGTGTCAAGAAAGGCCATAATATTGGGTAAAACTCCTTAATAACTGTCTTGCCTAGCAATGAAAAATTTGGACTCAATTGTGGCTGTAAATCAAGGATTACCTATAAATCAAAGTCTCCTGCTAATCATAAAAAAACACTATAATTCTAATCCCAATGCTAAATTTAACATAGACTTCAAGAAAGTCTAAACCTAATCTATCTTTAACCAAAAATCAATACAAATTCCAACCTTCAACCTAGGATTCACTTCAAATTGCATCCTTAATCTAAGACTAGGAGTAACCATGTATATTCACATAAAAGCCATATAAAGATCAGTATTTGCACTAAATATTAGTACAAAGGAGATATAGCAATAAAATTAACCCAAATAGTCACAACACCAATAAAAAAGATGCTAAGATGAACTTTTATTATTTGTTTGTTTGTTTGTTTGTTTCTCTGCTTCATTTATATCTTGTTAGTCTACATAGGGTCCTAATGGTGTATAATAAAAGCTAAAATATTTAGTTATTTATTTCAATTTGATGCTGTCTAACTCCAACCCATTCTGAGCAACTGTAACAATAATACAGGAATAATAAGGAAATAATGATCTTTAAAACTGTCAAACCCTGTCATAAATTACTGTAACCAAAAATAATGATGGTAATTGCTCTGTAATGGATATTCAATCAACATTTCTCATTTATGTCTTTTGTAAAGTAAAATATGATGGAGCCATCTGGATTTCTGTGGAAGACTCTTCTGTAGAATGAGTACTGATTCTGAGAAACATTTTTTTCTAGTTTCCTGTGGAACTTCTTATCCAGCCTACATGATAAGGAGAATCAAATTGACCTTATAATTTCTTGTACAAACGATTAGACTTCAGAGATGTGTGATTTAATTATTTTTGAAAAAAAAATTCTGTCAGACAAACAATGTCATATTATTTCTTCTTTAGCAAAAAAATATTTTTCAACATGTTGGGTATCACTGAAAGTTTAGTTTCTTTTTAAAGACAATTACAGGTAAACTTGGGATATAGTTGTAATTACTTGTCTTATTATACATTTATTTGATTTGTATTTTTCTTTGTCTTTCCTTATAATAAACTGTTTATTTTTATATTATGCAATGTTTTTGAAAATGGGTTAATAAAAACTTTTAAAAGGAGAAGCCTCTTGAACTAGGTGCCCTACAATTCCAAATCATGTAGGTTCTTAAAGGTCAAAATAAGCAGTTTGAATTTTACAAGGAAATTTATTAGTAGCAAAGCAGAAATACAACAGCAAGCATATTGTGGCATTCTGAATCAAGCAATTTTTCCAAAGCCTAATTTTGCTTTCCTTTCAATTCGCCTTTTGGTCCTTTGAAATTAGCTCAGGTTTTCCATATTTGAAGTGCTTGGCTTTTTGTTCTTTGATCACTATATAGAGACCTGTATTATGCACCAGTTTGCCTTTCCTGAATAGGAAGGCTCTATGCTCAGTTACGCTGCTCATCAGTCATTCCCTGGTCATCTCCAGTTTGGATTATTGTAATGCATTCTACATGGGGCTACCCTTGAAAATTATCTGTAAGCTTCAGTTGGTACAGAATGCAGCCATGGGAGCAATCTTGGCCACCAAAACAATGGTGCAGGTAACCCCTTTGATGAGTGAGCTGCATTGGTTGCAAATTTGCTTCCAGGTCAAATTCAAGATGTTGGTTATGACATTTAAAGCCCTATATGGCATGGGGCCAGGTTACCTACAGAACTATTTTTGACGATTACATCAGCTGATTTCACCTGGTCAGGCAGAGAAGCTATGTTATAAAACCCATCAGTTAAAGAAATTGACTGGTGGGATCTAGGAAGAGACTTTTCCCTGCTGTTGCTCCTGCATTTGGACCATTCTCTGCCAAGAGGAAAGGCAGTCTCCCAGTCTCTTGGCCTTTCAGAAATGATGAAAGATCAAGCTCTGCCATCTTGCTTGCTTAAGGCTCACACATAGTGGTGGGGCTGGTTAGCATCCTGAAGGAATTTTTCCACCTTTCAATTAACTTTTAAGATTGAATTTTAACTATCCTTGTCTCTTATTTAAATTTCTAAATTCAGTTTTTATCTTTTTTATCTTTTATGTGTACACAGCCGAGAGTCCTTCTGTGTGAGAAGGACACAGAAGGACACAAATTTATCTAAATTTGATAAATAAATAATAGTCATTGTTTCATTTCATTAGCAGGTTGGAATGAGAAAAGGATGCAGGAGTTGGAAGAAGTTTCAGATATGTTTTCTTCTAAGCCACTACAAAGAGAAAACTCTATAAAGAGGCACACATAACAAGCAGATGAATCCTAAAAGTGGATAAAAATAAAATGGGCTTTATTTATTCATTATTTTAAAGAGTTACTAGTACTTTTGGCAGTTGATCTTGAGTATTTTCTAAAGTCGGACAATTGTTACAAAGGGACCTGTGGTATCAAAGTAAGACTAAGAAGAAAATAATAGTGTAGTTTGAAGTGGGAGTCTAGATGAACATAATGGGACTCTAGAAGAACATAGCCAATCAAGTTCTAGCTCTCTTCTCCATCTGGATTTTCAGGTTTTATGGTTCCTTATAAGTTACAAGCATGGGATAAAAAGTATAATGAAATTATAATAGTAACAAATATCATCACTAAAAGATAAAAACAAGCTCTAAAACATAAACATATGATAACGTCTGGGTGAAAATATGACAAAGTTTCAACAAATATAAATAAATATATTTTATTCCGACTCCTAAAGTGTAAAAAGAAGGAGTTGTTTTCATTCCAGTTGTGGTATGTTAGAGGCAAAATGGCTGCCAATTTTGAGGTGGGAATTAACTTTGTATAAAATATTACCATATTGGGCCTCTAGTATATGGAGCAGGATACAAAGCATGGGTGGGTGTTTTTATAAGGCTCCTAGCAGGATCTTGGAATTCGGATATCTACTTAGCTTCTCTCTCAAAGAAATGAAATTACTCAGGAACCCTGGTTTTCTATTTGTGACACACAGTGACCAAATGTATTCAGAGGATTGTTCTTGGGAAGTCACATGTTGAAATAAAAGGTTAGCCTATTTTTTCTACTCATGAATCTCCATCAATTTATTATCATTCAAATATTCAGTGCCTGCAGTTTTATGCATGGTTGGGCAAGAGGTTAACCTGTATGGTTAATGGAACTTACTTCTCTATAAACATGTCCTGGATTAATTGCAACATCCGGTACTTAGAAAATAACTTACTTTAAGATAACAAAAGAGGAAAATGACTTTGAGAATTACTAAGCTATTTAAATTGTTAAGAAGACAAATTTAGTATTTTCAGTATGGTAAGGAAACTGCAAAAGAATTGTATGCTCTAATCATCTCCTTAGGGATTCCCTGTGATCACAATTACAAAAAGTAGAGCAGCTTACTATATTGTGGTTTTTGCAAATGTCTGTCACATCCCAAAGATTGTGCTTTCAGTGATTCAATCAACAGCCTGATGTTAATAAATCCTATTCATAATTATTATTAACCATGGTAGGATAAATCCTACTAACTTGCCCTGCAATGGAATTGTATCACAGCCCATTCATAATTGAATGCACACTGTTGTCACTTACATAGCCGCCAGTCCAAGAATTATTTTATTTTCAGTCAGAATTATTTTATTAGGTCAGGATTTGATATTTTTATAGGAAACTGAGCATGCCTGATAGCAGATATTGACAATAGGAGTCATTTTGCATGATATAAGTGAGAAATTCCATATTGCACCTAGAAGCCAAATGATTTTCTTCCACTGCACTTTTTATTCAACCCCTAGTTCAATCCCTAGAACTCTCCTACCTCCCTCATCCCAGAGGTAGGTGCAGTTTCTCCCTTGTTCATGTTCCACAAGCACACCTTCTTCTTCTTCATGGATGATGTAAAACTATTCAACACCACCGACAATGCTACTGTCCTTCAAAGTGACCTTGATTATGTGTCTGAATGGTCAAACAATTGACAACTCCAAATCTTGACCAACAAATGCTCTGTCCTATATATTGGTAAAAAAAAATCAGTAGACCAAATACAAGCTAGGCAGATATGACCTCATTGATGATCCTCACTCTGTCAAGGACCTCAAAGTACTCATATCTAACGACCTAAGTACCAGAGCTCACTGTAACAGCATTACCAAAAAGGCATTAAGAGTTGTAAATCTAATCTTACGAAGCTTCTCCTCCAAAAATATAGAATTGCTAACTAGGGCATACAAAAACTTTGCTAGACCAATACTTGAATACAGGCCATCTGTCTGGAATCCACACTGTATATCGGACATTAATACAATTGAGTGAGTCCAGAAGGATTTCACGAGAAGAGTACTACCTACTCTGCTTGCAACAGAATAACCTATATCACCAGGCTTGAAATTTTGGCCTTGGACAACTTTGAACTATGCCTCCTATGGCTGGACTTAAACGTAGTACACAAAATTATCTGCTACAATGTCCTACCACTCAATGACTACTTCATCTTCAACCACAACAATACAAGAGTACACAACAGATACAAACTCAATGTTAACCGCTCCAAACTTGATTGAAGAAAGTATGACTTCAGCAACAGGGTGGTCAATGCCTGGAATGCATTCCTAACTTATTTATTTATTTATTTATTTATTTATTCGACTTGTATGCCGCCCTATTCCCTAAGGACTCAGGGCGGCTAACATTAAAACAAAGAAAATTTACAATAAAACAAGATTAAACAATGAACAAGCCAAATAAATTAAAATAAACCCAACCCCGGTCATTCAAGGCCGCCCGTTGAAACAACCAAGTCTTCAGGTCCCGGCGGAAGGAGCGGAGGTCAGGGGCCAAACGGAGATCGACGGGAGCTGATTCCAGAGGGCAGGTGCTCCCACAGAGAAGGCCCTAGCCCTGGGGACCGCCAGCCTACAATATCTGACTGACGGCACCCCAGGAGGCCCTCCTATGAGAGCGAACAGAGGCGTCGGAGATTGATGCTGGCAGGAGGCGTTCCCAAGTACCCTGGACCCAGGCCATTAAGGGCTTTATAAGTTGTAACTAATACCTTGAAGGCGACCGGAGGCAACCGCAACCAATGCAAGCCGCAGGAGGGTGTAACATGGGAGTATCGGGATACCCCATCACAACCAGCCGCATTCTGCACCAGCTGGAGCCTCCGGATCGTCCGCAAGGGAAGCCCCATGTAGAGAGCATTGCAGTAGTCAATCCTAGAGGTGACAAGCGCATGAGTGACCGTCAAGGGCATCTCGGTCCAAATAAGGGCGGCTGGCGAACCAGCCGAACCTGGGCAAAAGCCCCCTGGCCACAGCTCCCACATGCTCCTCCAAACCGAGCTGTGAGTCCAGGAGGACACCCAGGTTTCTCGCCCTATCCACGGGGGCAACACCTCTCCCCATGACCAAAGATGGTACATCTAATGAAGACCGAGATGCCGGTAAGAACAGCCACTCCGTCTTGGTGGGGTTGAGCTGAAGCCTGTTACTACCCATCCAGACCCGTCGCCTCCAGGCACCGGGACATCACGGAGAGAGCATCACTGATCTGGCCTGGGGTGGAGATATAAAGCTGGGTATCATCAGCATACTGATGATACCTCACCCCAAAACCTCGGATGATCTCACCCAGCGGTTTCATGTAGATATTAAACAGGAGGGGCGAAAGGACAGACCCCTGCGGCACCCCACAAGTGAGGGGTCTCGGGCGACCTCTGCCCCCTGCCAACACCGACTGCGGCGGCCCGAAGGAAGGAGGAGAACCAACGCAAAACGGTTCCCCCACCCCAAACCTCTAAGCCGCGCAGAGGATACCATGGTCGATGGTATCGAAAGCCGCTGAGAGATCTAAAAGGACTAGGACAGAGGAAAACCCTGTCCCGAGCCCTCCAGAGATCATCCACCAGTGCGACCAATGCTGTCTCCGTGCTGTGCCCGGCCCTGAAGCCCGACTGATACGGATCTAAATACTCAGTTTCCTCCAGGAACAAGGGAAGCTGCTGAACCACCACGCTCTCAACAACCTTGCTAAAAGCGGAGGTTGGAGACAGGACGATAGTTGTTCAAAACGGCCGGGTCCAAAGCAGGCTTCTTGAGGAGGGCCTCACCACCGCCTCTTTCAAAGCGGCAGGAAAGACTCCTCGCCAAAGAAGCGTTAACAACTGCCTGGAGCCAGTCACGTAACCTCCCTGGAGGCATATACCAACCAGGAAGGGCACGGGTCCAATAAACACGTGGTGGAAGACAGCCTCCATGATCCTGTCCACCTCATCAAGGGAGACCAGGTCAAACTCAACCCAGGTAGAATCCACCAGACTCATCGCCACCCCATCGTCAGACCACTGCCAATCAGAGTCCAAGCCAGCACGAATTCGAGCGACTTTATCCGCCAGATGTATACTAAATTCCTCTGCCCTGCCCTGCAACGGGTCATCCCCCTCAATTGAAGGAGGGAGCGGGTCACCCAAACAGGGCAGCAGGGCGATCATCGGCAGACGCAATCAGAGCGGAGAAGTAAGCACGCCTCGCCGCCTGATTGCTTCCAGATAGGTCCTGATATAGGATCGCAACTGGACACGGTCGGATTCGGAGTGGCTGGCCCTCCATCTGCTCTCCAGGCATCTTCTCCGCCGCTTCATCCCCGGAGCTCCTCGGAGAACCAGGGAGCCCATCGGGGTCTACGGCGGGAAGAGGCCGCAAGGGGACAACCTGGTCGAAGCGCCGACGCCGCCCTTTGCCAGGCGGCCGTCAGCGTCTCGGCCGAGCTGTGGTCGAGGGAGGCGGGCAAGAACCCCAGCGCTGAAACCTATCCGGTCCATTAGGCCCTGGGGAACCATCGTATAGGCTCCTCATCCCAGCAGCGAGGGATAGCCAATTGAAAAACCAGCCGCAGGAGATAGTGATCAGTCCACGATAAAGGGAGGGTCGATAGAGAACCCTCCCCAGATCACTACACCACTGCCCCGAGATAAAAACCAGGTCAAGTGTGTTCCCCCCTCGTGGGTGGGTCCATGGATCACCTGGGTCAGGTTCATGGCTGCCATGGATGCCATGAACTCCTGAGCTAAACCCGACGCCCCAGCGACGGCAGATTAAAGTCCCCCAGAACTATAAGCCTAGGGAACTCCACCGCCACCTCCGAGAGGCGTCGAGCAGCCCAGGCAGGGCCGCCGCCACGCAGCTGGGGATAGGAGCGTAGCAGCAAACCCAACCCCCCGGGCCCAATCTCACGAGGAGGGTCTCACACCCGTCCATCTGCGGGACAGTGACCTCCCTTGGAAACAAGGTCTCTCAACAATTATGGCTACCCTCCGCCCGTCCCTGGGCCCGAGACCGTACAGCACCGGAAGCCTGGGGGCACAAATCACATAGAGGGACACCCCCTCCGGGCCCACCCAGGTCTCAGTAATGCACGCCAGGTCCGCAGCCTCCTCCTCTATGAGTTCACGGAGGAGGGATGACTTATTGACTACGGACCTGGCATTCAAATAAACCAGTCTGAGCCCAGAGACCACTCCCAAGACCCCAGGGAGCGGGAAGCGACCTGGGGTCGGAGCGCCACCACACGAGAATCGGGGCCTCCCAGCACATGATTTGACCCCTGTCCCTCCCCCTGCCATAGCCGATCACCCTGTCGATGACAACCCCGCCTCTCCCCGCCAGACCCCGAGGCCCCCACCCCACCCCACCCCGCCGAGACCAGAAGTCGGCCTGGAAGAGCTGTATAGACCCGCAGATCGAACACCCACCCCCTTCCCTAACCCCTTAAAACAACGAATTAAAAATTTTAAAAGCTTCCCCTTAATTCCATTTCTAACTCTGTTGTTACATCCTCTAACCATGATTCCTTTAACCTTAAACTATCCACTATTGACCTCACCCCATTCCTAAGAGGTCTGTAAGGAGTGTGCAATAAGTGCACAATCATGCCTCCCGTCCCTGTCCTTTTGTCCCCCTTTATTCATACCTATTTCCTGTACTCTTACTCATGTTTATACTTATACCTATTATCTTGTAAGTAATTGACAATCAAATCAAATCAAATCAATCAATAAATAGAAACCAAGATTGTACTGTGTCAGTAAACGTTTGGCCAGTGGTCCTGAAAGGGGCTTTTTTTCTCTACATTTTATTTTTGAGTTTTATACTATGTATTTTGATTTGGTATATTGTTATATGTTTCCCAGAGCTCTCAAGGATTGGAGTAGATTAGAAGCATTGTAAATAAATAAACATTGCTACTTGGGGAATTCATGCTAAGAAAAATAGATATCATTGTTCTGTAAACTATATATTCCATAGTAAATTTTAGCCTATGTTAGAAAATGCATTGCACTGAAAAAGATATTGAACTTGTTTAGGATAACATCTGGGACATTTAGTACAAGATGATCATAATCAAGAGCTGTTAGAACTTTACTAAAATGGCATAATAATGTGATTTTTGAAACACAGTAAATTTTTGTCTTGTCTGTGGCACTGTTCATTCAATACTTTTACAGGTACTGGTTCCCCAGCCATAGCTCCTCTTGCCTCCTTGTTGACAGATGGCCAAAACTCTAACATCTTGACATGGTCCTTGATATTATTATTATTATTATTATTATTATTATTATTATTATTATTATTATTATACTACACAAAAATAACAGTATTCACAACAAACGAGATAACTATGCTGGGTTTCATATCACAAATCACTAGTCGAACACTTCCCAAGTGTTTAGGACTGTGTGATGTATCAGCGGATTATGTGAGCAGATCCCAGTAAGGTGGCCTTCTGCAGCTGACCAATGGTGATCTTGTCAGTGCCAATTGTTTTTAAGTGCTTGCCTAGGTCTTTAGGCACAGCACCCAGTGTGCCGAGTACCACTGGAACCACCTGCACTGGTTTATGCCAGAGTCTCTGCAGTCGATTCTCAAATCCTGATATCTGGTGACTTTTTCAAGTTGTTTCTCATAGATTCTGCTGTCACCAGGTATGGCAATGTCAATGATCCACACCTTTTACTTCTCCACAATCGTGATATCTGGGGTGTTGTGTTCAGCAGTCTGTGTTCCCATTTCACAATTTTTCCATATTTCTTCAAGTTTGACTTCACTGAGCACTTTGTTCTGAGTGATGAATCGTCGCTGATTGGCTAATCATAATTCAGTTATCCTTGAGTCTGGGTATTCTTGTTTCCATAATTTGTACATCCTTTTTGGTAGCCCGTTTTTGGTTCTGCTTTGTAGTAGCATTTCATTACAGTGCAGTTCTCTGACATGGCATATTTCTGCCACTTCTGAGGTTGTTCAGCTTCCAGTAGCCCTGCAGGCCCATGCACTGGTTGCTCAGCTATGGGACCCGTGGCCTGTAGCCCACTTGTTGACAGATGCCCAGGTTCCCCAACACCCGACACGGTCCTTGTTAACCCAGGCGACGACCGAGCTGGTATAGGCCTCATTCGGTTGGGTTTCACCATGATTCATTGCATGGGTTGTTGGGTGCACTCAGTTTTACTCCTCAGCTGAAACCTCTTTGACATGGTTGGACCTGCTGGTAGTTTGCACTACCGCCAGCACAGCTCTCAGCTTAATTGGAGCAGCTAAGCCTCCTGTCACGTCAAGGTGGAATCCTGTGGGGGGTTATTATTATTATTATTTACTTCTGAGAAGCTAACAGCAATTTATCAAAATGTTTACAATCATAACACATATGGGTCAAGTGATAAAGGGGATAAGAGGTATCAATTCTCCAAGGATATGAAGACAATGCAGCCTTGAGGAAGAGGAGATGAATCTTATTATTGAAAATGCTTTCCCTCTAGATTGGCCAAAATATTTCCAACTGCCAATCCAAATTGTTGGAAGTGTAAAAAGAAATTAGGAACATATTTTCACTCATGGTGGACCTGCTTGAAAGTAAAGAAGTATTGGCAAAAAATCAAAGAATGGATTGAAGGAATTATAGAGTGTGGGCTGGAGTTGAAGCCAGAATTGTTTTTGTTGGGAATGATCAAAGGGGAGCTTTCCCCCAAGGGGAGATATTTGTCTATACATTTACTAACGGTGGCACGGATCTCACTAGCACAATATTGGAAGAACCCAGAGGTACCTCCAATACATATAGTTATCCAAAAAACTTATGAATGTGCCCAGATGGAGAAGCTCACATTAAAAATTAATGGAAAAGAGGACACAGATTATTACTCATTATGGGACAAATGGTACAATTGGCAGATCAAAAGGGGAAATCTAAATAAAACAAAGGAACTTAGGAGTCAGATTATAACTGACTATAAATGAAAAATCTAATAAGAGTATTACATTTTCAACTCCTACATTATTGTTATTTTTTGTTTATTATATCTCTGTGTTTACTAAACATGCAATATGAAGGTAATGTTTACTCAAATAGTTACATACTAAAGACGAGAATGGTAGCTTATTTGTTGTTTATTACGTTTCTGTGTTTACCAAATATGCAATATGAAGGTAATATTCACTCAATTAGTTATATTTTAAAGATAAGAATGGTAGTGCATTTTTTGTCATTCGGTATACAATATATGAGTGTTAATGATGATGCACCAGATTTTGGTTAATAACGATTATCATGACTTATCCAATTCGACATAAAATGTAAATAATGATTTTTTTAGCAGTTTTAAAGTTTGTATGTCTTTCTTAATTTTATGTAAATAAAGTTGTTTTTAATTTAAGGGCCTTGGTGGCTCAGGATGTTAAATGCCTAGCACTTAAGTTCCAGCTGCCTGTAATTATTGCAGGCTTGAATCCCACCAGGCTCAAGGTTGACTCAGCCTTCCATCCTCTCGGGGTAGGTAAATTGAGGACCCAAGATTGTTGGGGCAATAAGCTGACCTTGTAAAAATGCCGCTTAGTAATAAGCAGGCATATACAATGGAATGAAGGCTATTGCTGGGCGCATTGGGTTGTATCCCAAAATTGTAAGCTGCCCTGAGTCTTCGGAAAAGGGCGGCATATAAATATAATTTAAAATAAAAAATAAAAAAAGAAAAAGAAAATGCTTTGACAGGGTGGCAATGGACAAACAAGCCTAGATGATTGTTCTTTGTAAGCTTGGAAGGAGAGATAAGAAAAAGAAAAATGAAAAAGCAATCATAACAAACCACAATCTCTACTGAAAGAAGAATTTGCTTCAATAAATTTTTTATGAGGGTTTTTTTTCCCTGAGATGAAATGTAGCAAGTTGCCAGTGACTGATGGCTCTGGAGCATTTCTGCAAGTAAGCAGGAACTCCAGGGAGCTTTGGGGCAAGATGTGTAGAAAGGCAATTTAAGAAGTTCTATTAAAGATCAGACTTTGTTATGCTGTTAAACAGAGTTTGGAAAACAGAGCTTCAGTATAAACCATGGATTGTAAGACCTATACTGTGCTTTTGGAGCAAAAGGCAGCTAGTGATTTTGCTGCTTGGGTCAATATTGTTTCTGTTTTATCACCATTATAATGTATCAGTTTAAAGTTGCTTGCCATTAATTATATTATATGTAGTAAGCCCACAAAACTAGGCAAGAATCATTCAGTTAGGCAAGAATCATTTTGAAGGAATCAGAGAAAATGGTTTTGATTCAGGCAAATGGGAATAGTCAGTAACCCTAAGTATGCAATAGATAAGGAAGCCAGACAAACAGCATAATCCAGCAATGTATCCTGAAACCACCAGGGGAAACTGCCAGAGAAAGCCAAGGGAAATCATCAAAACCATAAAAAGCAAAAGTTAGAATATTTTGGACATGTGATGTGACACCCAGAAAAATATGGCATACTTCACTTAATCCTCCAAGGAAAGGTTGAAGGCAAATAGGGTCCAGGCAGAAGAACATCATGGCTTCAAAATCTAAGGGACTGGTTTGGACAAAACTCAGCAGCACTTTTTGTGTGGCTGTTGATAAAATAGGTCACCAACATGATCGTAATGTCTGATGATGGATGGGGCACAAGAAGAAGAAGAACCTGAAACCATTCAAATAGACATGGCTGTTAGAAAATCATGAGAATGGCACAATAATTGAAATGCCACCAGTTTATTTTGGCTTTAGAATGGAAACCTAAGGTTATAAATGCTGTGTATATTTATGTATTCTTGCATATTTCTATACTATTTTTAGTTTGTGCTTTTTGCCAGAGTCAGTTCAGTGCTATTGTAGTATTACTACAATATAGATAATGTAGTAATACACAATGTATTAACTCAGGATAGGGATTGATTCACTTACTTATCTCATTATGCATTACTATTTTTCCATTTCCAGGATTGATTTCAAATTTCTTTTGGTAACATTTTTAAATTTACTGTGTTGTGGAAGAAGGCAGTGTGTACTCTTGCTAACATTTGTTGCTTCTGATGGAGGCTGGATGGAGAGTAATATAGCTTGATAGATATTATGCATTTTTCACTCTATAAGCTATTTGTGGTAGTGACTATAACAGTTTCAAATTGGCAGTTTGAAGAGCTGCTAAGGAGGGAGGCCTCTCAAACATGCCAAAATCAGGAAAAGAAGGAATAAAGAGATCCTATCACTGATCACAGGAATTGTCCATTGAAAATTGTGCATTTGAAGAGGGAGGAGGCCTCTATCATGTGATCAGAAAGAAAATCCAAAGTCTGATTTAAATTTTATACCAGAATCAGTTTGCCCCTAACATAATCTTAGCATACCCTGTCAATATTAACAATATTTGGATTTCTGCTCTTAGGGGAAAAATAGGAGAATGTTACAAATAGATTAAAAATATGCTTCAGTTAATAAAAAGATATTACTTACAATAATCATGGCAATAGGTAGTTTTAGTACATATTTGGGAAAGAGTAGATATGAAGACAAGACAGGTGAACCTGGTTAGGACATCAGCAATGAATGTAATTTTCACCTTGCACAATTCGGTAAAAAAGTTACCAATATTTCCATAGATTAATATCTAGGAAACTATATGCTTGATAGGTTCTAATTACAATGTAGCAGCAGCAAAAAATTAGGTAAAATTGTAAATTACCAATTGGATTGTAGTAGAGATGATAGGAACAAACTTATTATATATGCTAGAGGATGGGAAAAAGACAGGGACTTTTCAGATTTGCATGCACAGTTCTTTATTTACAGTGATATTTAATATATACAGTGGGTTACATAACATTATACATATACAGCATCTTGCTGTGCTTTCACTTCTGGATTTGCATCTATCCTAGACAGGAGAACAGGAAGAGAGAAAAATAAGTCTTTTCTGGACTTCTTGTATACTAGCACTCTGTCTCCACTGATCTCTGATTTGTTCCTGAATATTGCAGTTTTTTTTCATTAGCCATTTTGCTCAGCAATGTATGTGTCAGACTCTTCTGGTTTACTCCTGAAACTGCAGGTTCTTTCTCTTTGGTACACACAGCATAACTAGTCTACATCCTGCAAAGACTATCTGACAATTTCCTTCTCCATTACTTAATACTTCTCCTTTTATATCTTCACAGCTATAAGGCAGGTGTTTTAATTAGGCACAAAGCTTCTTAGTGTTTATAGGAAGAAGTAATTATTGCAAAAAAAGATAAGTGGTAGATGTAGCAAAATTTAAGTACTAGAGATTAAATATGACTCTTCTAATATGCATAGGAAAATAAAATAATACACAGGAGCATATAAATTAGAATGTCAATATCATAAACAATAAAGGGGAAATATAATTGACATCAAAGAAAAATTACATACATGGAAAACAAATACTGAATAACTTTTATGATAATAAGCACCACATCATAAATACATAAACACGGATGCAGGACCTTCCCTATGTAAAGAATAAGTAATACAAATAGTTAAAGCATTGAAAATTGACTAGGCAGGCTTCTATGCATATGTAATGAGGGAAAAACTGACATAGATGACTATTCCAGTTATAAACAATATCCATGTTTATTATGCTCCCCAAAACAAGCAATGAATATACATACATACATACGTACATACGTACATACGTACATACGTACATACATATAAATATAGATATAGATCATGATACATCAAATAATGATACATTATTTTTGGTTTTCTTCTGCTATATAGTGATATATATGGTATGTATTCATGTGTGTGTGTGTGTGATTGTGTATGTATAGAACAAAAAAGCTTATTTGTTGTTAAAATATATCTGAAATAAGGAAATGACCTTGTAAGTATATAATACCTAGCCTGCATTTTGAATAATATCGTTACTGTTATGTCATTATTAGAAAATAGTCCTATCTATTCAGCTGTACTTCTAATTTAAAAAACTACCTCTTATATGAATGAATTAAAATACAGTATTTGTGAATAAAACTGTTGCTGGTGGGAACCAAAGTATATGGCCATTAGAATAAATTGACAGTTTTTCGTTGATGTGGAAACTCATAGAAACATTATTACACACAATGTAGTTCAATATTGTTCTTTTCACCTGTCTTGAAGGTTACTTTTCAGGTATAAATATTCAGGTTTGCTGTCACATGGTCAGGCAATCAAGTGTAGTTTTGTTTCTGTAATATCGAGATACGTTGTCTCTTATGGATTCACTCATTCCTTTTAAATTAAAAGCTACTCTACACTTTACACTTCAGATGTAAAACTTACATGACCTAGTATGTTTCAGTCAAAAGACAATTTCCCAGAAGGACAATCCAAGTGCAAAGGTCAAGTCTGAAAGAAGAATATCCAGGATGAAAAGGTCAATTTAATATACTGAATGTTGTCCTTTGTTAACTGTAGATGTATCATCAACCTTTCTAAGCTTTCACTGGTTAACTCCAGATTCTTTTCATGGTCATATCATTTAAAGATTTCTTACCTATTCTGCCTAAATTGATTCTATATCAATTTTTTTGCCATTGGTAATCCATTTTTAAACAATAAATTGGAAATATTCTTGTGCTACTTAATGAATATAAGCTATGAACACAGAAATTCTTTTAAATTGCTTCTTTTTAATTTATTTATTTATTATTTATTAATGAGACTTGTATGCCCCCATCTCCAAGACTCGGGGCGGCTCACAAATAAAACAAGGAAACAATAAATAATTAAAAAAGAATTAAACTAACAAGCCCCATTAAGATGCAATTACACAAATACACAATAAAACTATAATAAAAGCCATCCCCCCCCCCAAAGGGTCACAGCCCGGCTTGGTTAAATAACCAGGTCTTCAATTCACGGCGGAAGGCGCGGAGGGGGAAGCTGATTCCAGAGGTCAGGGGCCGCAATAGAATAGGGCTCGTCGTCGGGGACCGCCCAACCGGCATTGGCCGGCCGGACGGGACCCCAAGGAGTCCTTGCCTATGTGTCGCACAGGGCGGTTAGTACCTGATGTCGGCAGGAGTCGCTCCCTTAAATATTGCGGACCCATGTCATGGAGGACTTTGTATGTTAATGTTAACACCTTGAATCTCACCGAGCACAACGGCAGCCAATGCAGACAGCGCAGGAAGGGGGTAACATGGGAGAACCGGGAACTCCCATCACACACCGCGCCGCCAGCATTTTGCACCAGCTGCAATCTCGGATAGTATGCAAGGGTAGTCCTAAATAGAGAGGCGTTGCAGTAGTCGAGTCTGAGATAACAAGGGCATGAGTAACCGTGCGCAGGGCATCGCAGTCCAGAAAAGGGCGTAGTTTGCGAACCAAACGGAGCTGGGCAAAAGCCCCTGGCGGCCCCCACCTGCTCCTCCAATCGAAGCCGTGCATCCAGGAGGACCCCAGATTCGCGCCCTATCACAGGGGCAACACCACCCCCTATGGTTAACGATGGATAATCCTGACTGGGCCGCGATGCCGGATACGCACAGCCACTCAGTCTTGGCGGGTTGAACGAAGCATGTTTCCGTCCATCCAGATCCGTACGCATCCAAGCACTGGGTCATCAGGGAGAGGGCATCACCGATCTGGTTCGGGTGGAAATATACAGCTGAGTATCATCTGCATATTGATGAAAACTCACCCGAAACCACGGATGATCTCACCCAGCGGCTTCATATAGATGTTAAATAGCAGGGGGAGAGGACCGACCCTGAGGGACCCCCAAGAGAGCACCCTCGAGGTGGACCTCTGTCCCCCCGCCAGTACCGACTGCGACCGCCCCGAGAGGTAGGAGGTGAACCACTGAAGTACAGTGCCCCTATACCCAACCCCTGAGGCTGCAGAAGGATACCATGGTCGATGGTATCAAAAGCCGCTGAGAGGTCTAATAGGACCAGGACAGAGGAAAACCCCTGTCCCGGCCCTCCAGAGATCATCCATCAGTGCGACCAATGCCGTCTCCGTGCTGTAACCAGGGCGGAAGCCGATTGATACGGGATCCAGGTAGTCCGCTTCATCCAGGAAAAGTGGAAACTGCCGAGCCACCACCTCTCAACAACCTTCGCTAAAAAGAAGGTTGGAGACTGGACGAAAGTTATCTAACACGGCGGGTCCAGGGCAGGCTTCTTCAGGAGGGGTCTCACCACCGCCTCCTTCAAGGCGCGGGAAAGACACCCTCCCTTAGCGGCGTTGACAACTGCCGGAGCAGCCGCAGGTGACCTCCCTGGCGGCATAAGCTAACCAGGAGGGACACGGGTCCAACAAACATGTGGTGGAACTCAGGCGCCGCATAATCCCGTCCACTTCATCCTCAGAAACAGGATCGAACTCATCCCAAATCACACTGGCCAGACTACTTGCATCCCGATCCTCAGACCACTGCAAATCAGAGGACAACCCCCCGAATTCGAGCGATCTTATCCGACAGATATTGGCCAAACTCCTCAGCTCTACCCCAAGAATGGGTCCGCTCCCTCCCTAAACGAAGGAGAGAGCGGGTAACCCAACAGGGGCGGCCGGCGGTATCTGCGGACCTATGAGAGTGGAGAGATAAGCCCTTCTGCCACTCTCATAGCTACCAGGTAAGTCCTAACATGGGCTCTTAGCTGGTCTCGATCGGCCTGGGAGCGGGTGGACCTCCACCTGCTCTCTAAGCCCCTCCGCTGATGTTTCATCTCCCGGAGCTCCTCCGTATACCAAGAGCCAACCGGGATCCACAACGTGTGAGGGTTCGCATGGGGACAACCCTGTCGAGGGCATCCACGCAGCCTGTTGCCAAGCAACCACCAGATCCTCGACAGAGCTGTGGGCAAGGAAGGGGAAAAACCCAGTTCTGCCTGGAACCGCTCCGTCCATAAGGCGTCTGGGGCAGAAGGAACCACCTAAGTGGCTCCTCTCCCCAGCAGTGGGGGCGGCCTGTTGGAAGACCAGCCGTAGGAGATAGTGATCAGACCATGGAAAGGGCAGAGCTGTAGAAATAGCTTGCCCTCTGTCACTCCGCCACTGCTCAGAGACAAAAACGAGGTCAAGAGTATTTCCCCTCATGGGTAGGGCCCTGAATTAATTGGGTCAGGCCCATGGTTTCCATAGTCAGCCATGAATTCCTGGGCCAATCCCGCGTACCCCCAGGGAAGGCAGGTTGAAGTCCCCAGAACTACAAGACTCGGGAACTCCACCGCCACCCCGAGAGGACGTCCAGAAGCCCAGGCAGGGCTGCTGTCACACAGCTGGGGAAAGGTATGTGAGCAGCAAGCCCACCTGACCATTAGGGCCCCACCTCAGGAGGAGGGTCTCACTCCCACCTATCTCTGGCATAGTGACCTCCCTTGGAAACAAGGTCTCCCTAATAACCACAGCCACCCCCACCCCTCCCTGGGCCCGTGGCCGGTGCACAACCTGAAAACCTGGAGGGCATAATTCCACCAGAGGGACACCACCCTCTGGGCCCAACCAGGTCTCGGTGATACAGGCCAGATCTGCAGCCTCCTCCTCAATGATCTCCCGGAGGAGGGTAGACTTGTTAGCCACAGACCTGGCATTAAAATACACCAGCCTGAGCCCAGGGGTCCCAGTTCCCGTGCCCCCTAGGGAGGAGGCCATAGGGTCGGAGCGAGCAACCGCCCGTAGCTGGCGGGTGCGCGCTCCCAACACAGGATATGGCCCTATGCCTCGACGTCTCCCGCCAACCCCAACCACCCTGGGAATTGCGGACCCCACCTCCGACCCCGGAGCCCCGCCGGCCCCCAACCCCCGCCCCCCCGCCGCGAACCGGGCTGAGAACAGACCCATCTACCCCCCTCCCTAACCCCTTAAGACAATCAATTAAAAATTTCAAAAGTTTCCCCTTCCTTCCAAATTTAAAATTTGGCCCATTAGTCGCAACATGCCACCTCTCGGGATCCCAAGATCCGTCATTAAGTAAGTTCTTGATAGCATAGGGGCCACTTCACAGACTGGGGAACCGTCTGGAGGGCCCGTAGCTCTAACAGGGAGTAGGCAAGCATAGCACAAACATCTCAAGGCAAGTCGATACAAGAGGTAATGGATTAGATGGACATATTGCAGAAATGGAATTACAATAAAAGGACAGGCCATAAAAATAGTCAGGAAACAATCCACAATCAGCAGTTCTCTCACAGCTGCTGATGGTTAGAATCCAAATAAACCAATCACTGCTCTGCCACCACAGTGACTTGTGGTGAAAATCCTGAACAGCCCCCAGCCCTCTCACTGCAGGGGGGTTACATCCTCCCATTGCCCTCTCACTACAGTGGGAGGCAGCCAAGTCCCAGAGAGAAAGGCAAAATATAAGTCCGGCAAATGGTATAGATGGTAAATGGTACAGATGAACCGAGTACCAATAGTGTCAAACGAGTCCCAGATGACAAAAACAGACAGGAAGACAGTGATCACAAATAAAATGCCCAGGTAGCATAGGGCAATCAGGTCCATAGGAATCCAGAGAGAGTCCAACATCAGCATACCGGCCATGACCGTGGGTCCAGAGCCATACGCCATCCTTCTTGGGGGGCCATCTCCAAGGACTCAACCCACAACCCCGTCCCGGAAGGCTGGTTCATCCACCTCAGGCCAAGGCCAAGACCACGAATGTGTCCCCTTCGATCCTCCAGACCTGCAGGCCTCCACGCCCCCGTAGATCTATTCCTCCCAGAGCTCTCACTTCTGGGGAAAGGGAAGGAGGGAGCTCTTCGGGAGGCTCAAAGTCCAAGCCCCTACGAAACGCCACTCCAAGCCAAAAACGGAGAAGGGGGGGCCATTGAAGCACCGTCTTGCTGTCGGGGACTCCACAGGATTACCTTCACGGCAACCACGGTACCAGAAGCCACAGACCGCCGCTGTTGTCGCCCTCTTCCATGGAGCCAAGCCCCAGCAACGCAGCAGAATCGTAACTGCCCAGCCAGCTGCAACGCCACCGCCAGTTAACCCCAGCTTCGCCACGCACGTCTCCAGCAACAGCACCAAACAGCAGCTGAAAACCACCGCAAGCAGAAGCATCGGGTCCACGGGAACCATCGAAACGCCGTCGGTGCCGAAGTTTCCTGGCACCAGGACTTCGAAAACGGCGGCGTGGGGCGAGCGAAATTGCTGTTACGCCCCTTTTTATGGCCGGGGGAAAGCTGCGGATGGAGGAAAGGCCGGGGAGAACGAGCTCGACCACGCTGAACCGCCGGCCCAATTTTCTGCCGGAACGGCTCTGGCGGCACCCCCGCACCTCCCCAGGGAGGGTTCCAGGAAGAGAGGGAGCTACAAGCGAGCCCCTCTCTCAAAATCCATTCAAAACCTCCGACTGCCGAGAGAGCCCTCTCACCAACAAACTGCCATCTTCGACAGTACATCTATCTTAGCCCCCAAAGAAACTTGTATTTGACCATAGATCTATTTTTATTGTGTTTACCCAAGGTTCATGTTATCCTCTTGAAGATATTTAATAATTTCTTCCTTTTACTGTAGCAAACAGAACTCATTATTCAGCAAATGTAAACAGGGTGTTTTTTTTCATATCACCCTTCAATTTAGTACCCTCCCTCATTTACTTCTACTTATCAGGAATCTAAATAATTTAAAACAATGTGTCAAACCTTGGTCTACATCTTGCTTCATCAATGCCAGCCACCCATCCAATCATGAAATGCTATTCTTTGTAAACTGAGAACACAGACATACATGTACACAGAGAAAGAAGTGTCAAGGTTGCCAGGAGTAGAGAGGCCTTCAAAACATCGATAATAACAAAAAAATCTTTTCAAATCGCCATGGCAACAAAAAGGTGCATTACAGGAGGCCAGAAGAAGTGGGTTATTTTGTTCCTGCAGCAATCTTTCCACTTCGTTACCCTCTTTATCAAGTATCTCTTCATTGGACTGAGTAGATATCTGTGTTGCAGAACAGAACGAATGATTCAAATTCATATTAACCTTTTCAGTGAGATCTTAAGTTCTTTGTGGGAACTTCAATATCTCCCCTTCTTCTTACTTCCTTCTCATCTCTTGTTGGCAGAATCTCCCTTTTCCTAGCTTTCTCATAAATGAACTTGTAAGCCATAAAGAGGGTTAATACTTAAGGGAAACAAATCCTGTTTTGTAGCACTGTCAAAATTGTACATGTATGATGAAGATTAATGACTATTGTAACAGAAATATAACCAAATCAGGATGATGAAAAGGGAGAGAGAGAGAGAAATGGGCTGACTTGGCTTTGATCCTTTTTAATTTCCTAGAGATGAGCAGCTTTGTCCCATACCGTTGTGTTGGGCAAAAACTTATGTTTGGCTGTTCTGACATTGACAGGAGGAGAAGACAGAATCACAGAGAAAAATATGATTAATATAAATATTCTCTGTCCTTCTCTATATCTCTCTCACACACACAACTATACATACATGTACAAACACATATCATATTTTAAATATTTTCAGTAGGTCTCAATAATATTGAGTTATAATTCTGAAATGTATCTTGGGACAATATACTTGTGAAATGAAACATTCATAGAAGCTAATTTTCTTTCCCTAGATTCTTGTCCATAATTTATTGAAAATTGTTGAAAGCCTGATATTCTCTTCAAATATTTTTCTATTGTAGTCTTCTACAGTTGAAACTTTAAATCCTCAGTGAAAAATCAGAAGGGGCAATAAGATATAAAATATATTGTTTTCATTATACAATACTATGGGAAATAAATAAGATTAACTTGAATTTTTGGTAAGAAAAATAATTATGATTTAATAGGTTTTAATGGAGACTTTGTAGATAGCTCATTACTAAAATGCAGAAGCAGTAGAAAATAAACAGAAATCATTATGTGAATATGTGAAAATGTCTGTTTTCACTCAGAAATCTATATGAGTGAATCTGGCAATGAAAGCATCTGGGTTAAAATAAATAGCTAAAAATATTATTGTGGTTCCTACTATCACCTGCTTACCTAAGAAAGTGCTTATATTCATACAAACTGTTTTTTGTTAAAGTTGTAATTCTTGAAGAATTTAAGCACTCTGTAATCAGGGGTAGGATTTTACTGGTTTGGACCGCTTTGGGCAATCTGGATGTTAAAGTTACAGCTGGTTTGACGAACTGGTATTTCAGCTGACCAGCTGGCCCCACCCTTCCCACCTTGCCTCTCCCAGGTGTATCCACATGGCCCATTTTCGATAGAGGTAAGTGTAGGGTCTGCGCAGAGGCTCAGGACCTTGGGAGGCAAAAAATGGCCTTCTTGGAAAAAAGTGGCAAAACGGAAGTGGCAAAACAGGCAAACCAGAGCACGGGGAGACCATTTTTGTCCTCCCAGTGGTCCAGAGGTCTTTTTTGTCCTTGGGAGGGCAAAAAACAGCCTTCCCAGAAAAATTGGAAGTAGCAAAACGGGCCTATTTCTGGCATTTGGTGTGTCTCCAGAGACCAGAGGAGGCTGTTTTTGGCCTCCCAGAGGCCCGGGGGAGGGCTCTGGACCCTTGGGAGGATGAAACAGCCTTCCCTGGGCTCTGGAAGCCCACTGGAAGCCAGAAAAAGGAAGTTCTGGTAGGCCACATCCACCATGGCCACGCCCACCCAGCAGCCAGGCAGCGAACCGGTTGCTGGGATTTTTGAATCCCACCCCTGCCTGTAATCAATACAGAAGATTTAGTTTAGAATTGTAACACAAGAAAGTGCTTGATGCTATAGTTCTTCATTTTAAATAAAACTACAACAGAACAGTCAAATGTCTTGCCCTTCAAAAAAGTAGATTTTAATAATTTCAGTAAGAAGAATCCCACAGCAGGAGAATTACTGTGATATGGACTGGAAGATGGATTGAAATTTGTAAAGAAGATGATATTAAAAGCAATCACATTAAGGAAAAAAAAGTGGAGAACAGCAGGAGAAGACAATATAGTTGTGTAAATAGCTTAGTGGAGATCATATCTCCTATGTATTATCCCAATGAAAATGAATCCCTTTTAGGATTTTATTTATTTATTTATTTATTTATTTGATTTATGCGCCCCTCTCCAAAGAGGACTCGGGGCGGCTCACAGCTAAAACCACACAATAAATTACTTAAGTAAAACCATATTAAACAACCAAGTCAAATTTCATAAAAAACCCCACAATTTGAAACAGGATCAGCCCCCCCCCACCAGGAGGTCAGCACAGCCCGGACTGTCCAAACAGCCAAGTCTTTACGTCATGGTGGAAGGTGCAAAGATCGGGGGCCAAACGGAGCCCCAGGGGAAGCTGGTTCCACAAAGTGGGAGCTGCCACAGAATAGGCCTTCCCCTGGGTCACTGCCAAGTGACACTGGGTCACAGATGGTACCCCAAGGAGCCCCTGTCTGTGCACTCATACAGGGCGGTTGGTATTCGATGCCGGCAGAAGTCGTTCTCATAAATACCCTGGACCCATGCCTTGTAGGACTTTGAATGTTAATACCAGAACCTTGGATCTCACTTGGAGGGCAACTAGTAGCCAATGCAGGTTGCGCAGGAGGGGTGTAACATGGGAGTACCGGGAAGCTCCCATCACAACCCGTGCGGCCGCATTCTGCAACAGCTGGAGCCTTTGGATGGTATGCAAGGGCAGTCCTAAATAGACAGCATTACAGTAGTCGAATCGAGAGATGACAAGTGCCTGAGTGATCATGCGCAGGGCATCTCGGTCCAGATATGGGCAAAACTGGTGAACCAGCCGGACCTGGGCAAAGGCCCCCCTGGCCATGGCTCCCACCTGCTCCTCTAACTTGAGCTATGAGTCCAGTAGGACCCCAGGTTCTGTGCCCTGTTCATGGGGGGCAACACCTCTCCCCCCATGACCAAAAATGGAACCCCATGACTGGTCCGAGATGTCGGTATGCACAACCACTCTGTCTTGGCCGGATTGAGCCAAAGCATGTTCCCTCTCCATCCAGATCCATACTGCTTCCAGATAACAGGACATCACAGAGAGGGCATCACTGATGTGGCCTGGGGTGGAGTTGTATCATTGCGTATCATCAGCATACTGATGATACTTCACCCCAAAGCCACGGATGACCTCACCCAGCGGCTTCATATATATGTTGAACAAGAGGGGCGAGAGGACCAACCCCTGAGGCACCCCACAAGTGAGAGACCTCAGAGTTGACCTCTGCCCCCCTGCCAACACTGATTGCGAACGTCCCGAGAGGTAGGAGGAGAACCACTGTAAAACAGTGCCTCCCTCTCCCAGCCCCCCGAAACACTGCAACAGGATACCTTGGTCGATGGTATCGAAAGCCGCTGAGAGATCTAACAGGACCAGGACAGAGGAAAAACCCCTGTCCCGCGCCCTAGAGAGATCATCAATCAGCGTGACCAATGCCATCTCCGTGCTATACCCGGGTCAGAAGCCCGATTGGTATGGATCCAGGTAGTCTGCTTCCTCCAGGAAAAGCGGAAACTGCTGTGCCACCACACTCTCAACAACCTTCGCTAAAAAGCGAAGGTTGGAGACTGGACGGAAGTTGTTCAACATGGCTGGGTCCAGGGCAGGCTTCTTCAGGAGGGGCCTCACCACCGCCTCTTTCAAGGCAGCAGGAAACAGTCCCTCCCTTAACAAAGCATTGACCACTGCCTGGAGCCAGCTGCACGTGACCTCCCTGGAGGCATAAACCAACCAGGAAAGGCATGGGTCCAATAAATATGTGGTGGAACTCAGCCATCGCATAATCTTGTCCACTTCATCCTCAGAAACAGGATCGAACTCGGCCCAGATCACATTGGCCAGACCACTCGCATCTTCATCCTCAGACCACTGTAAGTTAGAGCACAACCCCTCCCAGATCCGAGCGATCTTATCCAGCAGATACTGACCAAATTCCTCGGCTCTACCCCGCAAAGGATCCACCGCCACCCCCGGCTATAAGAGGGAGTGAGTGACCCTAAACAGGGCGGCTGGGCAGTTATCTGCGGATGCTATGAGGGCGGAGAAATAAACCCTTCTCGCTGCCCTCATAGGTACCAGGTAAGTCCTAATATGGGCTCTTAACTGGGCTCGGTCGGAACCAGAGTGGGTCGACCTCCACCTGCTCTCTAAGCCCCTTCTATGGTGCTTCATCTCCCGGAGCTCCTCGGTATACCAGGGGGCTAACCAGGATCTGATCTGAGCAATGGGACTCATGGACAACCCTGTCGAGGGCCCCCGCAGCAGCCTGTTGTCAGGTAGCTGCTAGGACCTCAGCAGGGCTGTGGGTAAGGGATGTAGGAAAAGACCCCAGTTCCACCTGGAACCTTTCAGGGTCCATCAGGCGTGTGGGGCGGAACCATCTATGTGGCTCCTCATCCCAGCAGTGTGGGGCAGCTTGGTGGAAAACCAGCCGTAGGAGATAGTGATCTGACCATGGAACAGGATGGATTTTAACTATATCCTCCACTTGTTGACTACATGTTGTCCAAGTGCTCTATTAATAAAGCTCAGATAGAGAAGAAAACATATCAGATATTAAACTGGTTGGGTTCTTTAATATGTTTTTCATTCCACCCATTCCAGAAAGCCAATTGCTTAGCATTCTGTGGGCATTCTTTTTGAGCATGGAGGACAGAGTTGGTGGGGGTTATTTTTGTACATGGATTAGAAGGGAAAACTTGACAAAACTCCTGACAATTTCCTGAAGTTGGAAAGGAAAGGAATAGCCAGAATTCTTCTGATAAAATTGTTAAATGCCATTTTTTTTTTAATTACATTTATATGCCGCCCTTCTCCGAAGACTCAGGGCGGCTTACAATTTTTGGAGCACAACCCAATGTGCTCAGCAATAGCCTTCATTCCATTGTATATGCCTGCTTATTACTAAGTGGCATTTTTTACAAGGTCAGCTAATTGCCCCCAACAATCTTGGGTCCTCAATTTACCTACCCCGAGAGGATGGAAGGCTGAGTCAACCTTGAGCCTGGTGGGATTCGAGCCTACAGTAATTGTAGACAGCTGGATCTTAAGAGCAGGCATTTAACAGCCTGAGCCACCAAAGCTCTTCTAAATTCTAATTTTACAATTCTTCCTGTAATTTGGGCTAGAAGGAAAGTTTTGTTTTTGTCATTTCCACAAAATGGAAAGAAACAAAATGGCATTTTACCTTTTATCTGCTTAATATGTTAAAACAAAATGAAAAATAGTCATGATTTCAAAATTTCCTATATAATTTATTAAAAAAGACAAAAACCAATCCCTTTACTGCCAACTGCTTACCTCCCAGCATGAAAGACAGAGAGGACTCTGAATGGGGAGTGTGTCCTTGCCAGAGCACATTGCAACTACCCGGAAGCATACATCAGTATAAAGTAAAATAACTTTTATGTTTGTGCTACGGAAGGAGAAATATACTGTCTTTCAGATGAACAGAATGTTGTCCATTCCTGCCTTCCTAAATGGCTTGTCTTGCATTTGAGCAAGCAGGAGATTTAGATCAGTCCAGAGGCAAGGCAGGCATCAGAATCAGTGTGGCAATTTTTACACCAATATTGCTTTCTTCCAACTTCCAAAGATGAATGAAGAGTGTTTCAACATAGCAGTGGGGAAAGGTTCTCTTTTGCTCTCTCTGCAGTGTTTTTCACAGGTCAGAAATCAATTAAGAGCATATTTCACTGGAAACACTTTAAGCAATGTGATATTTCATTAAATATTACTGCAAGCTACACCAGATTTGCTGTCCAAGTGTGAATTACAAAATTACTGTTGATTCTTTTAATAAGTTTCTCAAAGCTTGCAGTGATTATATTACAGGATGCTTACTATGTAGTTAATCTCAGTGGAATATGGTTACTGAAACTAATATTCATCTGTACTTACATACCATTCTATTGTATAATATATATTTTATATACAGTGCTCATTCATTGTAGCTGCAGTACATGGATTTCTTGCAGTCATAAAAACAAATAAGTCAGTGAAATACTTCTCTTGAAGAAGTCTTAAAGGCTTATTAAGCTTGTTCATTACAAGCTTATTAACATTCAACAGTGACATTACAGGGATGCAGAAGGAATTGGCATTATTACTTATGCATTATACATCCAGCCATTTTATGTGTTTAAACATTCTACTGTAAGAGGGGTGGGATTCAAAAATCCCAGCAACTGATTCATTGCCCAGTTGCATGGCCATAGTGGGTAGGACCTACAGGAACTTCCTGTTTCTGGCTTCCGGTGGGTCTCCAGAGCCCGGGGGAGGCCATTTCATCCTCCCAAGGGTCAAGAGGCCTCCCCAGGGCCTCTGGGATGATGAAAACAGCCTCCTCCAACTTCTGGAAGCCCATCACAAGCTGGAAACAGGCCTGTTTTGCCACTTCCAGTGTTTCTTTTTTAAGTAATAATCCATAACAGATGTGTTCCTTTTCAGGAGGATAAAGTGCAAATAAGTGGGCACTGACCATATTTCTGAAATTCAGGAAGTGTTGAATATGGGGACTTCAAAATAAAGTTTATGCTTTTAAGTAGTTTGAAGACTTGTTAAAAATAAAAATAACTTTGCAAGGTTGAATCTGATTGGTCACCAGGAGGAGAGATTTACTCTTCCAGGCTTTCGGACTCCTGATAGACCTCATCTTCAGGGAACTTCTCTCTACTGGAATATGTGCTTTGGGCTATTCCATGAATTGTATGTATGTGGTGCCTTCCTCTTGGTTGATTGGTATGTGGATTTCTGGCAATTGGCCATTGTTTCCTTGTGCTGCCAAGCCCTTGACTCCTTGATAAGCTGGTGGTAAATCATCACTCCTGTTAACTGACAAGGGAGCTGTTTTCCAGATCCCAGTGACTGAGTTAGATTCAATCTTGTATTATTATCCTGGGACCTGTATATCTACCTTTATTCATGAAAAATAACTTCATTTAAAAAAACTAAAAGCTTTTTTTAAAAAAATTAAAGCCCCAGTTATAATTACAACCAGCGCTGGCTTTAAATTAACAATGAAAAGGCACTGGTTTCGAATGCCAAGGTATAGCTTATCTATCTATCTATCTATCTGTTTAATTGATTGATTGATTGACTGACTGACTGATTGATTGATTGATTTCTGTAGCTGTCAATCTCAAGACACTACTCTGTGCAGCATACATTAGAAAACAAAACAAAAAATTAAAACAGTACAAGATAAATATACACAAGTAGAACTATTACAATGAATGTTTATACAGCCAGAAATGGAGCTGTTAACACACTTGAGGGTCCAGATAAGATCTTCACAGATTTTATTTATTGGTGCACCCTAAGCTTTCAATCAGTAGAAGTGGGGGGCGTCAATGGAACCCTCCATGGGTGCCATATTCCCTTGAGCCAATTCTGATTACAACTTGCATTTGTGTAATGTCTTCACCTAATGAGTTTTTTATTCACCTCTATATTTTCCACTTATTTTGTTTAGAAACAATATTTGGGGAGAAGTCCAAATAAACAAATAATTACAGATTACTTGTAAATTAAAAGCACTACTAGAAACTCAATTTCAAAAATCCTAGTATTTTACCAGTAATCCTAATCCTCCTCCTACATGAAATAATATACACTTTAACAAAATATACACAAACAAAAATAATATTTGTTCCATTTGTTGAACATTACAGGAGATTCAAATGACTCAATGTTCTCTTCAAATTGTATATATGCATATTGTTATGTATGTAGGTTTGAATGTTATTGGTTTATTTGAACCGTTCTTGTAAAATGTCAAATGGTATTGGTTTAAATAGTGTAGGAAGAAACCCTGCACTCCCATTGGCTGGCAACTACGGCTGCTGGCTATAAGAAGCAGCCGTAGCCCAGCCAAGTGGGGTCCATTCGAGCTGTAGTCACTTAATAAACTCTTCACTGAAGCTCTTCGCGTCTGACTCTTCATGCAAACTTAACACATATCTGCATCACGTAGAGAAACTGGTATTTATATTAAGAAAGTTTAAAGTGATCGTGTAAATAAAATGTTAATGGAAACAAGTTTGTAAGAAAAAGGGAAATAAGAAAGGAATCCATGAGAAAAGATAACATAGATATATCAAATATCTATTTTACCAATTGCTTGAAAACAGTTCTTGCAAACTGCTTGTGAAAAGAAGTAAAAGAAGTAAAAGCATACGTAACAACAATCTATATCCGGGGAGAGTGTGTTCAGAAGAAACCTATTTGCAATACTTCATTGGTAAATGTATGTATTCAGAGGAAAAGAACTTACAACGATGCACATGATAGGAGAAAATACTTTAGTTATCCAGCTAACTGAATAACTGAATAATTATGTATATAATTTAAAATATTGCAGAATTGGAACTGATTCAACATTTCATTTCATCTGAGAAAATGAACATCAAAAATGATGGACAGCTTTCACATTGCTAGAGAGTAATATCACTGACTGGATTATTTTCTTTTCCCTAGACTTCTTTGAAGTCTGTTTCACTTTCAGGTAGTACTCATTTAACAACTGGTTCAGTTAGCAACCATTTGCAATTATTATGTGATTAAAAAAGTAAATTTGCAACCAATCTGTATATTTATAACCTTCACAGATCTGTAAAGCAAAGAAAAGTGGGCACTTTGCCTGCTGATCTAAATTGTGGTTGCTAAATGACTACAGATACTAATTTTATTCTGTAGTTTCTAAGATTCCTAACTCTTCTGCCTCTCGTTTGTTTCCTTTTCTTCTAGACTCCTCAAGGGTGAAGATCCCAAAAAGGTGCTCTTGGTCTTTGTCCTATGAGAAGTGCAAATTTTGCCAAAATCTTATATGAAATTTTATGAAATTTTGATGATCTAATCCAAAATCACTGAAACCTCATGAGACATCAAAATTCAATAATAAAATCTAATTTTGTGTTTTCACATATTTTACAGGGTATGTTTTGGTGATGCTACGTGAGAATGTGCATGATATTTAAGAATTACTAATGAGATTAAATTATTATTAATATTAGTACAATATACTGAGCTGTGAAGATCTGGGGCATGGCACAAAGGCAACACAGTCAGATAATCAATAAGAGTCCCTTTATTACCTGCAACTTTGCCACCAATGTCCAGATTACCTTCTGGCTGGAGAAAAACTCACCCAGGAACAGCTTTTGACTGCAGAAAATTAAGTCTAAAACATGGTCAACACAAACTGTCACTTTAAGTCCAATCAAGCCAAACTGAAGTAATTAATTTGGCAGGGCAGGAGCAAGAATTTCAGACTTGAAGGCACAGCAAAACTCACACGGTTGGGAAGACACGGATAAGCAATGACAACACAAGATAAAGTCACAGATAAAGTTCCAGCAGCCTGTCTCACACAGCTTGCCTTTCTTATAAACTATGTTCCCAGCTGTGGCTAATAAAAGGAATCAGGGCCCTTTCCTCCCCCGTAAGCTATGCAACCCACATTGTTCTCTTCTCCATTCCTCCCTGCATGCCTTAGGGTGAAGAGGGGGTGGGCCTGGGTCTTCCTCTGAATTCTCTCTCCCTTGTTCTACCTCTCTCCTTTTCTGCCAAGCCGGACTTTGCCCTTTCCCAGATTCCTCCACAGCCAATGGAGCCACACTCCCACTCCCTGTCAGCTGTTCGGCTTCCTCCTTGGATTCAGACTCCGACAGGGGTATGACGCTAGGCTATCACATAAGATCCCAGAATGTTGATCGTATCTTTCCAAAAAGACTGGTATCTCATAACTTCGACAAATTTCATATGAGCTGAGACTGTGCCCCTGTAGACAAGGGTCTATCGAAAGAACAGTTCAAGTCCTACTATACTGTAATTTCTATCATGGACCCATCTGATAAAATACCTGGAAAATACCAATCTTTGTTATGTACAATTGCTATTATTGGGTCAGTTGCTTGTAGTCTTTTTGAATATAGCTATATTTTATTATACTGTCTACAAAATTAGGCTGGTTTTGACTGCCCACCACTAATTATAATATATTATCTTTCTTTTTATTTTAAATGCTTCTTATTTATAACGCTGACTATGATCTAATAAAAACTAATAGAAATTATTACTGCTTAGACAAATTAATCCTCCTCTTATCTTTGAGATCAGTAGATGAATTAGCTCCATTATGGACCTCATCACTCTGCTATGCTACATAATAGTGATATGCAAGAACTCCTTTTAATTTTAAAGTGAAATCTCACATTATCAGTGAAACTATTATGAAAATACTTTCAGCATCTTCATAAAGTATATTTATTTGCTTTCATGTTTATACCAGAAAAAGTAGATTCTGTAGGGTTTTTTTTTGGGGGTCATAGAGATTGATTCATAATGTCTATGTTGTTTAGTTTTTTCCCAATCCCTCTCCGTAGCAGGCAGTTTAACAAACCTCCTTTTTCACTGATTACACAAAGCATGAGCTAATAAAAAATAATAGAATTAAAATATTCCTCATATAAGATTTTGTACATTTATATCTTTCCTTTTATTCTGACTTTATACTTTCTCCTCAGCCTGGATACCAACGGTTAACTACTTTACAGGTGCATCTGTGTTTTATTAGTACACAGTATGATCTGGAGCTGGTGGAGATAATTAAAAAGATTTAATTGGATAGCAAATTTAGCTATGTCAGCTTTGTTCTGACATCCTCTCACAATAGTCAGATAACAGGCCCTTTGTTCTGTGCTTGATATCTGACTCCCATAAAAAAGGCTTACTGGGTAACTCATATAAGGATGGCATTTTGGAAATTAGAGAGGCTTTGAATGCACTTGGAGACAAGTGAACAAGATGGTTGTGCTGAAATATTTTCATGTATTAAGTTCTTACGAAAGATCCTGGCTATAGCTTGAATGTCATAGTATTGTTAGTGTTTAGGAAGATAGTCTATTTAAGAAGCCATACAAATGTTATGTCCCAACTTTTCATAGGAACTTCTTATGACAAAGATTCTTACTAAACAGCAGAAAAAATAAGAGTTATGAGATAAAATTCTCAGTATTTCAGTCTAAAGTAGGGAGTACAGAATAAAAATATCCATGTTAGAAAATTTGTTTCATTTTCTTATTCAGCTTCAGGGATAGCCTTAACATTAATTTTATTGGAATCTCCCTAGTATAATAAATACAATTACATTTATAATGATAAAAGCAATGATGTGCCTAATGATTCCATCAGGCATCAGTAATCTTTATCTTTTCTATGGATGTTTATATGATCTAAATTCATCTCAGTATTTGACAAAATGAATGTTTAAGATAATGTATTGTAAAACTGTCTAATCAAAATAGTTTACAGATTTTGAAAATTACAAAACAAGTGAGCTGAGAGAAAATTAAGATGAATATGTGCATCATGCATAACTGTAACAGCTCCAAAACGTTCTGGGATAGAATGATGGAAGTCATTACAGTTTCTTTCTTTTTAGAGAAGACAACATTTGCCTTTTCAGATTATCTTATCATTGCTTTTTGTACTAAAGAATGGTTCAGTTGTAATGAATTTGCCTCATGAGAGAGTATCACTAGCCCTTGAGGTTTCTCCATTTGTAGTACTGTAATATAGTCTATACAGTAATGCTATACAGATAATGCTGCTGCAGCAACTATTATTTATATACAATCCATGTTTGTTGGGGAAGATGTAATGAAATACAACATATACAAATACAAAATACAAAATGCTTCAACTTCCTTTGATTTCATAAATTCTGTCATTATGATTCATAGCTTTATATCTAGTTTACACATTTTGCATGTTCACGGAGGCACTAGTCTTAGTGCAGAAAATAGGATGCGGTTGTTAGACATGCTGCCTTTGTTTTTAAGGAAAACCTTGTAGGATTATGTTTTAGGCATGGAACATACTGTATATAATATAGAAATTGCAGAACCTAAAGATAAACATACCCATATTTCAGTAAAATATGTCAGAGATATAGTGAGTACTTCAAATAAACTACTGTACAACTTTTTTTTAAAAAGGAAGATACATCAGCAGAGTAACTTTTAATAGTAGCAAAGAATCTAGCATCAGTTTAAAGGCTTAAAGCATTTATTATGGCATAAGATTTTCTAGATTACAGCTGCTACTTCAGCTGCACCAAAATGTATTTACAGTTGCTTTGTTTGAAATAGGAAGCAATAAAGAAGTGAAATGCTACAGCAGCAGAATGTCTTGAAGACTAGGCTGACAATATGTTTCTAAGTTCCAAAACATGGACTATGAAATTCTTCATCCTATGTAAGGACTTTCCAAGGAGTTTTTCTGTAGGTATTTCTGTAAAATGTCTTCATTCTTCTACAAACAACAATTATGGCTCCTGTACTATGTTCATTAATAATAATCATACAAAATGATAGGAATATGGATTTTGGAATGAAGATGAGACAACACAGAAGAAAGAAAATGAAAAGGATACAGTAGTGCCATTTATAAGTAATGTAAACCACTTTTTGCAACCTGGTATCACGTAAGCATCTTTGCACTGCAGCTTTCAAAATTTTCAGACAACAAGATAACTTCATATTTACCATATGCAAACTTAGAGAAAACTTATTGAAAGATAAAGTGTTGGAAAACATTTGGATCACTACTAATCAGCATACAATTGTTATGAGAAAAAGTTTACAAAAATGCTTTCTTGAGGCAATGCCATATCTGACTCTTGCATCATAGTTAATGAATAATACAACTTTTAAAAAAAGCTACAAGTAGGCTTTGATCCACAATTGGGAGTAGAATTTCAGTTGTAAGTTATTATGGTCATAAGTTGAGGTACTGACATGACCAGACCTAATTTTTTGATCATTTTATGGTGATCATTAAGTGAATCACAGGTACTCCTTGACTAAGACCACAGTTGAGCCCAAACTTTCTGTTGCCATGTGAGACATTTGTTAAGTGAATTTTGCCCCATTCTACGATCTTTCTTGCCACAGTTTTTAAGTGAATCAGTGCATTTGTTCAATTAGTAGCATGGTTGTTAAGTGAATCTGGATTCCCCATTGACTTTGCTTGTTGGAAGGTTGCAAAAAGTGATCACATAACCTAGGGACACTGCAAGCATCATAAAGATGAGTCAGTTGCTGTGTATCTGAATTTTGATCACATGACCATGGGGATGTTGTAATGGTTCTAAGTGTGAAAAGTGGGGATAAGTCATTTTTTTCAATTAAGTAACTTTGAATGGTCACTAAACAAACTATTGTAAGTAGAGGAATACCTTTATGTGGTTGTAATCTGAACCATCTGGTCACTGAGTGAGTCAATTCTCTCAAATGGGCATTTTCCCCAGAAAATGTCCAAAATTATTGGAAATAGCCTTACAATGCCATTTTCTACCATAGTTCTTCTGTCTTTGTTCTATACAATTCAGTCCTAAAGGGCAAAAAGTCAAATACTCGTGGAAAGTCTTCAGAAAGGACTAGATGTTTTTATGAGCAATACTAACATTTGTAATTATACATGCTACTGTGAGTTGAAAGTAATCAATTTTCATGTTTCAGGTCATGGGCTGATTGGTAGAGAGGTCAGGAAGCAATTCTTTCCTTCCATTTATGGAATTATTTAATTGGTCAGATGCATTAACATTTCTCCTTTTACTATTCTCTGAATTACGTGCCATCACTCATTTCTATGTCAGGTTTCACAGATCTTTCAAAGGGCAGATTTACAGTCTCTGCCAGGCTTTCTCTTAAATGAATTTTCATAGGTTGTTGTTCCACCCTGATTTATCAATAAGGCATAAAAATAATTGTTGCAAGGAAGGGAAGCTAAAGAAGGATCTAGGCAGGTTACCTTCTTTAAAAAGTTGATTGATACATTTCTCTTTTTTTAATAGGATCACAGAGATCATTGGACTTGGAGGTGCCTTATCTTTCCTGAAGTACCATTTTTGTAAAGAAAATAAAATCCTTGGGATTGTCCCACAACATCCCAGTGAAGACTCAGTTTGGTCAGTGGCTACAGCTGATAGGATATCGTACAGAAGGGCATTGCAGATTGATTGAAGCAGCAAGCAGCATCCCAAACTGCAATATTGTGTAATAATTCTTTGGGGGCAAGAGGTCCCACCTTTAAATTAATTATTACTTCTTTCAGCGAGTAATGAATAGACACTGTCTACTAGGTTTTCTTTTTAAACACTGGCTGTTGCTAAATTGGAAAGTAAGATTATTAAATACTAAATAATTCAGTCTAATGACAGATTTTATACTTACTTTCATTGTCCAGTTGTTCTTATGATTATTCTACAGCTGATGATTTTAGTATGGACCTATAATGTTACATAACCTTTCTCTGTGTAGCATTTCCAATAAATCATATGGTTGCATCTTGTCATGCACTTTATTATTTCCCAAACCTAACAAGAAGAGGTTATTTTTCAATAAAATTGTCATTTCCCTAACTTTGTTTTCCAGTTCTAATAATAATTGACTTTTTCAGCATGAAGCCCAGTTCACAGACCCTTATATAATCCATTCATTTAATGATAGCACATCTTTTTCTTTCATTTACAGCTGACTACAATTCTACCAGCTGTTAACAATTCAATGATTACTACCAATTTTCTTGAGGTATCTCATTCTTCATGTATCCAGAAAGACTAATATATGAATCATGTCATATCCTGTCATTATATTGATTTTTTTTTGCAATATTTCCTTTCTCAACAACAAAACATTTGGACAGTACAAATAATAGGTAATATCTTTCTCTACACAACTTATCATATTTGATTTTATATGACTATAAAGAATTAAATCTTTTAGAAGTTAAAACTTTTAAAAACAATGGTTTAAAAACTTTGATATAACTTTATAGTATCTCAGATGATAGTCTCATCAGATTAGAAAGGAACATGGAAAGATTGCTGTCAGTCTGCATTAGTTGTTTTAACTTGTTTTGTTTATTTGCTTCTTTACTTTGGGATTTAGATTCTGGCTTTCCTCCAATCGATGGTAATAAAAACCATCCATTACACAATACATTGTGAAGAACTGAAATTTTAGGATGCAATGATTTATGCCATTTAATTTTATGGCATTTTCTGTCTGATATTGCTTAGCCAGAAGTGAATCAACAGGTTCAACAGATTGATATTAAGTGAAGTCAGGGATGGGATTCTACTCGAGATCACCTACTGCCGATGACAACCTCCCACTGACCAGTGCGGGCCCACAGAGTTGGCCTCCTCAGGGTGCTGTCAGTCAAACAATGTTGGCTGGCGGCCCCCAGGGGGAGGGTCTTCTCTGTGGCGGCCCCTGCCCTCTGGAATGAGCTACCAGTAGAGATCCGGATGTCCCCAACCTGAGAGCCTTTTGCCACGCCCTTAAAACATGGCTGTTTAAGCAAGCCAATCTATCCCCATGAGATATTTTTAAATTTTTGGATTAGAATTACTGTTTGTAACAATTGTTCTTAAATTTCCAAAATTTGATACTAGTGGGCTTAATTAGAGTTTAATTTTTATTTTAATATCTTGTCGAGGTTATCTGGGATGAGTTTGACCCTGTGACCTTAGATTCAGTGGACAGGATTATGCGGAGGCTGAGTGCCACCACCTGTTTATTGGACCTGTGCCCCTCCTGGCTGGTTTATGCCACCCGGGAGGGTACACATGGCTGGCTCCAGGCAGCTACCAACGTATCCTTGCAGGAGGGGTCCTTTCCTGCTGCCTTGAAAGAGGTGGTGGTGAGGTCCCTCCTCAAGAAGCCTGCCCTGGACCCAGCCAATTTGAACAACTTTCGTCCTGTCTCCAACCTTCGCTTTGTTGTGAAGGTTGTTGAGAGGTGGTGGCCCAGCAGTTTCTGGCTTTCCTGGAGAAAGCTGATTACCTAGATCCATATCAATCGGGCTTCAGGCCCAGTTACAGCACAGAGACGGCATTGGTCGCACTGATGGATGATCTCTGGAGGGCTCAGGATAGTGGATGTTCCTCTCTCCTGGTCCTATTAGACCTCTCAGTGGCTTTTGATACCATCGATCATGGTATCTTACTGCAGCACCTTCAGGGGTTGGGAGTGGGAGGCACCGTGTTATGGTGGTTCTCCTCCTACCTCTCAGGACGCATGCAGTCGGTGTTGGCAGGGGGGCAGAGGTTGACCGTGAGGCCCCTCACTTGTGGGGTGTCCCAGGGGTTGGTTCTTTCTCCCCTTCTGTTCAACATCTACATGAAGCCGCTGGGTGAGATCATCTGTGGTTTGGGAGTGAGGTATCATCAATATGCTGATGATACCCAGCTCTTCATCTCCACCCCAGACTATCTCAGTGATGCCCTCTCCGTGATGTCCCATTGCCTGGAGGTGGTACGGATCTGGATGGGGAGGAACAGGCTCCAGCTCAACCCAGACAAGACTGAGTGGCTGTGCCTACCGGCATCTCGGGTTATCCAAGAAATTCCATCACTGACCATGGGGGGAGAGGTGTTGCCCCCCATGAATAGGGCGTGCAACTTGGGTGTCCTCCTGGATGCACAGCTAAGTATGGAGGAGCAGGTGGGAGCCGTCGCCAGGGAGGCATTTGCCCAGGTTCGCCTGGTGCATCAGTTGCATCCCTATTTGGACCGGGATGCCCTATGCATGGTCACCCATGCACTCGTCGCTTCCCGTCTTGACTTGAGCATTGACTACTGCAATGCTCTCTACCTAGGGCTGCCCTTGCGGATTATAAGGAGGCTTCAACTGGTGCAAAATGTGGCTGCGCGGGTAGTGATGGGAGTGACCCAATACTCCCATGTGATACCCCTCCTGTGAGATCTGCATTGGTTGCCGGTTGCCCTCCAGATAAGATTCAAGGTGCTGGTGTTAGCCTATAAAGCCCTTCATGGCCAGGGTCCAGGATATTTGCAGGAGTGCCTCCTACTGCCATCGAGTTCCAATCGCCCAGTGCGCTCCCACCGGCAGGGCCTCCTCGGGGTGCCATCGACCAGACAATGTCGGTTGGTGGTCCCCTGGGGGGGGCTTCTCTGTGGGGGCACCCACCCTGTGGAACCAGCTGCCCCTGGGGTTGAGGCTGGCTCCCGACCTTCATTCCTTCTGCCGCAATCTTAAAACTTGGCTGTTTGTACAGGCTGGCCTGGACTGAGGTTTGTAGGGGTCTTTTTTAATTAATTAGGTTTTATTGTATTTTAGGGATTTATTTGGATGGCTTTTATATGTTTAATGCCTTGTATTTATGTTTTTGTATTTTGATTCTTTGTGTGAGCCGCTCCGAGTCCCCCCGGAGATGGGGCGTCATACAAATCCAAATAAATAAATAAATAAATAAATAAATAAATAAATAAATAAATAAAATTTGTATTGTATGTTTTTAATGCCCTGTAAACTGCCCTGAGTCCCTTTGAGGAGTAGGGCAGTATATAAAACCAACTAATAAATAAATAAATACTGGTTTGGACCGGTTTGGTAGAACCAGTTGTTATGATTCTCCATAGTTTGGAGAACCGGTAAATCGGGCCTCTGGCTGGCCCTGCCCCTCTCCGCCCGCTTCTGCACTCCCTGCCCAGTCGGTCCCTATCACACATGCACAACATCGTGTGCATGCGTAACATGCCTGCAGCCTGCTTTTGCCTGCCTGCCAGGCCAGCCATTGATGCCTGACTTTTGCTGCAGCCCTGCCTGATCTGATGATCTCCTGGGTGAGTGCAAGCCCCAGTCACCTTTCCCCTGCCCCACCACTCGCCTTCCACTGGGGAACATGTGGAGAGGCTCCTGTTGGCTCTGGCCAGGTCAGTGGCTGCTTCTCTCCCCTGCTGTTCCAGCTGAGAGAGCGAAAGCGCCTCTCTCCTGGCAAAGCGAGAAGCTTGCAAATTCCCCTCCTTTTGGGAAATGACTTCTGGGCAGCCCCATTCCTTTGCTGTGCTCTTTCCCCAAAAAAACTGCTCTCCATTCACCCCATTCCTTGGCTGTGCTCTTTCTCCTCCCAACTGCTCTCCATTCGCCTCATTCCTTTGCTGTGCTCTTTCTCCCCCAAACCACTCTCCATTCACCTCATTCCTTTGCTGTGCTCTTTCTCCCCAACTGCTCTCTATTTGCCCTGTTCCTTTGCTGTGCTCCTTTCACCCCTCCATTGCTTGCCTTTCTCTCCCATTGCTCTCCTTCCCACCCCTGCTCCCCTTTTGCCTTTTGTTGCCACTGCAGAAGCCACCAAAACAAACTCCCCACCGCCAGCGCAGTTCGGGACGTGCTGTCTCTGCTGCTTGCCTTCCCTGCGAGAGCCTCAATAGTAGTCCTCTCTGTGATATCTGGCCATTCTTTCTCTCGAGTTTATTTTGCAAAATCCATAGGCAACAATAGCAGGATAAATCATCCCTTGTGCACCTGGAGTTCTTTAATAAAATACAAGGTATCAAAAATATAACAATTACCTACAGTTGCTTTTCAGTCCTGCTATGGACATAAATGTACCAAAGAGGTTTTAGAAAAATAACCAACACAGTACTGTAGAAATCAAAGATTTTTGGTCATTAAAATTTTGGTCATTAAAAAATTGTCTAAATCCAAATTTAGGTAATATGTTTGCTAGATTAGTTCAGCATCATAAAATTGCAAGCTTTTTGATTCTCATCCTTCTCCTTTATTTACTTGTTTGTATTGTAGTTTTTGATTATTGCATCAGCCACAATTGAATCAATGGGACTTTATCCAGCAGAATTAATCTAGGTAGTGGGATGATTTGTTATCCTAGGAACTAATAATCCAATACTGAGGAATTGATAATTTGTGGTGATATTTTTCTTGTGTTTTTCTCTGACAAAGTCACTGTAGATCTTATTAGCATTTTTCAACATTATTAAAAAAATAGGAAGAGAGGTAACACTTCAGATATATTTCAGAAAATGGCTATTTATTTCTTATTATTTAAAGAATGCAAGTTGTGTTTTGGAAATTATCAGAGGCATTAACAGAAAGTAATGATCAAAAAATGAAGGCATAAAATGCCAAATCAAATATTAAAAAGTACTATTTTTATGTAGAAGTGGTAAATCATATTATAGAAGCCAATCAGAGTATGTGATTATTTACAGTAGCACATCATCAATATTGTTTTATAACATTCACTGTTCAGAAATAAGTTTTGTGGTATTGAATATTTATACCCCACTGCTCTACATTTATACTGCTAGCATAGATAAATAATGAATTAATATTAAATCATTTAAAATGTTAAAAGGTGGAACAATAAAAGCAGCTAAATAGAATGCAAACTAGCTAAAGCAATCTTTTGAAAACTTGAATGAAGGAATTTTGGGCCAAAAAAAATGCTAGATATCAAGTGTGCCTTTAGGAAGATGATGAATCTCCAAAATGCTGTCCTAATCAACAGGCCCTTCTTGTAAAGTAAACAGAGTTTCATCATTTCTGTCATTCATCTTCATTATACAGTGATCTGTTATGAAAAGGTAACAGTGCAAGATTCAGAAGAGGGCAGATAATGAGAAAGGCAAGAAAATTCTGAAAAAAATGTCTGTTTTTGCTTTATTGGTGTATTAAGGCTTTTAACAGTGTCGACTACAATAAATTCTAGATATCCTTTAAAAATAGGCTTTACCACATCAGCACAGCTGCTTATTGAAGGAACAGAACAGAAAATTAGGGATACCATTAGATACTATACCATATTTAACTTATATACTGAATATATGACAAAAATGCTGGAGCCAAGAAGTAAAAAACTGGAATGAAAAATGGAGAAAATCATCAAGAACCTTAAATATACTGATGATACCAGTTTAATAGCTGGACAATTATGCTAGAGGGGCAACCCAATACAAAGAAGAGGAAGAAGAGGACAAGAAGAGTGAGGGCATATCTGGCACTGTCCTTTTGGGGTGTACTTACAAGAGACAGGATGCAAGCTTGGCACTGATTTTTTTTACTGCCTTTCCGGGGGGCATGTGATCTTTCCTTAAATCTGGATGATTTCCTTAGGATATCTTGTGAGGTAAGCGAGACCAGCTGGTGTCTTTAAGTGGTGCAAATGGATCTAAGGATAGCTTCTCTTGGGTGTGCTCTTTCTGAAGAGCTTAAATGACCTCTCTGCTAAAGAGTTTCACTTTATGAGCAAGAGTTGGCTGCTGATAGTTATCATTGCATTTTAACTATTTTAATTCCTCAAGGTGCTCTGGCACCTTGCTTGACTTGTAACTCTGGCTTGCAGGTGGTTTTAATCTAATGATTTATATTTAGGGCAGCTTTTTGCAAGCAAAGAAGCTTTTTGTATTTTTGTACAGGTAATCCTTGACTTACAACAGTTCATTTAGTGACCATTCAAAGTTACAATGGCACTGAAAAAAGTGACTTATGACCATTTTTCACACTTACGACATCATCCCCACAGTCACGAGAGGCCAGAAATGTCCTCGATATGAGTGATGTTGAGTTGGCCACGCCCAGCCAGTGACATGACCATCAAGTCACGCCCAGCCAATCACATGACCACCAAGCCACATCCAGCCAGTCACATGACCACCAAGCCATGCCCAGCCACAAAACCACACCCACAAATTAAGCCACACCCACAAAACCGGTTGTTAAGAAATTTGAATCCCATCCCTGAGTGAAGTACAAATTTTAAAATGTTAGATCTGTTAAGAAGCAAAATTCTATTCCAGCCAGAGCTCTCATTATATTGCTTTCTTTTAAACTCTTAATTATCTGCATAATTATCATCTGACAGTTGCTTCATATGACATTACTTTTGTCCTGTATGTGCCTCCTTCCCCTCCCCACCAAAAAAAAGCAAAACAAAACCCTGCAGTGCCAAGTGGTTTAACTCCCAGCTTGTGTCTATGTGACTATTTAAGTCTTGCAAAGCAGATTCCATCAGATCACAATGAAGGCATACATTCGGTACAAGAGTTTCATTTGATAGCAATTCAGCATGGCACCACCAATTGGATTCCATCTTACTCTAATTAATGCTTGAATACTAGAATTCAGGAGGATCTTTTCAACACATCTTAGTAAAAGCCAGATGAACTTACCCTACAATGTTACTCTGAGGGACCAGTGCAATAAAAATAACTTGGTTTTGAATGTTAACAAAACAAAAGAGATCATTGTTGATTTTAGAAAGAGCCAGCACAGTCATACTCCACTTTGTATCAAGCTGTGGAGGTGGTCAAGAGTATTAAGTATCTGGGGATGCAGATAACTAACAATCTGACTTGATCAATTCATACATTATCTTTAATGAAGTGTGCAAACCAGCATTTGCATTTCCTGCATCAGATGATGATAACACAGCTTTCTCTTTCTCTCCTGGCCACTTTTTACAGAGGCACAATTGAGACCATATTATCAAACTGCATCACTGGTTTAGTTTGATGGCTGCAGTGCCTCAGATAGAAGGTTCATACAGAGAGTGGTAAGGACAGCTGAGAAGATTATAGGCAGCTGGCTTCCCATTATTCAAGATGCTGCTCATAAGCACTATGTGCTCAAAGCATTGTTAGAGACCCCACACACCCACTTCATAGTCTGTTTCTGTTGCTCCCTTCTGAAAGTAGGTTTTGAAGTATTTATAGCAGGACTACTAGATTGTGTAACAGTTTTGTTCCTTATGTCATCCAACTCAATGGATTATTTTTTTTTGCCATGCATATATATACATTTGAAGTATACTGTGATATTTCTCTGTGTCATATACAGGTTAAACTCGAAAAATTAGAATATCGTGCAAAAGTTCATTTATTTTTCATTCTTAGTGATTGGGCTTGTTCGATTTAATCTTTTTAAAAATATTTATTGTTGAATTATTGTGTTTTAATTGTGAGCTGCCCCCGAGTCCTCGTGGAGAGGGGGTGGCATACAAGTCCAATTATAAATAAATAAATAAATAAATAAATAAATATTTCTGTAATGCAACTTAAAAGGTGAAACTAATATATGAGATAGACTCATTACATGCAAAACAATATAGTTCAAGCCATGATTTGTCATAATTGTGATGATTATGGCTTACAGCTCATGAAAACCTCAACAATCCTCTCCAGGCTGTGGTCATTCCTGCTGCTTGTGCACCTTTTTCTTCCACACTTTTCTCTTCCACACAACTTTCTATTAATGCACTTTGATACAGCACTTTGGGAACATCCAACTTCTTTTGCAATTACCTTTTGAGGCTTTCCCTCTTTATGGAAGGTGTCAATGATGTTTTTCTGCACAACTGTCAGGTCAGCAGTCTTTCCCATGATAGTGATTCCTACTGAACCAGACTGAGAGACCATTTAAAGGCTCAGGAACCCTTTGCAGGTGTTATGGCTTAATTAGCTGATTAGAGTGGGACATTTTGAGCCTAGAATATTGCACCTTTTCACAATATTCTAATTTTCTGAGATTGTGGATTTGGGGTTTTCATGAGCTGTAAGCCATAATCATCACAATTATGACAAATCACAGCTTGACTTACCTTGTTTTGCATGTAATGAGTCTATCTCATATATTAATTTCACCTTTTAAGTTGCATTATGGAAATAAATGAACTTTTGCACAATATTCTAATATTCCAATATTTCTAATTACCTGTATGTATATGCAATATATGTAAAATTGTTAACTTTTGACAGTTGAATGCAATGAAATTTCATTTTAATATATGCTGATTAGTGTACATTTAAAGTGACAATAAAGATTCTATGCTATGCTATTCCATTCCATTCCACTCCATTCCACTCCACTCTACTCCATTCCATTCTTCTGGCTGGTGCTAAAAGTTTCAAAGTGAGACAGACAATCAAATTTACATGACTGCAATATACTACATAGTATATTGACTATGATACACACTAGAAATCCTTGGAAAGGATATGAGTCATCACAAAACTGCTATTCAGTTAGATATCTTTCTTTCTGGCAGTTTCTCTCTTCTGATCCAGAACTATTATGCTTTGCAAATATCATCTTGTCACTTTTGCCAGCTTAATTAACTAGAACATAATTCTTCAATTTCTGATTCTCCTTTTGGCTGAATTCACATTTCAATCTAAGTCATAACCATGACTTACAAACTACAGTGTAATGAACCAAAGCCAGTAAAGTATATTAGCATAGTATGTGAACCAGGAATTTGCTTAGGTATTTTTTAAAAAATCACTTAAATTCACTAACTATGGAGATCATTAACTAATTTTGAATACTTCAGGCTGCTGTTATGCATATGGTTTGGCCTTGATGCAAATTAAAGCAGGACAGCACTTTGATTTAATTTCAAAAAGGGTTTGGAATCTTCCAGAATGCAAACTTAACACCTATCTGCAACTCTTTAAAGGCAACTATATATTTTTTTGAGAACATGCTGTGGGAATCCAGCTTTAAAGCACCTTTTTCCCCAAAGACTCTTACAAATGTTATTTGGTACATTAACAATTATTTGGTATTAACAATGTTTCAGACACTTTAAAAGAAGTTCTTATAAAAGGTCTAAAACTGATTTTCATTATAAGTCTGAATTCACTGTATATTTAAGATTAAAATATTAATGTGTGAAAGCAATGCTTCAATTGGATCAGGTATAACTAAAGATTAGATTGGATAATATCTAAAATCATAATACTATACATCCCTACATGAAAGTAAAATTGCATAACTCCAAGGCAAGATGGTATAGAATCGCAGCAAGTGATCCATGACAATAATGAAATGAGTCAATGAATTTAACCTCATGAATTTAACAACTAAAAATCTCTCTAATGCTTTGTATTTCATAATTCAGTTCAAAGTGCAGAACTGAATTCTTTTGATAAGTAGTCACAGGCTGTTTCCATTCACACAACTATGGAATGCATTGCAACACTGAAATTCTATTTTAATTAGTCATGTATGTCATAGGTTCTTTTTCTCATCTGGACAAGATAAGGCTACTGTTCAATTATAACATGCATTTGTGAAATTGGGGATTTTTAAAATGAGCTCCGAATGTTCATTCAGGACAGTCTGATAGAAGAGATTAAATAAATTAAGCAATTCAAGCTATTTCCCCTGGGGCATCAGTCCTCAGACTCATAAATATCACTGTCAGGTCATTTTTCTCCCTTCCTGATATCCAGTGTAAATTTTCCTTTGCCTAATGTCATCCCATTAATCCTAATTACATAGCCTTCTATTCCCCTTTCAACAATCTCTTTGTCTCCTGGGCTCTAAATTCTTAGGCACAAGGAGGTATAGCATATCATCATTCACTTGTGTTAAGCCAATCCATGTGTGCAGGCATTTTGATGAGAGATGTTGGAGGAATTAAACAGAGCAAATATCCCAATCCCACTTCAGGCAAATTAATTCCTTATGGCTTTTGCTATTCCAGAGTTGGGAGAATAAAAAAAATATGAGAAAACAAATGACAAGCAGGAAACAGTAAAATGGGCTGGTGTAGCTGGAAAAGCTGTTAAGTGTAAGACCAGTAGAAATCAGTAGAAATACTGATCAGTGAAATTATGGTGATTATGGAAAGATATGAAGAATAAGACACAGAATAGACATTAACTTAAACAGTTTGCTTATAACTATGAGAATCAAAAGGGTTATTTAGTATGTACAAAATGAAAGAAAATAAAAATCTAATTATGTCTAATCATGACAGCCAGATATGTCTCACCAAGCAGTCGGAAAGAGACAAGGATGAGTCTTGTGACTGGTAGAAACAAGATAGTTTGAATGAGTTGAAAATTCTTGAATCAAATGAGGTTTACAGTAGGAGAACTAGTTAATATCTTATCTTTAAATAATCTTGGAAAACTGATAAGGCAACTGGAGGAAAACAAATGTTATCCCTGTCATTAGAAAGAGGGAAAAGGGGAATCAGAGAACTACTGGTCAGTCAGTTTTATGATGATATTCAAATGTCCTAGATAGTACTATCTAGGTACCACAGAGCACTATATTTATCAAAAATTCAAAGAAAGGAAACTGACAATAAGGATGATCGACAGACTAGATAGAGCTGCAAATGTTTAATCTTGAAAAGACCATACAAGAGATGGTGAGAGATAAGATAAGATAAGATCAATTGTATCTTATATCATTTGATTTGGTCTATATCTTGCCTTAATTAAGTTGCAACTCAAGTTAGAGCACATAAGGATTTGAAAGACTATTGGTAAATTAATGTGAAATTCTCTTCAGGATATTGAATATACACTACAAAATGACAGATTCCAGTAAGACTAATTTGTTAAGGTGTGAAAGAAAGGATAAATGACAAAGAAAACACCTTTGGTCCATTACCCCATTTTCTTCTGCATAAGTTTCCTTATTTGGTAGGGATCGAGAAAATAGTGGGTTGATAGAAGAGAGGAAGAGGAATCAGAAGAGAAAGAGGAGGGCAAAAAAATAGAAATAAAAATAGGAAAGACAAATGCAGAATCAAGTTAGTTATAGAGAAGAACTGAAGGTTTCAGAACTGAGATAAGAGGAGCAGCAGCAGGAGGAGCTAAGTAGTACAGTTGACAGACAGTGGTGCTTCCCAATAGCTCAAAAGTAAGAGAACTGAGAGATAGTCTAAGAAGAAGTGCAATGCGAAAGATTTAATGATTCTGGGAAGGCCTGGCAACTGTAGGAGCATCCAGTACTTTCCAACTAATTGGACTTAATTAGCCAGCTCCAATACTTAGTACTGGCCAAGGCAGTTTTCTACCCCAAGCAACTGAAAAGCATAACCCCGTTGCTCTGTTTAGCAAAAGAGATAGTTTGAAAGATTTCACAGGTTTGGCAAGATTATTTTATGCAAGTTTCCTGTTCCTATATTTTTGTGCCAAAATCCAGCAATCAGCAATACAAATGTGAAGAGTTGAGGAAATGTTTGTCCAATCTTAGTTTTAAAAGGTCATTTTTAGGTCCTCTTAATGTCATTTTTATTCCCTGTTGGTACTAGAATTACGCTATCAAATGAAGCATGGCCCACTAGAATTGCTCTATCAAATGAAGCATAGGCTCTGCTTTTTTCAATTTTTTGATTCCTTTTCTCAATTAAATTGAACTCTTTCTAATGTATAATGTATAACCAGAATTCTGATCTGTTAGCTTGACTACAGTATTATGGCTGTCCAACCTTTGACCAAAATTGGAGTTACAATTTAGAGGGTGGAACAAATGAGGTAATAATTGCTTTGAAGATAAAGCTGTGGTAGTCTTAGAGGGGGTGTTTAATTTGTGTCTGTTTTGTAACAACAAATCATGTCTTTCATTTCAATTACCTTCATGAATAAAGAGGAACAGGTTCTGAATTGCTCATTAAGATACACTAACACTTGGATGATGGGTGGGACCTACATTGCAGAAAAAGTCTCAGTAAATGCTCTAATGGCATGACAGTCAATTCTTCAGCCTATAGGCATGCTGATTAATAACACCAACCTCTAGCTTATTAGGATGGGATAATTCTTTTAACTAGAGATGTCACATTCTAACCTAAAACCTTGCATGGGCAAAATATGTCTTCTTACATATACTGTATCTTCATGTTTATTTTTAAGCAACATATTTAGAATTTTGTAAGATACATGACATTAATTGGTAGGTTCAAAGGCTGTAGTGAACTTCAGCCTTATTTAAATTTTGGGGAATGATAGACAGCAGTGCTAGATTAAGAAAAAGTTATTATAAAAAATGAGTAAAAAATAACTGTTAAGTGTATTCATATTTTGCCCATCTAAGTACAAAGAAAGCATACTGCTAAGATTCATTGCAAAAGTAACACACACTTCTTTTCACATCTGGAACTACTAATTTGTCACAACCAATTAAACAAATGCAGACAATAGCCATAATTTATAAAATATGCTATGCTACAGATTCATTGGCTTTATATATTTTCCTTCAAGAAATCATTATAGAACAGAGATTTTCCCACAATCTTTTAAATGCAAGTTATGGAAAATAAAACAGAAAATTATAGAGGAAAATGAATGCTTAAATGTTCTCTCTCATGGCTTCCAAGAAGAGGTGGGAGAAAGATTTAGATGAATTGCTCCTTTGGCATTAGTCTTTACTTGTTACTGTTAGCTAAGTACCAACAGCTAGCAGACATATTTAAAAGTTTCAGTGTAATATATCTCCTAGCTGTAGAATCAGTATCCAAACATACAACTTATTCCTACTAGATAATCATAATTCTTTTCACAAAGAAAATAAATAATTCAAAAACTCAGACTTAGGAAAGTTCTAGTTGACTAGCTCAACTCATAATTCAATTCTGGAAGATAGTCATAGAACATAAAATTAGTTACTATGGAATCTAAATAGATAGTAGTGGTTGACCAACCTTGTCTGGCATAGTATCTAAATGGAGTCAGATTTGGTTAGTACTTCATGGGAAATTTCCATGGGATACCAGGACTTTAGTCTAGACAGGATAGTTTAAAAAATCCTGGTACAAATGCTAGCAAACATATTGTTTCAATATATTGTTTCAAGAAAGCTATATGAATGTGTGTATGATGGCAACATGAGTCAAGTTCAGCTAAGTTATGGGTGTCAATCTCATTTGTCATCACAATGGTGTCATGTAACATATCAGGACATTTTCCCCCTTTGCTAAACCAGGCATGAGAGTGGCCAGCATGTGATACATCTGGCCGTGGCCCATGATTTTGACAGCTCTGAACTAAGTGGAGAATTGTCTTTATATTCTCCCTACTTAAGTAACAATATATTTGTTTCTGTGAGCTGATGTTGATAGTTCAATTGTTTTGTTTTTCTTGTCTGCCAGCATACCACACTGTAAAGGAAGCATTTTAAAGGTGATGAAGGTGACTAATTTCAAATGAAGTTTGGAATTGCTTCTGCAGGTTGACTGCAGCATAGTAGAAAAATGCATAATCTTTGAGATATCTTAACTAGCGCTTTGCTATGTGACAGTAACTTCATTTCTCTCACATTATTCTAAATTGCAATAGAAAAATAACATTTTTTCCAATTATATTAAGGCTTAAAATTGGAAAAACATGGTATTAAGAACTCTCAAAAACATTTAAAAAACTGAAACTGTGCCCACAAACATTCTAGTAAAATCTTGACAATAACTAGTCTTGTACCAGAATTATATGGTTGTCCTGATAGGTCACCTGACCCATATGATGAATTAACTTGCTCAGAAAGTAGGATAAAGTCTGCCTAAACTGCTATCTACTATGCTTTCCTCCTTACTCAGGATCCAGCAGCTGTAGCAATAGCAGTTTTCTGATACTAAATATATTTCTTTCTGTTTGACAAATATATTGGGAGACATGACACATGTATTACTTTCTCTAACCAAAATAACTTCTATATCTCTCAAAGATCTGAAGATATTCCCCAGGTCTCCTGTAAAATTTATAATTGAACAAATAGGAAAGGGAAGTTAAAAGTTTCTTCTTCGAAACAGCTCAGGCTCAACCTCACAACATTCCTGTCATCAATCTTTTCAAATAAGTGACCATCAAACATTGATGACAGAAATGGCCTGCCCCCAATTTCTGTTTGATATCATATCTCTGCAAGATTTTCCACCTTTGACATGACATCTAAAAAGCTGGATGTCAAGTTTACTGAAACATTACCAGTACTTTACACAGATAAATCCTCATGCTCTGTGGTTTCCAGCTACACTGAAAACATATCCAATCTATCAACTTTAGCCTATCACTCTCTTGTCTTGGTAGATATGGGTAGAGGAATGTGAGATAGAATGTACAGTGGACTCTGTATATAGTGGACACAGATTAAAATATCCAATTTCTTTGAAGTACTACCAAGACACTAGGGAACGGTAGACAATATTTCTCACTACCAGTGATTCTATGTACATATACCATGTCCTTACAAGGCCAAGCCATTGAAATTGTTGTCAATACATGTTGATCAATACTTTTAAGGGAAAAAAAGGTTAGAAAAGGAATTAAAACAATTGTATTATCAATGAAAGACCTGTGAATCAGAAAAGTTTCCTGTATTTACAAGTAAATTATAAATCAGAGAATATTAACCAGACTCTGAAAAGCATATTTGAAAAGTATGCAAAGGACTACTTTTTTGAATATATGGAATGATTCAAGTTTCTGCAACATCCAGTCCATTTTATTATATGAAAGAAAGTCAGGTATGAGATGTGATAAATTAAAAGATGAATGGATAAATGAATTTGCATGTTCTGAAACTTCACTGAATATATTTCCTTGCATAAACTGAGTCATGTGGTACAATAAAAACTGAAAATTACAAGAGAAAATTAAACAAAACCAAACAGTATAGTATACTGAAATAAAGAAGCAAAGTTTGTTACTGCTGTCCAATTAGGTATATAGAAAGGTTATTTTTTTCTGGTAAAAAAAATTGGGACTGTCAAAATAAAATCAAAGTCTATCATGTAACTTTACTGATAAAATTATTGCAAAAAAAGTCAATAGTAGTGTTAAAGCCACACAGAGAAGTAAAATTTGCAGAAAAGCTTGTTAATGTCTATAAACCATCAGTATAGAACATGCTAAAATGCAACTAGATCCAAATTTGTTTCAGAACAGACAACTAAATACACTTAGTTGTCAGCCCTGGATCCATCTTGAATCAGCTTTGGGGCTGCCACAAAGGAGGATGGGTAACTGTGGGAATGAGAGTGAAGTGAGAAGGGAGGATAGCACATCAACATTCTTCCACCAGAGCTCAAGGTTGAGTCGTTGGAGGTTGGAGGGGAGTGACTGGACATGGCGGGAATTCAGAATGGAGGTGGATTGGAGAGTGTGACTTTAGGGTCATCAGTAAGGGGCCTAGGTGTACATTTAGTGTAGCAGGGGAAAATGCAGGAATTCAGATTCCGGTTTTCCCCAGATGTGCCAATATGACTTCTCTAATAAATTCTTACTTGGATGGACTTTGTCTCTGATGGAGAATTGGGATGGAGAAATTGGTGGGACATTAGTGAAATTCAGAGGAGGTTTTAAAAATAAGCCAGACACTACAACATTAGTAAAACAGAGTAGACACTGCACATATAAAACCAATAAAGCAGAAACTTTAGTGTATTTCAGTAATGCATTAAAAATGTATAAATCATGCTATAATTAGTTATGTTGATCCTTCACATGGTGAAGGCATTTTAACAATATTTTAGTACCCAAACCGCATAAAAAAATAAGAATATATGTGTTACACTTACCCAAGAGCTACTGGTAAATTACCCCAAAGATGAATTATAAAAAGAAGGTGGTCTTTTTTTAATGCTTCCATTTTACAAAATTCTGTTTGTTACCTCTAACTCTGCAGAGACCAATGCACAGAATTTTTCTAAACAGGAGAAAATAGTGAAAAGCCGATCTGGATAATATTGTGATTTAGAACACTTCTTGAGTGGGGACATCTGAAACAATTAATATTATTTCCAGTCTCAAAGAAACTATCTTAACCATTAATTTAACCAAATGTTAACTGGATTATTGTGAACTATATTCTAGAATAATGTCTACATTGTAGGCTACAATAACCTCATGAAGAGGTTATGTCAGAAGATCTTATCCCTTTGATAAGAGAGGTAAATGTATAAACAGATACCTCCATAAGCATTTAGTGTTTTTGTGTCAATGTATATTTTTTATTCCATGCATCTGTCTGGAAATAAAATACATTTTCTACTATACAGTTTTTCCAAGAACTTGCCATGATTATAAGGGAAATAGTAATAACTTTCTAATATAGCTCATAAAGAATAGTATTCCACTCTATTTTGATTCTACATACTTTTGGCTGAGAAACATGACCCCGATGTCATTTTTGCAAATTATCACCTTCCTCAAATTATCACTTTACAGTTATTTATATTGTATATAATTTTTCCATTTCATGACTATTTACCATGTTTAAAGATATTCACTAGAGTTCTTTATAATCATGGTTGATTTTAGCCACTCCCCCTCCATAGTTTAATGTCATGGTCAGCTTACCTCTACCCTTAAGTCAAGATTATTTATGAACTAATCACATAGTATTGGTAACAGCATAGAACCCAGAAGAACTCCACCTCTCCCTTCCATTGAGAAAATTGTTTTTTTGCTTTTAAATCGATTAGCAATCAATAAAAGGATAGATTCTGTGAGGTCATGTCCACTAGTTTATTCAGGAGCCTTCAGTTTAGAATTTTTCAAACACTTTTTCTGAAAATTGACTACATTATCATTTTTATTCTCAAAAAAACTATCTGTCAAGGCATGTTATAGCCACAATCATCACCAGTTGCATATAACACAGAAAGGGTTGCATATATGTATTTATGTTGATATAATTTATATTCCTCAATACATGCAGGTTCATGATATTAGCATATAATATATATAAAACACTCCTCCTTGTGATTGTCCAACATACAGCCAGTAGGATCAGAATATACTTTTGGCAGGGCAAAGGAGAGTTGAAAGTTATAATTGTGCCCTGAGCTGGGAACATCTCTATTGATTCTGCTTAGAGACCCATCAGTGAATCATTTACTGCTAGCATTGGGGAGTCTTTAATAATACCACATGTGGACATTTCCTGTTTGATTTAGCAAGTTATATGCCTTATTAAACACAGAGAAAGACCTGCAGGTGCAATCAATCACTCAGTGATTTCTAATGACTGTGTAGAAATCTTTCTATCAGAATAAACATTAAGAATGATCAGTCTAAACCTGGTCTGCAGGTATTTGATGTCCAAGAGTGCCTTGGATTTTGGTGCTTTTTCATGTGTCTGTGCTGGAAACAATTAGTAATTTTTTTTGTTAAAGCAATACTATTGACATATTTTTAGTTCAGGTAGAACATGGAGGTTGAAGTAAGTGATCTCTTAATAACTTTGGTGAGAAAAGTTGTTGTTAACATTACTGGCTTGAAAGCAAGAAGAGCTTTCATATTTGGGATAAATATACTGCATATTAATATGAAATGTCTAGAAGAAGCTGAGTGTGATTTTAAAATTTAAAAGTCACCTGCATCATGCTCATGGCAAAATTCTGGAAACTGAAAATGCAAATAATCTGCAAACCCTCATAATGAAAGTGAAGAAGCAAAGTGAAAAATGGAAGTAAGATTAAATATAAAGAAGAGGATAGCTTTAGAACTGACAATAAAGATATTGGACAGGTGGATATCTTCCACTTTGTCATGAGAAAAGGAACTAGCACTGGTATGGACTAGGCTGACAGATCCTCAAAAAGATATTCAGATGCTGTGAGGAAAGAGATTAAGAAGATGGCTAACAGGAAGATGGATGTATTTGATTATAGTGGCAGTAGATATACTGTTGGAAGATCTGAAGTATCAGATTAGAGATGGCCTGTCTATGGAGTTGGTAACTATTGTTTATTGCTTGATACCATAATCAATTAGATAAAAAGGGTATGTATGTATGTATGTATGTATGTATGTATGTGTTGTGGCCCCGCCTCCTGAGCCTGTGTTGACAGAGGAAGAGGACCTGGATAATGAAGAGGAGGAACAGGCAATGCCTTTCTCCCCAGCACCTTCCTCCCTGGCAATGCCTCCCTCCCCAGGACCTTCCTCTCCAGGACCTTCCTCCCTGACAATGCCTCCCTCCCCAGGACCTTCCTCTCCATGACCTTCCTCCCTGACAATGCCTTCCTCCCCAGGACCTTCCTCCCTAGCAATGCCTCAGGTTTCTTCGGAAAGCCAAGAGGAACAGCCTGAGAGACGCATATCAGTACGGCCACGGCTGGGGAGTGAGGAGGAGGATTCCTGGCTTGATCCCAGGCAACGTCAGAGGGAGAAACATCAGCAGCAATGTAGGGGGTGTGGGAGGGCCAGAGATTGAGCTGGACCACACCCCACAAGGTATAAAAGTGGGTGTGCCTATGTTGCGAACTCCGTGCGTGACAAAGTTCGAACCATCCGAGAATTCTGTTGTGACTGAACTGTATCTGGAGCTCTTTTGTCATGGACTTTGGGAGTAAAAAAACCCCTTCTGATTCAGTGAGTACTCTGATACCTGACAGATCTGAACTTGGCAGTCAGAGCGTGTGTGATTGCCAAGAGTCTTATCAGCTGCAGCAAATTGGCTTTTGGAGACAGGCCAGCGTGACTCTCTGTGCGGGTGTTGGTGCCAAGTTTCCTTACCTTCTGGAGAAGGGAAGGGGAGACAGAACATGTATGTATGTATGTATTTATTTATTTATTTAATGGGATTTCTATGCCGCCCTATCTCCTGAAGGACTCAGGGTGGCTCACAGTGATAAAAAATGTAATACAAATATTAAAAAACAATTAAATTCGAAATCCCAATAACCAATTAAAATTAATAAAAACTATTACTAAAATAATTGTATTAAAGCAATACAATTATATTAAGAACCAAAATCAAAATAATATGATTTCATCTGGCAATAAAAACATTAAAAGGCCATGCCAAGTAAGTCTGGTTGAGAAGAACTCAACAATTTTCCTATCATTGTTATGAAAAACCTGTTTTAATAAATGTCATAATGTTGCTAGGACACTTGGATTCCATGTGATTAAGAACAATATAAGGGAAGACATTATAGTTATTCCATATAAGAAAGAAAATATGTTGGACAGCATTATAACATGGCTAAAACCATCTGCTAAAATTAATAACTAAACATATGGTCAAGATGAGTTTTCATCTGAGAAAATTGGCATACAGCTGTTACTACCATCCATGCTTATGGAACTATCGTTGTCCACAAACAGTATCTGCTTACCTTTATGTCAAAATTTTATGTCTGTCACAGCATCTTAATTTCAGGCTTATAGTAAATTGCCTGGTCTCCAATTTTGGTTAGCAAGTTAATGCCTTTATCTGATAGACACATGAATTTGAAGATGAATGGAAGAAGTAGTATCCTGAGAAACAAAGATCTTCCTGGAAGCAAATGTGGGTATTTGATTCCAGTAGATTCATGGGACTGGTCAATTAATTCAATTCCACAGAATAAATCTGAAATAGGACCGTTTAAAATAAGTAAAGTTGCCAAGATTCTTTTCCATCTTTCTTTCTGCTATGGTGTTTTTGACTTTGCACACTAGAAAGAGTATATGTAATATTTCCCTCTTCTAGGACATTAAATGTTATACTTCATCTGCAACTTTAAAAGAGATTTGTGGGTGCACACAGGAACAGCTTTATGTTAAGGTGCAATAGGTACTGGTCTAGGGAACCAAAACTTAGGGGATTTTTCTTTCTTTTAAAATGCAAATTGTCACATTAGTGGGACCAGGCCCTGCCAGATAACTTGGCCATGTTGTATACATGCACTCTTGAGTGGCAGATTGTACAATACATTTCTATCCCTTTAGGAACCCTGTGTTATGATTTCCATATTAATGATAAAGAGTAGGTCAGAGAGTAGGTTGCTTAATTATTACAATAGTAGAGGAAATTTTCAACCCAGGGATTTTTTTAACCTAGAGCTCATGAGTTATTCAGCTTCAGTAATACAAATACAATCTCTTAACCACTTACCCATGGCAACTTGAACAACTGTTTCAAAGATCTGGTATTTGTAGCACTGCCGTCCCACATGCTCTTTTTACCACTTCTCAAGCAAATCAATCTTGGTGTGGCGTTACCGAGTCAAGATTTTCTTTTATTATTTTTTAGGATTTTTTGTGCCTTCCTCAGTAGAAATAGTGAGTCTTTTTTTTTAGTCTTTTTTTTTTCAGGACTGCTGACTAAGTAGAAGTGAGGAAAACTCTTCTTGTTCTTTCCAATATGTAGCACGTAAGTGGCATTTTCCTCTGTGAAAGCACTTTGCACTTCCTTTAACTAGCAGAATTGCTCTGCTGGTAAACATTATCCACTTGGTCTTTTAGGTACATGAGGAAAAAAATGAGAATGCATTTGTTAAATTTGCATGAAGAGTCAGATGCGAAGTGCTTCAGTGAAGAGATTATTAGTGACTACAGCTCATAACAGACCCGATTTGGCTGGTCTGCGCTGCTACTTATAGCCAGCAGCCGCAGTTGCCAGCCAATCAGAGTGCAGGGTTTTCCACTTTTAAACCAATCATTTCTGACATTTTACAAGAACAGTTCAAACTTAACCAATGACATTCAAACCTGCATACATAACACCCTCCCACTAGGTTCAGTCCATACTCAAACCCCAACCTATCTAATGTATTCTTTTAAATAGGTGGGGCTCTTACGTTGAGACCTTCGTGGTTCAGAAGTTTTAACGTTCTCACCCAGTGAGAGGGAAATGTGTCTGTTGACATTTCCCTAGTTGGACTTCCTGTGAAAGAAGACCCTGTTTGATTGTTAGAATCTGGTCTCTTCTCCCAACCCATCTCCAGCCCAATGTCAGCACCCAAGTCAGGTAGTGATGTGCAATCTTCCACTTCTAAGGATGGATTTTGGCATTGTGACAGGCTTTGGGATGGTTCCTGTCATAATGGCTCGTTACACATGGGGTTGATTCTTGTTTGCTGATTATCCTCTTGTTCCTCCCCCTCCCCGCTAGAAAAAGCATTAGGTATGGGAGCTAGAGAGGAACAATTGCGATGTTCCTGAGGTAACCTGGATCTAAGCTGATCAATGTGCCTGCTCCAGAGGACTCCATCCTCTGTTTGTACCCTGTAAGAATGAGGGCCTGTGATTTGAGTTATTTCAGCAGGAATCCATGAAGGCTCACCCATAAGGTTCTTAGCATAAACAGAATCACCCACACTGAGCGTGAACTTTGCTAGTGGAATCTAGTGGTGCGTTGGGTGCGTAAGTGGGATGAAGGCGGTCAAGGGAAGACCTAAGTTTCCTACCCATCAACAACTCTGCTGGGGATAAGTTAGTTGATGGGTTAGGAGTGATGTGCTGAACACTAAGAAGTTTTTCAACTTTCTCAGTGATGTCCCCAGGACCCAATTGCTGAAGCTTTTCCTTGGTAAAACGTACCATTGTTCAGCCCGGCTGTTAGCGAAGGGTGCCCAGGGGCAGTCAGGGCATGTCTGATACCCAGTTGTGCTAGATAGGATTCAAAGGGTTGGATGTAAATTGAGGGCCATTGTCAGAGACAAGAACATCAGGTAACCCGTGGGTTACAAAAAGCTTTTTAAGCTGCTTGATGACAGCATCAGTTGTGGTGGATGCCATAGGGATTACCTCTAGCTATTTGGAATATGCATCTACTATAATAAGGAAGGTGTGCCCTCTGGTAGGGCCAGCGAAATCAATGTGAATCCTAGACCATGGGCCCCTGGGACATTCCCATTCCTGTTTGGAGGCGAGAGGTGGGGCAGGCCTGACTACCTGACAGTTGGGACAAGATGCAACCCAGTTTTCAACCATTTTGTCAATACCTGGCCACCATACATAACTCCTGGCCAATCTCTTCATCCTTACAATACCAGGATGACCCTCATGTAGCATTTCCAAAACCTCTCTTTGCAGTTTTGCAGGAATAACCGCCCTGTTACCCCACAAAATACATCCTCTTAATACAGATAATTCAGTTTGCCTGGATTTAAAAGGTTGGGCAAGGTGAGGTAGATCTTGAAGAGGCCAACCTTTCTTAATCCAGCCTATAATAGGAGCCAATAAAATGTCTTTGGCAGTCTCTCTGGCAATTTCAGCAGCTGGTACTGGAAGCTTGGCAACAGTTTCTAGGAAAAAGGTGTATGCCTCAGGTTCAAAGTCCTCCTTGTGACAAGGAAGTGGGCAGTGACTCAAGGCATCAGCATGTCCAATGTCCTTGCCAGGCTTGTGGATAAGGTTGTATGAATAAGCAGCAAGAAATTCAGTCCACCTTAGCATTCTTGGTGACAGGATAATGGGTGTAGGTTTGTCTCCTGCCACAATGCCTAACAAAGGTTTGTGATCTGTGACAGTGGTAAATGTTCTCCCATATAAATACTCATGAAATTTCTTGATATCTACAACAATTGCCAGTGCTTCCTTGTCCGATTGGCTGTAATTCCTCTCTGCTTTGGTCAAGGTGCAAGAATAAAATGCAATAGGGGCTTCCCTCCCGCTGTGAAGCCTGTGGCTCAACCCCCCCCCACTCCAAAGGGGGATGCATCACAAGTCAGTACAACAGGCAAATTCTCAGAGAACTGTATGAGTACAGCATCAGACATGATTAGACTTTTAATACTGTTAAATGCTGATTGTTCTTTCCTACCCCAGACCCAAACAGACTTTTGGTCAAGCAATCTGTGCAGTGGTTCTGCAATGGTTGCCTTCTGAGATAGGAACATGTGGTAAAAGTTAATAAGTCCACGGAAGGCTTGCAAATCTGTTTTGCATTTTGGTCTAGGGGCTTCTTTGATTGCTTGAACCTTGGCATCTGTAGGGTGGATGCCATGCTTGTCAATAGAACTCAACCTTGTCAGTTCTAAGAGTGCATTTTTCTTCCTTGACTTTTAACCCCGCTTTCTTGAATCTGGTAAGGACTTCTCTGAGTCTCTCTTGTAATTGAGTGTCATTTTCAGCAGAGATTAACACATCATCAAAGTAAGGCACTACCCCTGGCAGTCCTTGGAGCATCCTTTCCATAAGGCTTTGGAAAATGCCTGGTGCCACGCTTACTCCAAACTGTAACCTTTTACATTTGAAGGCACCTCTATGAGTCACAATGGTTTGGGCCTCTGCAGTGGCATCATCAACTGTTAGTTGTTGATATGCCTGGGCCAGATCCAATTTGGCAAAGACTGCACCCCTGCCAAGTGAATGTAATAAATGATGCACCACTGGAACTGGATATGCGATCTGTTGAAGTGCATGGTTCAATGTCCCCTTATAGCCCCCACAGATTCTCACTGACTCATCAGTCTTGACTGGTGTGACTATGGGTGTCTCCCATCTGGAGTGGTCAGTGGGCTCTAAAACTCTTTGAGCTATTAGTTTATCTAATTGTGCATCAATTTTTTCCTTTAAGGCAAATGGGACCCTTCTGGGCTTTAAGCGAATTGGGGCACCTTGGGATCTAGGTTGAAAGTGATAGAGGTTCCCATATACTTGCCCAATCCGTCGCTGAAGACCTCTGGAAACTCAGACTTCAGGGCCTCCTCCCATTCAGTGTTGCTCACGTGATTGATGCCAGTCACCTCAATGCCTAGTGGATTGAACCACTCAAGTCCCACCAAGCTTGGGCGGTCCTTGTCCACGATGATCAGGGGCAAACGTTTGGTGTGGCCGTTGAACTTCACAATGAATTCTCTTGTTCCAACTACTGGAATCTTGTTCCCTTGGTAGTCTTTAAGAGTCAGTGCTTGCTTCGGAAATGCTTCTTCTGAATGTTGGGAAATAGCCTGTGAATAGTGTCCCATGACACCATAGATAAATAGGAGCCTGAGTCCACTTCCATTTGGCAAGGCATTCCTTCAATTAGTACCTTCACATGTACTTTTCTGCTTCTTAAGGGTGAAGAATGACCAATGGTGACTGTTTGATGAGTTTCATTCTTCCCTTTTGCTTCTGTATTGTGCCCCATTTTCTCACTGAAGTTGTTAGGCTTGAAATCTTTGTCAGGAAACTTCTTTCTGCTTGGTGGAGTTCTGGATGATTTGCAGACTCTTGCTAGGTGACCTCTTTTTTCACAATGGAGACAGATGGTATCAAAAAACTTGCATTCAGTGTGGGGTGCCCCCACAACCTCTGCAATAGAAGTCTTGCCTCTTTCTTCCAAGGTCTTTCCTTTTCTTCTCCATTCTGAGTGTATAAATTCCTTCTTCCACCTCGCTACAGTCTGAATCAGAATCTATTTGCTCGAATGGGTTGTTGTGGATTTTTCCACATCAGGATGGCTTGCAGCCTTGTTAATTTTCTTCATGGCTGCTGCTGAGGACTTGGTAGCTTCTGCTGAAGAAGCTTCTTCTATGGCCTCCTTAAGCGTGATCTTAGGTTTCATTAATAATTTGCTCTGCAAAACCTTGTCTTTAGGCCTAGAACAAATCGATCGTGCATGGCCTCTTCTAAGTTGATAAATTCACATGCACCCCAATGTCCCTTAAACTTGCCACAAAGTCATTAACGTTTTCGCTTTCCCCTTGATCCCGACGGTAGAATTTGTGTCTCTTAATGAGGCACGATACTTGTGGCGTAATGGGCTCTTAATAATTTTCTAAATCGGGCCAGTCCATTACCTTCACGCCTGCAGCTCCACCAATGCCTTCGCTATCTTGAAAATGGCTGGACGCAGTGGGTGAGAAAGACCGCCCTCTTCGCTTCTTGAAATGTCGGTGAGATCATTTCCCTCCAAATACATTTGGAAACGATCCGCATACGAGTCCCAGTCTTCTGCCGTCGGATCGAACGGGCTGGGGGTGTTCAGCACAGCCATCTCTCTCAGCTTGTTTTCCGCGTCGTCTTCTCTTCAGGAAGTATCCCACCTTCGTCGCCAGTGTTAAATTTGCATGAAGAGTTAGGCGCGAAGTGCTTCAGTGAAGAGTTTATTAGTGACTACAGCTCATAACAGACCCAATTTGGCTGGGCTGTGGCTGCTACTTATAGCCAGCAGCCGCAGTTGCCAGCCAATCAGAGTGCAGGGTTTTCCCTCACTTTTTAAACCAATCATTTCTGACATTTTACAAGAACAGTTCAAACTTAACCAATGACATTCAAATCTGCATACATAACAGCATTGGTACTTGTTCTTTTTAAAAATAAAGGTAAAAGGAATGAGAAAGATTAACTTTTCTTGGAGTATTTAAAGTATAATAGGAAAGGGCACCCACAAACTCAGAAAAGGAAAAGGAACAGTTGGAGAGAAACTGTTCTCCAGATAGTAATTAGTGGGCCAGTAGTTTGCTTTATGTTTGTTAGTGGCAGGGCTCCATAGTAAAACTGAACCCATCTGTCACTAAGAGGCGCACAGATAGGACCCACATATGCTCAGACAATACATTTCATACAAACGACATCAATTATACATCCTGGTTTACATACAAAAGCCAAAAGGGAGTAGTAATATTCAAATGAAAGTTCCGTGTGCAAAGCCATGGACAAACATGTCATCTTACTGGATGAAAAATGAGAAAAGCAACCAGAGCCCCTATGGAATTGATTCAATGGTTAGGTTCTGCACAGGAGACATCCAGGCTAAAAAAGAAAAAAAGGGGAAAGAAGGAACTTCCTATAGACCAACAGTGACAGAAGCTCTTTTTCTGTTCCCATCCAGTTTAAACAGAATGGGCAGCAGGTGGCAATTTTAAGTGCAGGCTTAGACAGTTGCAAATTGATTAATGAATGAATGGTGGTAAATGGTAGGAGCAGCAGTTGGCAAAGTTGTGACAGGAGTATTAGAGGCTTTGGTTCATTTTCTGTGCAGGTGGGCGGACAAATAATCAGCAGAAGGAAACAGAGCTTCTTCCCAAAAAGAGTGTCATGAAGAGGAAAAAGGGAAAGGCTGATGATCTCTGGAACAATGGTGGGATTCAAATTCTTTTACTACCGGTTCTGTGGGCCTGGCTTGGTGGGCATGGAAGGGAAGGATACTGTAAAATCTCCAGTCAGAGATGGTATTTGCCGGTTCTCCAAACTACTCAAAATTTCCGCTACTGGTTCTCCAGAACTGGTCAGAACCTGCTGAATACCACCTCTGTTCTGGAACCCAGGAATGTCTGCTCCATGTGTGAAAAGGGTCGATCTGGTTGCCACAATCAGGTGATACAAAATGTTGCTCCTTTTTTCCATGCATAGTGACATACATTTTAAAAAATGGCATTTTGACTTTGTCACTCTCTTCCTCCAGTCATCTCTGTTGGAGACTCATCAATTTCTCAAAGAGGTTAACTTTGTAAATCAGGTTGTATATTATCAGAAACTGAAAAACGAAGGTATAATTACCAAACATAGGAATTTACTTTCTTTGCATTTCCTGAAGCAATCTAAAATCTAGTTATCCTTTGAAATTCCCACTTTATTGTATTTCAGAACAGTTTTCCAATCAAAAAAGATTACAGAAATAGAAATACTACACACACAAAAATATGTATATTAAGATAAATGTGCATGAAAATACTCAGACATATACAAAAATATAATATAATGTACTCAAAATTTGGCGGAAAAGGATAAACTGAGGGAAATAATGCATTGGACTATGTTAAGTGTGAATATGTTTGAGTGTTTATGCAACTCAACTCCCTCTGTTTGCTTTTTTTCCATTTGATAACTCAGACTAGTAACAGATGAAAAAATCAATTTTTATATTTTTCTAATGTTGAATTGTATGGCACCAGATAATTCTATGCACAAATCAATGTATGAGTAATATTTCTAGTATTCATGTTAAATGTTCCCTTAATATAGACATGCCAACATGTTATATCGTGTTGTTCTAGAAGCTCAGCATAAAAACATTTATGTCTTGGTCACTGAGTAATATATTTTGTTGATAAAAATGATCTCCCCCCTCTCTATTTCCTGATGTAAACATTCTTATGAAAAATGACAGCAATGGGGAGGACTTTGTTAATTAAAGGATCCATTTCCAAGCAAAGAAAATAAGCTTCTTTTTGAAGAAATAAGAAAATAGATAAAGGAAGAAAGAAATGGGAAATCAGAGATATAATACATCATACCAGGATGGTGAGGAAACATTCACTATTGATTGCTTTAATGCCCGCAGTGGCTGAATGTTGATGCAAGCTTCTTTCCTGGAACAAAGATGGCAATACAAGCAGAAAAGGAAGCTTTAACTATATATGATTTTGTGAACCAGTCTCACCTAAGATTATATGCTGTTAGCTCTTAGTAGATATTATTTTTGCCCATTGTCCATAATATACCTTTTTCTGTCTTCATTTTTGCCCTTATTATGAAAACAGAGTCTGACACTTCTATTGTTCTGATGACTGTGGCCATTTTTCAGTTCTCAGTACAGTCCTAATGTAGCTCAGTTACCACTGAAGGATCTGTTGTCTTGCAAATACAAAATATGAACTCTAGTGTGATCTGTCATGTTGTCCCTGTTCTTCTCGCTATAGTTATGGAAAATGAAGAATACTAGTCTGCTCTGTTATTATACAGTTAAATCTAAAAGGCTAGCAGCAGGGTTGAATGTGGTCCTTTTCACTGAATGTCTGTCTTCAAATGAAAGGATACAAATAAACTGTAAGTTGGATAATACTCTATTTGAAAATACAGCCAAATAGCATGGCTAATTACAGCCTTTCCTTGTGTACCTTTAACTATAGCACAAAGAAGTCTTGTGAGTAACTTTTTAAAGGACATGCCCTCATAACCTTGCTTTTGTCTCATATCCATCCCATCCCATCCTGCTGAAAGTATCTGGCTGTTACAATTTTAAAACAGCAGCTTCTTTCTTTTCCAATACATTAACCCACCTTGATGATGTGGCTGGCAGTTGGGATCTATCCAACTTTTACTAGACTCCTCCTCCTTGATTGCCAGTCACTCTTTCTATGCCATTTTGATAAGAAGTGCAGAAGAGAGGACACTAGGTGGATGCCAATGTAATGCCTCACCCTGTTTTTTCCAACTCTTCTCAGATTTTATAGACTTCTATGAATTATTTAATTTATTAAATTATTTTTAATAATCATTACATTATTTAATTAATTCACTTTTTATAGCCATCTACTCACATGCAATTCTGAACGGTTTTTTTAAACAGTATATGTTATGTACTGTATATACACAAAATCTATATACCAGGAGCCATGATGGCGTAGTGTATTGCAGATTGATCTGCCCACTGCCAGAAGTTCAATCCTGACTGGCTCAAGGTTGACTCAGCTGTTCAACCTTCAGTAAAATGAAGATCTAGATGGCTGGGGCCAATATGCTGATTCTGTAAACCACTTAGAGAGTGCTGTAAAGCAATATGAAGCGTTATATAAGTCTAAGTGCTGTTACTTTTGTGTAACGATCTTAGCAAGAAACAAAACCATAACACCTAATCTATATGTGATATGAAAACTCTGTTGTAGAATACTTTGAATAATGTTCAGATTTCACCATGCTTCCATCTGCAAGTTGCTCAATTGCTATATGAATATTCTTTTCTGTTTCAGATTAGGAAAATTTTGCAACAGAATATGTAATCCTAGAAAATGCTGCCAGTCCAGTCTGAATGATGCTGCCAGTCCAGTCTGAATAAAGTATCCATGTTCATGTTATTGTGATCCATATGGTAATTAAGAATCCATCATGATATCTTAAGAAAAAGATTTTACTTTTACCATAGAATTAAATTTTGCAACAACTAATTTTAACTGGAAATAAACTATAAAATTTCAGTTCTGGGATAATTAGTTCATAAACTATGTTAAACCATAATCTGGTTTCATTGGGGTTAGTTTAGTGTACTGTGAGATACCCTACTGTGGTTTATTCATTATATTATAACAATAAATCATGGTTAAGCATAACATTGTTTTAGCATGACATCAGAACCTACCTTTTCACTGAGTTCTTTCTTAATTAGTGATTTATAGAATCTTCCAGCCATCAATGAGAAAAATAAAAGCATCTGCATAATGTTGAGTCTGGAGATGTTGCGATTCCTGAACAGAAATGAAACTTTTTTATCCTCACTTGCTTCTACCAAGTTGCATTTATCAATCACAACACATTGGATGTTGGCCTGCAAAAACTGTCCATTGATGGGACTTACATCATCTGTAGCGGAATTTACCATGGAGTTATCCTTTTAAGCCATTTTGCTGGCAGCTTGAAAGTTTTGAGGGTAAAAAATAGACAGTTTGGGGGTGGGGAAGTACTGTGGGTCTTTGAAATTTGGAATGGCCTAAGATAGAATCCCACTAAGTCTGAGTAGGTATCTTGGAAAATATGAGTTCTCATTCTTTATCCCAAATAATTAGATATAATTCAGCGCAGTAGTTCCTTGGGAATTCAATTGCATTATGGGTCACTTATCAAAAACAACTGCAAGCAGAACAGTAACTTTAAGGGGAAAAGGGGGATAAAAAATGATAAAGCAGCATCTGAATTACAGAGAAGATGATAATAATAGTTTAATAAACTTTCTGATTGCTCACAAAGAGGTCCACTGGGCTGTGTTATTTCTCTAAGAAAAAGACAGACCCATGGTGGTACTCGGCTAATAAAATGGCATTTACATTGCCAATCTACTCTATATTGATGATCTCTGAGGTGGAGAATGCTATAATTAATTAAGCTGGAAATCATTAGAAATAAAAGCAGTAGCACTATGCTATTAGTTATAATTGAACTGACACCATCAACAACAAAGACTTGAATAAAAGGTCTCTTAATCTGAAGTTGTTGATTGGTTTAAGAAGAGTTATCATTTAAAAAAAATCCTTATGACAAGTAGAGGAAATTCAGATGTGAGGCTAAAAGTATAAATGTTTGTCCACAAGAAGATATTTTCCAACTGTTGGGTGAATCAGGGTTAAATCAGCAAAGTGAAATGGATTGATAGGCGGTGGTGGAATTAATTTTTTTTTACTACCGGTTCTGTGGGCATGGCTTGGTGGGCATGGCAGGGGAAGGATACTGTAAAATCTCCAGTCAGAGGTGGTATTTGCCGGTCCTCCAAACTACTCAAAATTTCCACTACCAGTGCTCCAGAACTGGCCAGAACCTGCTGAATACCATCTCTGCTGATAGACCAAATAAGATTCTACCTTTCCTCATTCTCTGTTTCCACACTGTTGCCATTTTACAACTTAAACCCTCCCAGGTATGCTAGGAAGTATTCTCATCTTTCTGCTGAGTAAATTCCATGAATACTTCTGTCCAGTTGGCCTATGAGGAAGCTCAAAAAAATGGCACTCCAGACAACACTCCATCCTCTCCTTTCTGATTGACCTGCCCCAAGTGCTTGATGGGGTTTTCCCCAAAGCTCTGGCATACAGTTTAGCAGACATTCTCATCACAGCATGGAATAAGCATGAAAGGAAACTATACATAAAATTGTGCCTGAGGGCTCTCTGTGAATGCAGATCTCAAAGACCACCATGGTTTACCAAGTAATTCCGAGAAATGAACTGACAGAAGAGATGTCTACAGTGCCACCTGAGGAAGACAAAAAGTGAAGTCTATTGAGAACAGGTAACAGCCTTTATTAGGATTACCCTTAGACAATAAGAAAAGCAAAACATATTTCCTTCTCTACCCTGTTTATGTCTGCATATAGCCATCCAGAACACCTGTTTTTGGTATGTTGGTCTGTACTAGGTAAAGAGGAACTGTGAAAGTTCTTACAGGTCACTGTGAGGAATATTCTCAGCATATCTCAGACAAAGCCCTGGGGTTTCACTCTGAATTTGACTATGGTTGTATAGTTCCTTTAGAAGTAATTGAGACACATCTGAATTCTGTTTTCTGGGAGAATTCTGAGCCAATTGGTTCTGTAGGTATGGACAGGGTTCTTGTGCCTGTGAGCTTGGCCACTGGTGTTCTGAATCCATGCCCTTCCTGGTTAAGACATGGAAGTGGCATGTGGTTGGATTTGATAAGATAAGTGGGTAATACCACTGTGAGAAGGGATGGTACTGCCTGCCTTGAACAAGGATGTTATTTTAATGATGATGCTCCCTCATGCTAGTTATTCACAGTGTACAGTTATGAATACTAGCAAAATTATTTGAATAGGCTGTTTAAAATAAGGCACAGTATTTTTAGCATTGTGTCATTTTTGTAGAGCCAGCACCTAGAGCATCACCTGAATTTTAACATGCTTCCAAATGTAAATGTAGCTATTTTGTGTCTTCTCCCTTTAATTTCCTTACTCCCATGCTTTATAATAATGTAATGCTTATTTAGGAGCAGCAGTCATCTGTGAATATTGTGGCTGGCATCGCTAAAGTTTTCTATTGCTTTTTCCCCACGGTTAGATGAAACTCATAGTGCATGGAGAATTTCCCAGGACAGCCAAAGCTCTCTTTGATTATCTTTTTGATTCCCCCAGAAAAAGATTTTTCACACACATTTTTTTGTTCATCCAAAAGACCACTCAGTTTAACAGACTTTGAAGGCTCATTACAGAGTATTCTGCTATTTTCATGAAATAAAATGCTTTTCCTGACAGTTTGGCACCACCTCTTTCTTGAGGAAATCCAAAATCTGCCAACTTTGATGTGTTTTGCACCCAGGTAGAGTAGAGATGGCTTACTGGTTTTATCCATTTAGACTTTTATTGTCGGTTTCCTAACAGTTCGATTCACACACATACACACACACACACACCTTGTTTCTCTCTAATAGTAAACTCAGGGACATGTTTGACCATACAAAAATAAAAAATTGTTTTTTTCACTGTTGGCTGATTCCATAGTTACATAAAAATGTATGTTTGGAAGTGTAAAGAAAAAGCCCTCCCTATTCATGCCCAAACAATGTAAAATCTTCAGTGATCTTTTATTGCCATTATTAATATGTCTTTATTGCCTTGATTTATTTCCTGTCCTTCTGTTGAGATAAACATTCAAGTCAGCATGCTATTTATAAGGTATAAATATAAAAAACAAAGAGTAAATAAATAAATAAATAAAAGCATGTCCTTTTTTGAAATGTGCTCACATGACAAAATGAACAGAGGGATAAAAGGGCCTTCTAGCAGATTTATGTACCTTATTTCAACAATGTGGAGAATTGTCTGGTCTCAGATCAGTAGAGAAAGGAATTTTTTTTAGAAAAGACAGAATGCAGGTTCTTTAGTCTTTTAAGATTGCTTGCAGTGACCAACCTTCACTGTAAAATAGTTATAAAAGGAGGCATAGAAATGTCGCCAATTCATTCTAGTAGCTGGTCTTATAATTTCAGTGGAAACAGCTCATGTAATTATTCAGCCTGATGTTTAAGGCTTTCTTTTTAACACATGTCCTCTTTAAAGCAAAAAAAAAGGCAATGTATCAGCCATGTCGTGCTTATTAGAGATATAATAATCTTACTAGAGACAGAAAACAATGGAAATGAAGGATAAAAGTGGTTGCTACATGACAAAAGCAAGGAGACGCTTTGGACCTGGCAAGATGGATTTTTGGGCAATTTTGTGGTAGGAAAATGAAACAAAATTGAAGAAGAATACAAATTGAGGCAGATCATCAGAGCATGTCAATAATCATACCCATGGATTGGCGAGAAGCACCTGCATAATGATTAACCTACTTCTCCTTTAAAAGCAGAGCCAGGATATTGTAATCTTATAAAATCCCACTAAGTTACTCCTATCTTTTAATTAGAAAACATATTTCATTATTTTTGCCCTAAAGCCTTTGTAGGACTATTGGAAGAAGCAACATAATTATCATTTCCCTATGTGCCTTTGTTGTAGAATTTCTATTTGTAGGTTGTTTTGTGTTCAGTCCTTTTCTTGTTAAAAAGTCATTAAATAGAGCAGTTTTTGGTGGTAAACTAGTTGCTATCATCTGTTCCAAGTTTTAGTCTTTTCCTGTTTCTCCTGTGCTAGCCAAGGCATCTTCACATAGTTAAAGGTGTGTGTGGATTCTAGAGTATTAGGATAATTTAACACGAGTCTACACCTGATCAAAGAGATGCAACAAATGATGAAATATAGAATTCAAAATTCATGGTGCTGTAATCTTATCCTTGCTGCCACTTAAACTCAGAGCCATTATTTATCTTTGTAACAAAAAAAAAATAAGAATATTGTCATAACTTCATAAATTCATAAATAAGGCCCTTGGTGGTGCAGGCTGCTAAATGCCTAGCTCTTAAGTTCCAGCTGCCTGCAATTATTGCAGGTTCGAATCCCACCAGGCTCAAGGTTGACTCAGCCTTCCATCCTCTCGGGGTAGGTAAATTGAGGACCCAAGATTGTTGGGGGCAATAAGCTGACCTTGTAAAAATGCCGCTTAGTAATAAGCAGGCATATACAATGGAATGAAGGCTATTGCTGAGCACATTGGGTTGTATCCCAAAAAATTGTAAGCCGCCCTGAGTCTTTGGAGAAGGGCAGCATATAAATGTAATTAAAAAGAAAAATTCTAGTTCACAATGCTCTGCAGCTTTAGGATTCATAATTGCATTTTTGTGCTTTTTCTACATCTTTGCCCCCCTCTCTGGTGATTACCCTGACTTATATTCTTTACTCCTATTGACCTTCAAATCCTTATTGCAATCCACTTTTTTTTCTTTTTGTGCCAGTGTCAGCCAATTATTCAGAAGAAAAAGCTGAAATTGCTTGAAGGTTAGGAATGTAGAAAGCATAATTAACTTAGCAAATATCCTAATTTTTCTTTATATGTTCCTGCTGCCTGCAAAATATTTTTATTCATTTTGAAAAGGTGTTCCTCTTTTAATTAGTAAAACCCCAAAACTAATATTTTCAATTATGGTTGCCTTCATGCAGATGATTGCATTCATAAACACATGCTGTGTGAAGAAAACAGGGTTAAGAAGTCAAACTAGCAAACTATGTTGGGTCAGTAATGAAATCATGCAGCTAGAGAGACTAAAACTATGCTCATATTAGCCCATTACAATAATGTTATTCCCTCAACATTCCCTTGCACCCTAAAGGAACACATTTATCCAACATCTTCTCCCATCATCATTCCTTGGATTTATTTATCTATTTGTTTCTGAATTTTATAATGTAGATAGTGTCAGTGTATGAAAGAATATATCACTATTAGGGCTTTCATATATGGGCTGGAAAAATCCACAATCATTAGATAGTGGCAAAGAAATTTCAGAAAGAGATTCAGACAACTTGAATATTTTGCTGCCATCCAAAAGTCATTTGGACTTTTACTGTTCAGATCTGGTAGCCTGACTGCTTTGATAGTGTATGCATGCTTTTTTCTAGCTTATACAGCTTCCTCTCTCAAAATACATGACTCTGGGTCCCCTAACAATATTTAAAACAGGAAAAAGTTAATAAAATTATAATAAAATATGGAAATTATAAATTACAAAAACCAGAGGAAAAACACAACATTTAACATGTACATGGGTCTCTGCATTTTCAGGGACCAAGAGTCAACAACAAAATCTGGTCAGCAAGGCTTTGAGAAAGACCAACAGGGTTAGTGTGAGTCTGATCTCATGGTCCAAACTGCAGGAAAATGCTATGTCCACAAAGAAATGAGCATAAGTTTCCATGAAGAAAAATATCTAATACTTAAATTGAGTCACAATTATGTCTGTCTGTCCATCCATTATCTATCTATCTATCTATCTATCTATCAACTAGGACAGAGCTGTCAAACTCCTGGCCCGCAGACTGGATGAGTTATGTGCTGGCTAGGCCCAGGCCCAGTTTAGTGAAGGGGAGAAAAGTCCCCATATGTCATGTAATGCTGCCGTGATGACATGAGTTTGACACCCCTCATCTAGGAGCATCATGGGTCACGTAGTTATGGTGCTGGCTTGACAAGCAGAAAGCTAGTGTTCAAGACTGAAGTGCTGCCATTGGGCGAGGTGATCTCCTATTCTTTGCTCTGGTTCCTGCCAGGGACATGAAAGGAACCCCCAACTGGGCATCCCCTGGGCAAAGGTGATGTCATCGGCTAATCCTTTTCACCTGGATAAACCTCAATATCTCTGACATGAATGTGATGCATCTATCTATCTATCTATCTATCTATCTATCTATCTATCTATCTATCTACCTATCTAAAACAAGTATCTATGTGCATAATAGACAATATAGTGTAGCCCAGGGGTGGGCAAACTTTTTGACTCAAGGGCCACAATGGGTTCTTAAACTGGACCGGAGGGCCAGAACAAAAGCATGGATGGAGTGTTTGTGTGAACCAATATAAATTCAAAGTTAGATTATTTCATGTAGCCTTCTGGGAGAGCAAGAGAACCCTCCACTCTTTCAGCTCCGCGGGCTGGATAGAACAGCTGAACGGGCCGGATCCGGCCCCCAGGCCATAGTTTGCCCACGGCTGGTGTAACCTCTTGCATATAATCTAAAAAGAAGAAACGCATTATGAAAAACACAAGTAGGGCTTATTTAGGTCTCTTTAAATCTGCAAACGTGCAGCTACATATGCAAGTTTAGAAACAGCACAACTTTGTAGAATAACTGTAAATGTCATAATGCCTTGGTCTGCTTTGCTGACCACTGGTATTGGAAGACCTACATTTTAGCATGTTTCCCTTTTCTATTTTAAAAAGTGGAGCTGAAAGTTTTTGATCAAAGTGGTAATAAATTGTCTAAAGTACTGATATTCTCTTTTTCTTTAGATTTTTTGTCTTGTAGGAAAGTTGGTCTTGGGAACACAGCATAGAAAGCAAAGGAAAAAGGAAGCACAAAAATGTGGGAAGACTCCACGATGATGGAGATGATATACTGTACTTAAAGTAGAAAACTAAGCACATGGCCCTAAAATGTTTCAGAAGCTTCAAGGGAATATATAGAAGAGCTTTGTAAATGCGAGAGAAGCATTTGAGTGAAGTTCTCTGGCAGGTTGTTTCAAGCATAAGAGTGCATGTCACACAGAATTGGCATTGAGCTTATTTCATGAGAAAAGTCTATGAAAATTCTAAGATAAATGTTTATAAAAACAGAAGTTTGTTCTGTAAATGCTTCAGAAAAAAATGTTTATTCTTATAATACTGGAAGCAACATTGGTTTGGTTGAGGCAATACTTCTGTACAGGGGTGGGATCCGATCGGTCTAACTACCAGTTCGGTAATTTTATGTTTTGCATGTATATTGTCGTCAGCTAGTTCCTGGACAGCTGAGCAGTGCTGCATGTGGGTGCGCAGTGGTTGAAAAAGCAGGAAATAAAGGTCAGGTAAGAGCCCGGGCAGGCGGGCCAAAACAGCAGCAGACATAGAACTGGTTCTATGTATGTTCTCTGTCTGCTGCTCTTCAGAACTACCAGTTCTGCAGAGGTGGAGAGAACTGGTAGAATCCCACCCCTTCTTCTATAGGAATGGCAAGAGGAGCAAAGGGAATTCAAATCATGTGAGCAATCTTTTTCTCTGAGTGTTAAATGTTTTATACATCTCCGACATCTCATCATGGTGAGACTCTGTAGGATTAGAAAGCAATGGGCACATTTGCCTTGAAATGTGATATCACAAGCCTTGCCCTCGGCAAATCATGGGCTTGCAGGGCACAACTCCAAGTGGGGCTTTTCTCATGCTGATAGGAAACTCCCTGGAGGCCTAGGAAGTGAATTAGCATCAAGCACATCTGCACTATGGCACATGTGGTGCTCTGTAGTTGTCACCATGATTAATGGACATTATGTTTCATTTCCTGCTTTATCAAATACCAATTATGTTTATGATAATTTGGAGAGTTGCTGTTGCTTCTGGATCATTCATTTTCTTCCCCGGGGGACACAATGGAGGAAATTTCCATGCCCCGCACATTGCCAATTCTTGAAATTCCATTTTAATTGCTTCTCTTCTGCATTCAGATGCAGCTCTGCACACTAAGAGAGTCAGTGTATCGATCCTATGCTTGATAAGGTCAGCAAAGGAGTGGGGGCAATGGGAGAATGACATTTAGAAATTATTGCTCCTCTCTGGACAAGAATATGCATTTAAGTTGTGGCTGTGGGGAATAGGAAAAGGAAAAAGGAACAGAATGGAATTGGGAGATCTGAAGTCTGCTAGCAATGTTTATTCATCATGCATCACTCTAGTTCTAGGGAATATTCTTGAGGCTTTAGCTCTAGATATTTCCTCATCTGATATGATAACCTGAAATGAAAATTGCTTTGGCTATACACATTCTTGCTCACAAGGACAGCAATTTGGGTGTGGTCATACCAAATGTAGCACATCCCATTGCTCTCTAGTCAGAGGGAACTGCCCTTAAGCCTCTTTATAAGCATCACTTTATTTCCACTGTCTGCAGCATTTTGTACTTTTTCTTTCTGCATTATGCTCAGAGGCATAGCTGGCAATGAATGAAGCAAGTTGCCTTACTCAAAGCTGGAACTGCAGCATGCAACCACAGAATCAAATGCAGACACGGCATTTCCCTTTTTTTGCCTCCAAAACCCTTCTGGCCATGTCACTGAATTTTGTTGTACAATTGCTGGAACTAGTAGTGCCAGTTCCAAACATTTTTAAATAGAAAACATTAAAATAGGGCCATAAACATGAAAAAGAGGTTAATGTTCTTTGAAAAATAAGCATAAGGAAATATTCAGAATAGGAAAAGTATGAAAATGAAAAGTCTTTTTAGTTGAATGATACAGCTTTACACCAGTGATGCTATATTCTGCCCCTTGGCCATTGTCCTTGGCCTCTACCAAATTTTTCAGTTGGTTCCCTGGTTGTATTCTGTATTAACCAGTGAATTGTCCAGTTAAAATGTAGAGTGTTATATATTTACCATGCAAAAGTTTATCTTTTCCAATGTTCATTTTTTTGTACTAGTTTTAATTCTACCATATTTAAAAAGTCTTTCTTGTGCACATTTATAAATATCCTTTCTTTGCTTTTATGTAAACTTTCTGCCTTGATTGCTTGCAGCAAAGCATGAGTACCCATTTTTCTTGCTAAATACAAAGAATCTAAATTGATTCCTGGATTCAGTGCATGATGCATTGCCATAAGGTTTCAAATATTTAACCTAAGCAACTAGTTCTGTTATGTATGCAGGTTTGAATGTCATTGGTTAAGTTTGAACTGTTCTGGTAAAATGTCAGAAAACCCTGCACTCTGATTGGCTGACAACTACGGCTGCTGGCTATAAGTAGCAGCCACAGACCAGCCAAATCGGGTCTGTTATGAGCTGTAGTCACTAATAAACTCTTCACTGAAGCACTTCGCACCTGACTCTTCATGCAAATTTAACACTGGCGACGAAGGTGGGATCCTTCCTGAAGAGAAGACAACATGGAGAAGAAGCCGAGAGAGATGGCTGTGCTGAACACCCCCCCAGCCCCGTTCGATCCAACAGCAGAAGACTGGGACTCGTATGCAGATTGTTTCCAAATGTATTTGGAGGGAAACAATCTCGCCGACATTTCGGACAAGCGGAAGAGGGCGGTCTTTCTCACCCACTGCGGTCCGGCCGTTTTCAAGATGGCGAAGGCATTGGTGGGAGCTGCAGACGTGAAGGTAATGGACTGGCCCGATTTAGAAAAGTTATTAAGGGCCCATTACGCGTCACAAGTATCGTGCCTCATTAAGAGACACGAATTCTACCGTCGGGATCAAGGGGAAAGCGAAAACGTTAATGACTTTCTGGCAAGTTTAAGGGACATTGGGGGTGCATGTGAATTTATCAACTTAGAAGGGGCCATGTGCGATCGATTTGTTCTAGGCCTAAAACAAGGTTTTGCAGAGCAAATTATTAATGAAACCTAAGATCATGCTTAAGGAGGCCATAGAAGAAGCTTCTTCAGCGGAAGCTACCAAGTCCTCAGCAGCAGCCATGAAGAAAATTAACAAGGCTGCAAGCCATCCTGATGTGGAAAAATCCACAACAACCCATTGAGCAATTAGATTCTGATTCAGACTGTAGCGAGGTGGAGGAAGGAATTTATAGACTCAGAATGGAGAAGAAAAGGAAAGACCTTGGAAGAAAGAGACAAGATTTTTATTGCAGAGGTTGTGGGGGGGCCACCCCACACTGAATGCAAGTTTTTGATACCATCTGTCTCCGTTGTGAAAAAAGAGGTCACCTAGCAAGAGTCTGCAAATCATCCAGAGCTCCACCAAGCAGCAAGAAGTTTCCTGACAAAGATTTCAAGCCTAACAACTTCAGTGAGAAAATGGGGCAATACAGAAGCAAATGGGAAGAATGGAACTCATCAAACAGTCACCATTGGTCATTCTTCATCCTTAAGAAGCAGAAAAGTACATGTGAAGGTACTAATTGAAGGAAGGCCTTGCCAAATGGAAGTGGACTCAGGTTCCTATTTATCTATGGTGTCATGGGACACTATTCACAGGCTACTTCCCAACATTCAGAAGAAGCATTTCCAGAAGCAAGCACTGACTCTTAAAGACTACCAAGGGAACAAGATTCCAGTAGTTGGAACAAGAGAATTCATCGTGAAGTTCAACGGCCACACCAAACGTTTGTCCCTGACCATCATGGACAAGGACCGCCCAAGCTTGTTGGGACTTGAGTGGTTCAATCCACTAGGCATCGAGGTGACTGGCATCAATCACGTGAGCAACACTGAATGGGAGGAGGCCCTGAAGTCTGAGTTTCCAGAGGTCTTCAGTGACGGATTGGGCAAGTATATGGGGACCCCTATCACTTTCAACCTAGATCCCAAGGTGCCCCCAATTCGCTTAAAGCCCAGAAGGGTCCCATTTGCCTTAAAGGAAAAAATTGATGCACAGTTAGATAAACTAATAGCTCAAGGAGTTTTAGAGCCCACTGACCACTCCAGATGGGAGACACCCATATTCACACCAGTCAAGACTGATGGGTCAGTGAGAATCTGTGGGGACTATAAGGGGACATTGAACCATGCACTTCAACAGAGCGCATATCCAGTTCCAGTGGTGCATCATTTATTACATTCACTTGGCAGGGGTACAGTCTTTGCCAAATTGGATCTGGCCCAGGCATATCAACAACTAACAGTTGATGATGCCACTGCAGAGGCCCAAACCATTGTGACTCATGAGGTGCCTTCAAATGTAAAAGGTTGCAGTTTGGAGTAAGCGTGGCACCAGGCATTTTCCAAAGCCTTATGGAAAGGATGCTCCAAGGACTGCCAGGGGTAGTGCCTTACTTTGATGATGTGTTAATCTCTGCTGAAAATGACACTCAATTACAAGAGAGACTCAGAGAAGTCCTTACCAGATTCAAGAAAGTGGGGTTAAAAGTCAAGGAAGAAAAATGCACTCTTAGAACTGACAAGGTTGAGTTCTTGGGCTATATGATTGACAAGCATGGCATCCACCCTACAGATGCCAAGGTTCAAGCAATCAAAGAAGCCCCTAGACCAAAATGCAAAACAGATTTGCAAGCCTTCCTTGGACTTATTAACTTTTACCACATGTTCCTACCTCAGAAGGCAACCATTGCAGAACCATTACACAGATTGCTTGACAAAAAGTCTGTTTGGGTCTGGGGCAGGAAAGAACAATCAGCATTTAACAGTATTAAAAGACTAATCACGTCTGATGCTGTACTCATACAGTTCTCTGAGAATTTACCTGTTGTACTGACTTGTGATGCATCCCTCTTTGGAGTGGGGGGGGGGGTTGAGCCACAGGCTTCCCAGTGGGAGGGAAGCCCCTATTGCATTTTACTCTCGCACCTTGACCAAAGCAGAGAGGAATTACAGCCAATTGGACAAGGAAGCATTGGCAATTGTTTCAGCTATCAAGAAATTTCATGAGTATTTATATGGGAGAACATTTACCATTGTCACAGATCACAAACCTTTGTTAGGCATTGTGGCAGGAGACAAACCTACACCCATTATCCTGTCACCAAGAATGCTGAGGTGGACTGAATTTCTTGCTGCTTATTCATACAACCTTATCCACAAGCCTGGCAAGGACATTGGACATGCTGATGCCTTGAGTCGTTGCCCACTTCTTTGTCACAAGGAGGACTTTGAACCTGAGGCACACACCTTTTTCCTAGAAACTGTTGCCAAGCTTCCAGTACACGCTGCTGAAATTGCCAGAGAGACTGCCAAAGACACTTTATTGGCTCCTATTATAGGCTGGATTAAGAAAGGTTGGCCTCTTCAAGATCTACCTCACCTTGCCCAACCTTTTAAATCCAGGCAAACTGAATTATCTGTATTAAGAGGATGTATTTTGTGGGGTAACAGGGTGGTTATTCCTGCAAAACTGCAAAGGGAGGTTTTGGAAATGCTACATGAGGGTCATCCTGGTATTGTAAGGATGAAGGGATTGGCCAGGAGTTATGTATGGTGGCCAGGTATTGACAAAATGGTTGAAAACTGGGTTGCATCTTGTCCCAACTGTCAGGTAGTCAGGCCTGCCCCACCTCTTGCCCCCAAACAGGAATGGGAATGTCCTAGGGGCCCATGGTCTAGGATTCACATTGATTTCTCTGGCCCTACCAGAGGGCACACCTTCCTTATATAGTAGATGCATATTCCAAATGGCTAGAGGTAATCCTTATGGCATCCACCACAACTGATGCTGTCATCAAGCAGCTTAAAAGCTTTTGTAACCCACGGGTTACCTGATGTTCTTGTCTCTGACAATGGCCCTCAATTTACATCCAACCCTTTTGAATCCTATCTAGCACAACTGGGTATCAGACATGCCCTGACAGCCCTGGGCACCCTTCGCTAACGGCGGGCTGAACGAATGGTACGTTTTACCAAGGAAAAGCTTCAGCAATTGGGTCCTGGGGACATCACTGAGAAAGTTGAAAAACTTCTTAGTGTTCAGCACATCACTCCTAACCCATCAACTAACTTATCCCCAGCAGAGTTGTTGATGGGTAGGAAACTTAGGTCTTCCCTTGACTGCCTTCATCCCACTTACGCACCCAACGCACCACTAGATTCCACTAGCAAAGTTCGCACGTTCAGTGTGGGTGATTCTGTTTATGCTAAGAACCTTATGGGTTAGCCTTCATGGATTCCTGCTGAAATAACTCAAATCACTGGCCCTCATTCTTACAGGGTACAAACAGAGGATGGACTCCTCTGGAGCAGGCACATTGATCAGCTTAGATCCAGGTTACCTCAGGAACATCGAAATTGTTCCTCTCTAGTTCCCATACCTAATGCTTTTTCTAGGGGGTTAGGGGAGGAACATGAGGATAATCAGCAAACAAGAATCAACCCCATGTGTAACGAGCCATTATGACAGGAACCATCCCAAAGCCTGTCACAATGCCAAAATCCATCCTTAGAAGTGGAAGATTGCACATCACTACCTGACTTGGGTGCTGACATTGGGCTGGAGATGGGTTGGGAGAAGAGACCAGATTCTAACAATCAAACAGGGTCTTCTTTCACAGGAAGTCCAACTAGGGAAATGTCAACAGACACATTTCCCCTCTCACTGGGTGAGAACGTTAAAACTTCTGAACCACGAAGGTCTCAACGCATAAGAGCCCCACCTATTTAAAAGAATACATTAGATAGGTTGGGGTTTGAGTATGGACTGAATAGTGGGGAGGGTGTTATGTATGCAGGTTTGAATGTCATTGGTTAAGTTTGAACTGTTCTTGTAAAATGTCAGAAATGATTGGTTTAAAAAGTGCGGGAAAACCCTGCACTCTGATTGGCTGGCAAGTGCGGTTGCTGGCTATAAGTAGCAGCCACAGACCAGCCAAATCGGGTCTGTTATGAGCTGTAGTCACTAATAAACTCTTCACTGAAGCACTTCGCGTCTGACTCTTCATGCAAATCTAACAAGTTCCACTGGTACCTGATCAACAATCACTGCTGGGACAGTGTATTACAGGAATAACCCAAGTATTAATAGTTTTGATTATATTGCTGCCATTCAGCTTTGATTTTAAAACTTTTCTAACTTGCTTTAAATATCCATAGCTAGCTTTCTTTTTCACCTGGGTATTTAAAATTTATTTGTTTTTATTTATTACAGTATGATCCTAAAACAACCAAATACTTACAAATAGTTGGTTAATATTATTACAATTCCATTATTCAAGTCTATAAAAAAATCATTTTTTTGCAAAAAATTATTCAATTTTCATATTAGAGAAAGCAAAAAAAATCTTTTTCAGTGAACAGCATGATTCCAGGTTAACACTTTTCCATTACAAACTTGACTTATATTTCATTTTCATCTTTCACATTTGATAACTTAACTTTTCTTAAACTTTTTATATTTTCTTTAATTTTAATCTTCAAACTTTTCCCATCTTATTTTATAATTTTTCCAATACATTGCTTGATCTATTTCTTTAAATCCTTAATACATAATTATGTATTTTCATATTCATTATATCTTATTATATATTATATCTTCTTATTGTGTCAGGTCTGCAATTTACTCATCTATTAATTCATCATTCCAGCAATTCACACATTTTCAACATAATAATAATAATAATAATAATAATAATAATAATAATAATAAATAACAACAACAATTTTGCCAATTCCAAGGTGCCATCCCTGTGGTTAGACCATCACATAATTGATCTCCCCTAAGATTCCCATAATTTAACTTTGAGTTAACACTTTAAAAAGAAGAAAAAGACACAATAATAATTTTTCAGTAATTACTAAATTACATTTATCTCTTTTAAATCTGGATCTGCAAATTCCCTTTCTCATTACCTTAAGAATATATCTAGATTAAAAAAATTATAGATAAAACAAACGTAATTAATCCCATCATTTCACAAGAACTAATATTGTTTCCCCTTTGACATTACTCCTACTCTGTTTGCCACAACTTATTAATTCACTTAGTATTATTGATATCTTTATTCTGATTACCTCCTTAATTTCACAACATAAAGGGAGAAGAAGCAAACAATCACTACCATAGCAAAACAATATCAATCCGAATCTCCCATCTTGGTACTCTATATTCCACTATTTATCATTTCTTATGTTATTGCTTATTAATTCATTTAATATTATTAATATCTTTGTATTAATAATAATACAAATTTAATATTATCTAATATCTATCTCTCTTAATGTCATCTCATAAATAGAAAAAAAGCAAGCAATCACAGGAATAACAAAACAATATCAGTCCCTATCTCCCCTTTTAATAATCTATATTTCACTATTTTCTAATCAATCTTATCATTTCTTATTTGTTTAAACTAGTCCTTATACTCTTGCAGAACCTCCTTCTTTATAATTCTCAATCAGCCATTATCTCTGTGCCTTTTAATTAAGCAATTCAATTTCATTGTTATGTGCTTGCCATATTCCTTTCTTTCAAAATCCCGTTTCATTCTTGCCCTTTTTTATCACTCCAATTTCTATCTCCCTTCTTTTCCATTACTCCCCCCTGAAGTTTCCTTTCCTGCTGTTTCCTTTTCTTTAGTTCAGTTTTTGGAATAAACCCCCTTTTAATTACAATGTTGAATCTCCTATTATTAATTCTCTTTCTATTCCTCCTTTGCTTAAATTTCCGTTGATTCAAGTGTTCATTTAAGATGCCTACTTTTTGCGTTGATTTCTCTTCTTCTTGTTGTTCTTGGTATTTTGAAACCTCAATTTCCAGAAATTGCAATGTGAAACCAAATGATTTACCTTCTTTTTGTAGCATGTATTTTATGTTTTTAAGTTCCAGTTTAAGGTCCAATAACATTCCTGCCATCTTTAGACAATGTTTATAAAGGTTTTCCAATGTTTTACTCTTATTGACTCCTCTTCCAAAGATTTCCAGATTAGCTCCACTTTTCAATATCCATTGATTAAAGTTATAATTCAAAAACACCAAATACTTCCACAATTTCCCTTTATTTTCAAATTTCACTTTCACTTTCCAAGGTCCCTATTTTGTAGCATCCTAATTCCAGTTATTTTCTAACGGATCCAAGTTTTAGAATACAAAGGGATATTTATAAACAATTCCCTTCTCCACTAGATGGCACTCTTCACTGTGTTTAAAGTCAATTCTTTTCTTTTTTTTCCCGATTTTTCACTCATTCAGAGATTTTAAAGTTCCAATATCAGTAAATCCAAACATTAATTTTCAAATTTTATTTTCCACCTTGACACAGCCCAGTCCAGCTTTAATAAACCTGTTTGGTGTCAGGGTTGTATGCTTAATTATTTCAAATACAAGTTTCTTCTTCCAGTTTCTTCCTTTTTAGTACAAAGCCACTTCATCTGTCAGAATTTTTCTTTCTTAATTTCTTTGTTTGCCACTTAAATCCACTTTCATAACAATTTTAAAAGATTTCAAAACCGGGGTACGTTATGTCAAAATTCTCCTGGTTTCTGCACTGTCCTCTTTTTCATCTCTCTTCCTGTACAAATTTATTCCAGCAGTCTCTTCCCCTTCAGGGTGGCCATGTTGGACCACCGCTTCAAACATCTTCGGGAGGGAGTGTTTGCCAAGCCAGGGAGGGGATATGCGACTCCCCTCTACCTGCCTGGTGGTCTCCCCTTCCTCCATTGTCCCTACAAGGCAGCTTCTGCCCCAAATCTGGACAATCAGGGCTCTCTGACAAAGAAGCATGGACCAAAGCCACGGACGATCATGGCAAAGATCCGCTTCGGGGAATTTTAACCGGAAGTCTCTAAATAAAAAAAAATCATTTAAAAAAATTGCTCTATTTGCAAATGCATCCAATTCAAATTTCATTTTGGTGTCATCACCAAAGATTTAAACTTTTAGTAAATGTAACTGTATTTCCCTAGATCATTTTGAAATTATATGCAAAATCAGTTACAGAAATGCAAACATCCATACAGGGCAAATATTAGATTTGTATTCCTTGCTTGGATAATTTGTAGCTAACTACATTTCATTCAAAATCAATGGAAACAATGGAATCAGAGTATATTAAAACTATGGGGAGAGTCTCCTTTAAAAAATAGGCCTAATTCTGATTTCTTTAAATTTGACACATCTTCGTTTTCAATTTTTCCATAGTATTATTTAAAATAATATCTTTTTTTAATTTTTGAAATTTTCTTTTTGCTTTACAGAATACAATTAATTTAAAATCAGGCATTTTGCTGCCAATGTTTCATGCTAATAATGTGAATAATATATTCAGACAAGTGATTGGGGTGGTGGGAAATAGGTGTTCTGTTTTGTCTTTCATCATCTGAAAATTCAGCTTGTGACAACCCAATCATTTATTCTTGCTGCAATATTTAATACAAAGTATTTTCTAGATGAGAATATAAAATGGAGAGCAGTTTAAACCAAAATCCACAAAGTTTATCTTTTCCTAGTATATTATTTTCTGTCACCTAATAGCTTATTCTTTTATAATTTTGGCTGTTACTGCAATACTATCAGATTTTGCTCATTTTTCTATTTCAGATATCTATATGGTCCTTTCATTTGATTGTTGCTTTTCTCAAATTTTAGTATTTCTGTTAGTTTTGTGTTTTCAGTTTAAAGCATTGGGAAAAAAAGACACGGATTTGTTTGAAATTGTCTATTTTACATGAAGTGCATGACTCTTGTATTGTGCATCTGTGTTTGTGTGTGTGTAAGAGAAAGAGATTCTGTGAATACCATTCAAAGTTACTTCATGATGGGTTATTTATCATTTTTAAAAAAGAAATAAACCTATTTCAAAAACCTGTTTTTTCAACTTGTTTTGATTTTCTATTCTGATTTTTATCTTTTGTTTAACCCTTATAAACTGTTACTGTTCTCTTGAAGTTGATTTATTTTCCAGTCTAATTTTCCCACTTGGTATCTGATTTTTGGTTTGGTGGCTTGCTTTCAATCATAACCCATTTCTAATATTATTACTTTTGGTGAGGTTGTGCATGGACTGATAAATCTCTTTGATTATTTTTGAACTGGCAATAGTTGCATCATGTAAAAATTCATCTATTTTTTTAAAAAATAGAATTCAGAAAAGTCAATCTTTATCTTTTGGTTTCTTTCATGGATTCCCAACCATCTTTCTCTAAGTTGCTACTGATATTCAGACAACTGTTATTATTTGGAATTGACTGTTCAAAATTTTCATTGTCTTAATCAAAAAAGACATTTATGTTCTTTTTTTTAAAGTTTATTTACAATTATAAAAAGAAACACAACATACAGACTTACAATCACAAATAACATAAATACATTTATGTTCTTTTATGCATATGTGCTTGCTCCCTCAAGTGCCAGATCAGATGACGAGGAAGAGCGATCTGTCCCTCTTTATTTGAGAGGGAATATGGGGAGTACCAGGGGACCTGAAAAGTTCAGTGGCAGAATAGGATGGTCAATGTGAAACTGCTGGAAATGTCTGGGTAATCTGAGAAAGAGCACAGGCCAGAGGTGCAGCTGCAGCCAGTCAGCACAGATGACCAACTTTCTATCTTAGGGCAACCTATCAACAGCAAAAATGCCACCAGATTAGCCATTAGCTTCTTTGATGACTTTAAGCCCTGCTCCTACAACAAGGTGTCATACCTTGTTGGAGTGTTGTTGTTGCTGTTGTTATCTCAGACTTAGCTTCTAAATACGGATTTTATAAAACCTGTGAAAACTGACAAGTTGCAAGTTAAAGCTGTGGAGCAGAATAAGGAAGACTTCTTACTTTGTCTGGTTTTATTCAGTTAAATTATTGCAATAGCAATAGCACTTAGACCACTTCACAGTGCTTTGCAACCCTCTCTAAGTGGTTTACAGAGTCAGCATATTTCTCTCAACAATCTGGGTCCACATTTTATTGACCTTGGAAGGATGGAAGGCTGACTCATCCTTGAGCATGGAGAGATTCGATCTGCCAAATTGCAGGCAGCTGGCTGCAGAAGTAGCTTGCAGTACTGCGCTCTAACCACTGTGGAACCATGTCAGACTTATACATTTCTTGCTGTCTGAAAAAATGGATAAGGAAAGAGACTGAGCAAGAAAGACAAAGTGGTAATGAAGATTAAGTTGCAATTTTGCTGATGAAACAAACACCTGGTCTATTTAAAAGATGTTTTTCTAGTTTCAGCCTTTCTAATTTGCCCTTTACAATAGCTGTTGTGCCTTTTATTTGTTTATTTATTAAATCTGTTGATTTCTTTCAACCCATGTCATCTTCTGCAGTTAGGGAGAAATATGCTTCAGGTGAAGGAATAGGTTTCTCAGACAGGGCAAAGTATAACAGGGAATTTTATTAAGAAGTAATTTCCTGACAGTTAGAACAATTAACCAGTAGAACAACTTGCCTCCAGAAGTCGTGAATTCTTCAACACTGGACATTTTAAAGAAGAGATTGGGCAACCATTCATTTGAAATGGTATACGATATCCTGCCAGAGCAGGGGGTTGGACTAGAAGACCACCTTACAATTCTGTTCTGTTCTGTTCTGTTCTGTTCTGTTCTGTTCTACTCTACTCTACTCTACTCTACTCTACTCTACTCTACTCTACTCTACTCTATTCTAATTTTTCACCCATTCCATGTAGACAAGCCAATTGAATCTTGCTTCATAAACTGTCTTGTTGCTTCTTAAAGAGTGCAGGGTAGCCTTAGGATATATACTCTGTCACTAACAATTCACTTCCCCTTTGCCTTCTGCCCTTGCCCTGAATCTGCTGCCTGAGGTAATTATTCTCCCACAATGTGCAGAGAAGAAAGAAATGACAGCAAAACAGGAAAATATCTAAGGGTAGAGGAATAGCATTCAGACCAACACAAATATATGTCCCTGGTGTTGACTTGATAATGGTGAACTAGACCTTTCAAAGACCCCATTTTTCCCCTGCTGTCTGTATAATGGTGGTTCAGTGGCAGCAGACTTAAATAAAGAGCAGAAGCAGAGCAATATTTTAAATCCTGCCTATGAAATAGCTCTCAGCAAAGAAGGCATGACTAGGGATAAGACAGTCAGCCTGTTTTTATTGCCAGCTTCGTAGATGTCAACATGTCAGTTGTTTCCCCTATGGATTCTTAATGAAATTTGATGTGGTATAATGCTAGACCAGGCTTGGAAAGATTCAAGTCTTAGTTCTAGAATCTTAATGGCTATTGGCCAGACAGTCTCTTTCAGTCCAACATACTTCATAGAATAACTGATTTTGGCGTACAATGAAATGCCCATTCAAGCTGTGTTGAGCTGCTTGGGAAAAGGTAGGATACATTTAAAAAGGCACATATTAAAAAAAATACAAAGAAAAAATAACCATTTTAGGCCATTTACTGATAAGCATGTAAGAATGGGAGTTTGCTTTTGGAAAATATATCATTATAGCTACTCTCTGTTTTTGTTTTGATTCCTTTCTTTTCTGCAACAAAAATCCTTGCTTGTATTCTCATCAATGTTGCTTTGCATTTTCAGCATTTCCTGGATAATCCATGTGAACCTGCTGAGAATTCTTGGAGCTGCACTGACAATATATCTAGGGGGTATCAAGTTGTGGAGGTTTCTGCAAAGAACTTGTCAGTTCTAAAGAAACAAGATGTTCATATTCACTAATTCACTAAGTTTGCTAATGTTGCTTTGTTGTTTTTAGTCATGGTTCATTGAGACTATCTGGACAAGTCAGTTAAGACATATTAAAATATCACATTCTTAAACTTAATGTGATACTTTGGCAAATTCCTGATTTCTAGAAGATGGAAATAGGTTAAAAAGAGTCTAAACCAGCCAGAAAAGTCAAAATTAAAGGACAATACTACAAAGTAGTAGAAAATAAGAGGTTTTTTTTTTTTAATTTCCTCTCATATACTTGAGAACAAAACATGATGAAGGCTACATGTAAACCTGGGCTTCTCAAAAGTCTCATGGAACAAAGTGCTGGGACCAAATGTATTTTCTATACAAAATATTTGTCTTCAGCACAATTTTACTTGATTGCTGTTGTGTGAAGGTTAACTAAACACTCTACAACAGGGGTGTCAAGCCCGCATTGTCACAGCATCATCACATGACGTATTGTGACTTTTCCCCCTTCCTTAAAGTGAGTATGAGTGCAGCCAGCGCGTGATGCATCTGGCCTGCAGGCCTTAAGTTTGACAGCCCTGCTCTATAACATAATATATTTCATGTTGTAGTAGATCTCTGTGTGATTTCCACATTTCAATACATAACTGAATTGGGTATCACTAGTCATTGAAACCTATTCCACCAAAAGTGTTTGCTTATCTAAAAGGAAACAGTTAATTGGACTTACTCTTTATCATAGCAAGCAATTATATAACCCATCAACTCCAACTGCTAGTCCTTGTGCTCAACAGATAAAGCTGAAGCTCTTAATGGCTCACCAGTCCATGGAGGAAAGGGTAGAATCCCAGCAAAGATATAGGGTTGCCTGCTGAGTGCCAACCCTTTCTTGATCTAAAAGAAGTTAATGAATTCATTAATCAGTTAATGGCAAAGAAAGTCTTTAGGGACCAGCAAAACTGTTAAGACTTCTGCAGGACAGACTCTGGTTGTCATTGATCTAATGGACTAGAGTATTGATTCATAGTTGGTTACCCTTGCTGGAGTTCTCATGGGAAAGATTAAGAATTTCATAGCATTAAGCATCATTGCCAATATATTACAACAATGTCTGCTAGACCATCTTCAGTGTCAGTGTGATGGATACTATTTATACATCTCCCCAAAGTGTTGGACTAAAATAAGGATAATCAATTATATAGATGGAAAGTTTGGCCAATGACATGGCTTATTCAAATTCAGTTTTTTAAATATTCTGCATAATATTGGCTAAACAGTGAGGTGAGGTTACATAATTGCAAATATGTCTATCTTCTCAGCTATATGTTATATTCTCTGCAATGTTCTTAAGCATTCTCTTTGGTTTTAGTCCATAACAACAATACTAAATTTATTTCTATATTCAGGACGCATCATCAGTTGACCTTCTTTTGGAAGGAAGAATAGATTCATATCTAACTTCCTCTGAAATACTATTAACCAGGTAGATAGGTTAGAAGAGTTCAGCTTTATAGCAAACACATGTAATGTGGGCAACCTCCTTAGAGGCAGAAGAAAATAAAATAGTAACTAATAATGGATTACAAGGGGATATTTTTTCTGGAGCAAGCCACAAAGTATAATGTTATTGATATAAAATGACAGGTAGATCAAATAGTCTCAATTACTACTTATTGGAACAAGATGTTCATTAAGACTTTCATTTACTACAAACAATGGATCTTTCAATAAAAATGATTGTAGAAAAAGAATCCCAGAAAGTCTCACATAGAGGATCATTTTAGAGTTTCTACATCACTAGGCTAAATAGAATTCTAAGGTACTCATGTAGATAGTACTTCTTTGCCTCTTGTGGATCTACAGTAGAGGATACATAGGGAGGTAATGCAGTTCCAAAATTCTAATTCAGAAAATGCCACTTCAAACTGCAATAATCAGAATTGGAGAAATTATCCACCATCACTCCTTATTTAAAATACAAATGATCAGGATTAGATGAAAAATTTTACTTCAGCTGTCTATCCTGGTAATTCTCTAATTGCAAGGAGATTACAATGCAGTTCATCCTATTTTTTCCAATGTCTACTATCACTTTCTGTTTAATTTGTTGATTGAAACACAGAGGTGGTATTCAGCGGGTTCTGACCAGTTCTGGAGAACTAGTAGCAGAAATTTTGAGTAGTTCAGGGAACCAGCAAATACCACCCCTGACTGGAGATTTTACAGTATCTTTCCCCTGCCACGCCCATCAAGCCACACCCACAGAACCATAGTAAAAAAAATTGAATCCCACCACTGTTGAAACATAACTATGAATAATTAATAAAGCATAGATTTATTGTTTATTCCAATAAGAGAATATTACTCCTGACACATAGATCACTGGATGTGTATCATCCCTATATATACTGCGCTATATTCAATCTAGGCACATCTGTTGTTTTCAAAATTGGGATTAGCAGACATCTCTAAAGTAGTAATAGATCAATATTGTAGTTATTAAATAAAAGTTAGAGTCATTGAATGTTATGTATTGCCTCAGTAGGCTTTATCCTTAAAGCCAGATTATCAATATTTTAAATCATGTTTATCTAAACTGATATTATCCAGATATATTCAGACTGCAAGTCTCAAAATCCTAATCAGTGTACTTCTGACAGTGAACAGTTTTGAAAAAGCCTTTTGAAAGAAATGGTAACAGATAAAACACACCATTATGGAAAATCTGGAGGCAGTCAGTTAACTTGTGGATGTTCTACCATAGTGCTGTTTAAAATTGAAGCACTGTGAACAGATTATGGAATATTCACTAGAGGAGGAGCTCTGTTAGGATAGATTCCCTAGTTACTGATGCTCAGTATCCCAAAGAGATGGAAGCTCTTTATTAATCCTGTTCAACATAAAGAAATAGCTTTTTTTAAAATTAGGAAATGATGCATTCTAATGCAGTACTATATAGATTTAACCAGCAAGCCCTTTTATACTCAAGATAGAAAGCCAGCTAATGATAGGTGCCTTTTTCCCCTTTTAATCCCAACATTTGAAACATTTATTATTCTAAATTGCCTTCTGCACATTTTACAATAATTGAGACTAGTGTTTGGCTTGTTATCTCCACAGTTACTAACATGAATGCCATCATTATCCTGGTCATTAGCAAAATTGATGGGGTTGTCCAGAATTGCCGGCTGCAGGCATGCTAGTGATAGGGTTTATGTGTAAATTAATCCTGATTCTCTTTGCTCTCCACAAAGATATATTGTTCTATCTATTCCATGTTCTCAACAACCAATGAGGAAAGTTATGCAAGAAATGAGCTGCTGAGGTAAAGAGACAGGAGAAACAATTGGTCTTAACAAACTATATGTTTGGAAATCCAGAAAAAAAAGTTGAAAGGCAATAGCATTCCGTGTGTGCTGATAATTTTTTTCCTTCTTAAATTATAGTCTCTTGTAGTGACTATTCTGCCTTCAGTCCGATCTAAGTTTAGTATATAAAATCATACATTGCAATGTCCTACCTGTCAATGAATACTTCAGCTTCAACCATAACAATACAAGAGCACACAATAGATACAAACTCATGGTTAACCGCACCAAACTTGATTGCAGGAAATATGACTTCAGCAACAGAGTGGTCTATGTCTGGAATACTCTACCTGACTCTGTGGTTTCTTCCCCAAACCCCAAAAACTTTAACCTTAGACTGTCTACTGTTGACCTCACCCCCTTCCTAAGATGTCTGTAGGGGGCGTGCATAAGCACACCAACATGCCTACCATCCCTGTCCTATTGTTTCTTTTTATTTTTCTTATATGTATCCATTTCATGTATTCATAACTATGTTTATACTTATACCTATTATTTTGTAAGTGATTGACAAATCAAATAAATAAATAAATAAATAAATAAATAAATAAATAAGTAGTGATCTACATACAATCTGACACTTTGAGGGTCTTACGCAGTTTGTGTAAACTGTGGGTGTAATACCATAGGGATCTTCAATTTGTTATTATTAATTTATGATATTTTAGAACAAGATGGGGGGAAACATTACACACTGACTGAAGAATGATCTTATTACTACATTTAGTTTTAATTAAATATATGTGTGAGTAAAATTAAATCATTTAGATTTGACCGTGGTTTGATTGATTGAGTTTGAAGTGGTCCCTTACTTTTACTGAATTCTTTTAAAGTGCACACTTACTCCAGAAAAAGGGGGGGGGAACCCTAAAATATCCCAATCCTGCCCATATGTATAAAGTGACACAGTTCAATTTTATCACTATCCTATTTCCTGCAGCCCTTACTCTCTTCCCTTGAAAAAAATTAATAGAGGGCACAGGTGGGTGATGGGAATGATGACATAGATTTGAGACATATGACCATTTGTTTAATGGCAGTTTGACATTATGTTGGCCTTGAAAAAGTGACTTAAAAGTATCATTGCACTACCCTTGCAATCATGGGATTGCAATATGGATGTTTAGTAGACAACTTGCATTTCAAAAAGTTGCAGCATCTTGATGCCATATGATGACAATTTGTGACCTTCCAAAATGGTTTTTGATAAGTAAAGTCAACTCAGAAAGCTGGATTTGCTTCACACCCATGGCAAAATGGGTAAAATAAAATCAGGTCCAGTGACTCCAGTCACATGATTACTTGCTTAAGTATTGCATCACTTAGTGATCAAAATTCCAATTCCATTTGCGATTATAACTCAAAGACTATCTGTCATTACATTAAAGGGGTATTAGGCTGTAGGTATGCAATTGTGGAATTTGTATGATATATCATCACATATCATATCATCAATACTTATCATCCTTTTAGTATTGTTACATTTGTTGATGCTTATCCCTACTTTAACATATGTTAAAGACACATTAACATATGTTAATGTGTTTGAACTAATTATGTACAAAATAGTATATGTAAGAATGAAGTGAAAGGCATACAAGGAATCACTGGCAGATTTTGTTCTCTCTACATCACAACAAAAGCCTTCTAACCTGCAGTTGTGTTTGTAACAAAAATGGATGAATACATATAATACTCTTAACATGGTTATTAAATTTATTTTCTGGGTTAACACAATGCATTATCAACTTACCAAATAATGCTTAATATGCTAACTCCTAACAAAGACTGTCATAGTCAATACAAATTAAGCTACATATGCTGTGCAAATCTATCTGCTAGGTTATTTTTACCTCATCTGATTAAGTATATTGTGAGCCATTTTGCCTCTATTTTCCCAGATAAAAGTTTGCTCTCCAGCTGACTTTCATCTAGTGCCACATGAATTTTTAGAGACTTTTTATCACATAAATTCATCTCTTCTCTTCTACCTATTTTTACTTAATATTCAGCCTGAAGAAAAGTTCAGGTGAACTCTAAACTTGCTTATTATTCTAACATTTTAGCTGACCCTGATCAAGATACTATTCTATTATAGCTATTCTAATTGAGTTACATGACTTGCATTTATTATTAAACCAATTTCAGCTGTTGAAGAGATGAACACTGAAACCTGACAAAAAAGCCTTAATCTAGCTAAAGTCCAAACTTGGTTTAATGGGGATAAAATAGCTATAAGCAGTGGTGGGATTCAATTTTTTTGACTACGGGTTCTGTGGTCATGGCTTGATGGGCACAGCAGGGGAAAGATACTGTAAAATCTCCAGTCAGAGGTGGTATTTACCAATTCTCCAAACTACTCAAAATCTCAACTACAGGTTCTCCAGAACTGGTCAGAACCTGCTGAATACCAACTCTGGCTATAAGCAATTACTTTGAATTTGGCTTTGAGTGGTACTACATTTACTCAAAATAAATGTGATTTCTCTTACAAAAACCTTTTTATGTAGTTTTTTTTTTTGCAGTAGTATTTCTTACCAATGATTTCTTCTGGAAAGTTTTTCAATTTTCTAGTCCAGCCATTTTGGAAGTCCCAGTGGCTGCCTATTAAAGCATCAACAAATCAAATTAAATTTAGCTTTTTGGGGAGCAGTTAAGGTTGGCCCAAAATAGGGACCCCACCCCTGTGATATTAGAGCAAATGATAATGCTAAAATAATTATTTGTGTTATAAGCAGAAAATTAAATATATCATTGTCTAGCTAATTGTTTTGTTCTGTGAAAAATGGCCCTTTATTCTAGCATCTTTTTTCTTCATTCAAATTTTAGCAATCTTAAAGTTGTTATTTTCTGAGATATTTTTCATTCATTATAACTAGGTATTATTATTACTGTTGGGTTTATTTTGTTTTTCCCAGTGGAACAATATGTAATTTCTTTTTCTTTTTGTAAGATTTCTTTGCAAAAGAGGTTCTGGCCTGTAGCCTTGACAGGCCTGAATGGGTTCAGCATTTTAATTATTAATCCCTGGATGAAAACAGTTCAGCGTTCTCTCCAAGATGCCATTAACACCCACTTCTCTTCCCCCAGGCTTGCTGCCACTGTCAGATTCCTCTCAGCAGCAAAGACCCTGGCCTGAGCTGGAGGTCCAGAGATGATTTTCCAGATGAGTGGCTTTTAATGGCCTCTCTAGATTTGCTCGCTGCATCCTCTGACTGACTAGATAGGAGGAGGCGAGGAAGAAGGGAAGATGATGCAGTTGTTTCTTGCTGTATGAAGAATTATGAGGTTGACCTAAGAAGAGCTTATGCAGTTAAAGCTGCTATAATGTCTGCTGCATGATTAGTCTAGTTTCCCATCCAACATTAACTTAATTGTATGCCAGTGAAAGATGAACAGCTTGGAGCTTTTTCTTGTGCCTAGCATATGATTTGCAAATATCCCACAGGTGGGAAAACCTACAAAGCTACTAATTCTGTTGGTGAAGCATGGACCAGAAGAGAGATTTTTTGGGGAGGGGGGAGGGGAATTGTTCAACAGTGAAGTGACATACTGCAAGAAACATCCTGCAGCCAAGAAGGCTCCAAACATGTGCATACTCAGGTGACCCTGAGGACACAGATAAACCTTCAAATGGCCTCAACTACTCTCTAAAATAATGCAAATGACCAGCTGTCTGCAAGAAATATAAATCCTTCCATTCCCCACTATCCAGTCAGAGGTGTAGAAGCTTTTTGGATGAAAAGTGTCTAGTTGCTTCCTGAAAAAGCACATTTGGGACAACCATAACCTGAATGACTAAGAATCTCCATAGACAGCTGTAGACATTTGGCCAATTTGTAGTAGACAGAAGTCCCCATAATGGCAGAAAAAAATGGTACAAGTGGCAAAGAAAGTTGGTATGCATCTATTGAAAATTATTTTACTATATAAAATGTGCAACTCTTCAAAGTAAATATTTTTAGACCAACTAAAGTTATGTAGGACACTGGTCCCTATGTTGCTCTGTACACCTCAAAACTTTGTACCCTGTGCCTAAAAATATTATTGCTGAGTAGGAAAGTACTATAGAATGTCTGCATTTTCCAACCAGTCTCATCTTCTAATGAGAAGGTTGTTTCTTTATTTCTTTATTTCTTTTATTTGATTTGTCAATTGCTTATAATAGATAATAGGTATAAGATAATAGGTATAAGTATAAACATAGTTATGAATACATGGATACGTATAAGAAAAATAAAAGAAACAATAGGACAGGGACAGTAGGCACGCTGGTGTGCTTATGCATGCCCCCTACAGACCTCTTAGGAAAGGGGTGAGGTCAATAGTAGAAAGTCTAAGGTTAAAGTTTTTGGGGTTTGGGGAAGAAACCACAGAGTCAGGTAGAGTTTTCTAGACATTGACCACTCTGCTGCTGAAGTCATATTTCCTGCAATCAGGAACAATTAAGTTAATGTTGGTGCGGTTAACCATGAGTTTGTATCTATTGTAAGCTCTTGTATTGTTATGGTTGAAGCTGAAGTATTCATTGACAGGTAGGACATTGCAATGTATGATTTTATATACTAAACTTAGATCGGACCAAAGGTTCTAGGTTTTCTAGGTCTAGAATTTCAAGTCTGGTGGCATAAGGTATTTTGCAATGAGTAGAGGAGTGGAGAACGCTTCTTGTGAAATATTTCTGGACTTTCTCTACTGTGTTAATATCAGATACGTAATGTGGGTTCCAGACTGATGAGCTGTATTCAAGCATTGGTCTAGCAAATGTTTTGTATGCTCTAGTTAGTAGTGTGATATTACCAGAGAAAAAGCTACGTAGGATCAGGTTAACAACTCTTAATGCCTTTTTGGCTATGTAGTTACAGTGGGCTCTAGCACTTAGATCATTTGAGATGAGTACTCCAAAGTCCTTGACAGAGTTTGGATTATCAACAAGGTGTTGACTATTCAGCTTGTATTTTATTTTCTGATTTTTTTTTTGCCAATATGTAAGTCAGAGCATTTATTTGTTGAGATTTGAAGTTGTTATTTGTTTGACCATTCTGATACATAGTTGAGGTCTTTTTGGAGGGTAGCAGAATTATCTGTGGTATTGAATAGCTTTACATCACCCACGAAGAGAACGCAGTTGCTCTTAATATGATCACAGAGGTCATTTATGTAAAGTATGAAGAGCATTGGTCCTAGAACACTGCCTTGGGGGATACCACTGTTCACAGGTACGGAATTTGATAGGACATTTCCAATTTTGACTATTTGTTGTCTGTTTGACAGGAATGCTTCTATCCAGTTATGCAGGTGTCCAGAGATACCATAAGATTTTAGTTTTAATAGTAGTTTGTCGTGTACCACTGAATCAAAGGCTTTACAGAAGTCTATGTAGATTTCATCTATTGTTTTGCCCTGATCGAGTTGTATAGTCCATATGTTTTTGCAGTGTAAGAGTTGCAGATTACAGGATAGTTTTTTTCTGAAACCAAATTGTTTATTAGAGAGTAGGTTGTTTGTCTCTAAGTGGAAGATAATGGATTGGTTAATAATTGATTCCATTACTTTACATGTGACGCAGCATAAGGAGATTGGTCTGTAATTTGTGACAGGTTTGGCAAGGAGCTGGTCCTGAAAGATTTTTCAAAGATTATGCTTAGAGGTTCAGCTATGGCAGTGAATAGCTTTTTTAAGAAGTAGGCACATATTCCGTCTGGTCCAATAGATAGAGATGGTTTTAGATTGTGTAGTGCTTTTTCAACATTGTCTTCTGTAAAATCAATATTTATTAGATCATTGTAGTTGTCTGTGGTTCGACTAGGAAATACTGGGCATGATCCATTGCTGTATACAAATACTGACCCAAAGAATGTGTTAAAGAGGTTGGCTTTGATGGTGTCATCGTTACAGTCTTTAGCAATAGGTCCTATCAGGGGTGGGATGGACATTGAGTCTTTTAGTTTGTTGTTTACAAAATTGTAGAAAGTGCGGGTAGAATGGGTGTGTAGAAGGTTTTCCTCTTGTTTGATGTTATAATTGGTGCATTCAGTCTTTATCTGGTGGCATAAATTTTTGTATTGGCTTTTGAAGTTGGCACCAGATTTGTTTTTCCGCCAAAGTGATCTCTTTTTGGACTGAACCTTCCTTATTGTTATGGATAATCTGTTTTTTCTAGTTTTGGTTTTTGTTATTGGTACATATAATTTGATGAATCTTTTGACTTCAAGTAAAAATATGTTGTAATGGTCTTCAACAGTATTGCATCCAGTGAATAGAAATTGCCAATTAAGGGATGAGAGATCATTGTCTCTAAGATCGTAGTTGCCTGTTTTGAAGTTATAATTGAGGATTATGTCATTGTGGTGATTTTTGTGTGGACATATGTTGAGAAAAAAGTCTATCATGTTGTGGTCACTGTTGGAAAAGGGTTCTATAATTTGTATTCCGTAAATTGAATTGAAACTATTGCAGAAGATGAGATTGAGGCAGTTGTTAAGTCTAGTATTGTTGGTTACTAGTTGTTCCAGTCCCAAATTTGTTACAGCATTGTAGAAGGTTGCATGTTTTACATTCGTTTAGGGTCCAGTTAATATGAGGTAGATTGAAGTCACCAAGAAAACTAAAAGTATGTGGGCAGGATGTTGCCCATGTTAGTAGTGAATTTAGCTTGTTTACATGTTTACATTGTTTACATGTTTACATTGTTTATACTATGTCACATGTTCTGTGACATAGTGGTTCTTATTTTTTTTAATTGAAAGGTGACTATGGGATATGTGTTAATTTCTTATTTCTGGCCTTCCTCTACTTGCACCTAACCAGGACAAAAATATATCCTAGCAACAGCTTTTTCTGCTGTGATTCTGTAGCATTGCCTTTAACTTCTTTGTGGCCAATGACCAAAACACTCTTAAATTACCTATTGCTTTAGTTGTAGTGGAAGTTGTTGTACACCATCCAGACTCACTGTTGTGAGATAGGTGGCCATATAAGAGGGAAACATGCACATTCAAAAAGCTCTGGTGTTAAAATTGTATCTCCTTATTCATTCTTACAAGAGTGAACAACAGTGGATAGCAATTGAGCTCAACAGTAATGAAAGGTTCTTCCATTGCACAATCATCACCCAAGCAGTTGCTGCCTCTTTGCTTTTCTTGTTTCATTTTATCCCCAAGAAATACAAAGGGTACTACCACCCTTTCACGCTTTTGCAGTAGCAGTGTTATTGTCACTATTAAAGAAAACCTCATTCTTCTCTTGGATACATTCAGAGAAATAATTTGTCTACATTCTCATCCCACAAATTTCATCAAGATTATTAAAAAAAACAGCTTTAAATCCTTCAGCTGCCACTTAGTACTGCCGATGCCATTATGTATCTCTGACTGCCTCTGCTGCTTTAAAAAGAACAATCCTAGGCTATTGATCTGATAGGTCATATCTTTTTCTTTTGATATTGGTGCAAAAAAGAGCTTACTAGGCATAGGAAAGGAAGTTAGTATGCCAAAAGAAGATTGTCTATGCACAAATATTCAATTAGTGAAAGACTTCATATTGAAGTGGATAAAGCAATGCAACAGAAGTGCAGTTACCAAATGTTTCTGGCAGAACAAATAGTTAATAAAAAAGAATGTGTAATAGCAATAGAGAAATATGACTGTTGAGTACAGTGGAAGAGAGCTCTCTGCATCACTGGTATCTGGTAATGATGTAAAGCTTAATTTATATCCGCTTCAGCACTTCTTTTCAATGATGTATAAAGTAATGGATTGACAAGAAGGTGCTTGATGCCCTTTTCCTCATCACCCAACTGCAGAAATTAAGAAAAAGGTTCACTGCTTGTCACCTTTTCCTTAAAATAATAAGCAGCACAGAAACAGCAAGAAGCTGTTGATGCTGCAACAGTAGCATCATTTGGGAGATTTATTTTCTTTGCTTGTATCATATTCTTCTTGCAGCTCAATTGTTTCCAAACATCTAAAACACTTAGTCAGCTGTGAAGTAGCCTGTAAGAATTAAATTCCTTCACAAATGCAGTGTCTTCTAATTGCACTGTGACAAAGCAAAATAACAGCTTCTGGTTTAGTTAAATTATATTCTCATTATTATTATTTTTCTCTACTTCTTCTTACAACTAAGAATAATAAAGAAGTTCCACCCCAGGCAGGCAAAGCAAGTCATGGATAGCCGAGGACTGTTTCCTAAATAAGAAAGGGAAATATGGCAGATCTTAAAGTAGCCACAGCCATGAGTGGGTCTCATTCTAATAATTTATTTTTAATGCTGCATTGTCTTTAACTTTGCAGCTCCCTCCAGGGTGTTTGCTTTGAGATTGCAAGATAATTACATCTCAGAAACCAGGCTAATTACAGTTAACAGCCTGAAAACTGAAGGTGCCCATTTAGCCCTCCCACCATTTTTTTCCACCAGAATTCTTCATGATTGCTTGTTAAAATGTGCAGCATCAATTAGGAAACCAATTTGGCAGAAGTGATGAGGTGCAGTCTTTCCTCTTCGGTTCACATGCTGATGGGCACTGGGTGGAGACATTCAACCTCCTATTGGGGCTTAAATACAAAAGCAAATAGCAGAGACAGCATGACTTAGGAAATAGCTAAAAAGTCAGAAGTGATGCTTTAAAGCTTTGACTTTGTAAAAGGTCTGCAAATTGTATTTGATGTTTTATTCATTGTAGATCATGGTGGATGGAATATATCCTCTCTCTTTTTTTGATGCCTTGAAGTCAGTGTTGACTTTTGGCATCTACCTAGACTGATTCCCTGCAGTTTTCTTTGCAAGGTTTCAGAGGTGGTTTGCCATTGCCTCCTTCCTAGGACTAAGAGTGGCTGGTCCAAGGTTTATCCCGTTGACTTCCTGCCTAAGGTCTAGAACTCATAGTCTCCCAGTTTCTAGCCTGGTGCTTATGATCTCACCAAACTGGCCCTTATTTTCTACTTTACTACTTGCAATTTTTTTTATTCTTCCTTTGGTTTATTTATTCAATGTACCCATGACCCCTCTCTTCCCTTCCCAAAATACTTTGGTACAAAATGTGACTGTTCTGAGCAGCAGCATATTGTAAATTCTGACCATTAAAAATACATAAAATATAACATTTTGACTTCAAAATGGGCCATTCAAAGTGTTCCAAGCTCAAAATAAAACCAAAGAGTTTTGTTATGAGTTTTAAACACATGTCATAAACCACATTCAACTCAAAAGCTCTGGTGGAAAGTTTTGAGAGTGAGAAGGCTGTTTTATTCCAAATTTAAGAGAAAACACATTTTTATTCACAATTTCCCAAACTTTAGCTATTTCTTTGCTTAGTTGAAGTCATGACGAACATTTCTACAGCTAGACAAAACCCTTTAACTGATCTTAAAAACAATACAAAGGCTCTCTTGCTAGATCATTTCAGAGAGTCCACTCTCTGCTTCTATTTTTATTGCTTATAATCTATTTTTTAAAAGACTACATTTTCCTTTGGGCAACTTGGATCAGGGGCTAATTTAATGAAGTAGTTCTCGCCTCCATGATCAAGCCAATAGTTATAAATTGTTAACAAGTTGTGGTGGAAATTGTATCCCTGAAGACTTCGTTAATACTGAGCAAAAAAACATGAAGGAGAAATTAGTTGCAACATGATGATAAGCAATTGTATCTGGGCACAGCTAGGCTAAAAATAGCCATCAGATTCCTGCACTGAAAATAATCAGGTATGATTTTTTTCTGTGTAGTTGTTGGGTTTTAAAAACAAAATGATGGCATGAGAGCACAAAACAAAGAAAAACTGGTCAATCACTTAAAGGACCAGTCAGAGTATTCCCTCTCAATGGCCATTTTTGTAAAAGCTGGAGGAGAATTCTTATACCAAGATTTATTTGGAAAGCAGTATACCTCACAAGCCAGAAAAATCTGTGGAAATAGTGTAATAAAATTCAAAGGGCTATTCTACTGATTGCTTAGCTTTTGAACCTAATCCTTTCTTAATTTAGAAGTGAAACAAACCAGAAAAAGAATCTTATGTGACCAGCTATGTTTATGAAAATGACATATTGCAAAGAAAAGCTTTTATGATTTTCAGTGCCTCTGAATGCAGCATAGATCTCATAGACATCTTCAGAAAGGGTAGTATCGACAATACAATGCTTTGTTTGAAAGTTCCCCACATTCAGCATGAAAACATGCAAAACTATTGCTACGTAATAATCTAAATGGTTGTTAAGGATTTTTAGGTGGAAATATATCCAGTTATTCTAATAGGAAATGAATGGTTAATGATTGGTAACATCCATCATAGTAGCAATTTAATGAACAGGTGACTTTCTACTTCTTCCCTCAATGGCAGCTATTCTGTGTGTGAATATCCAAGTCATACTTCTCATAGTTCCAAATACTCACACCTAGCTCTATATGGAGCAGCAAAGAGGAACTAGAAACCTGCCATCTACTGTCATGTACATATTTGCAGGCCAAGTCTGGCAGCTCTAATTGTGCAGCAGCATATAAAAATTAGATTAAGTTAGGAGTTTATATAACATCTTCTAGTGGTATGGACTTTGAATAATAAAGAACAGATTAGACATTTAATGGAATATCCAACTATTTAGTTTTCTGTTGAATTTGACAATATGGTCAAAGCCAATAAAGAGATTACAGAGGTTTCATAAGATTAACCTTCCTCTACATATGTTGAGAGTTTCTAGTCAGTGTGTCCCAATACATCTGAGAATGTTGTGCCAATATTTCCTTACTGAGTCCCAACGACACTTATTACCACCAATTTCTAAGATACCACTGAATGGAGTAGCTGCTTGTTATTATATAAAACTGGGGGACTCTGGAAGGGAATTAATTCATCAGAACAGAAAACATACCTGTGAATGGCTAAGGGAAAAGAGAAATTATTTTTATTTGTTCATAGAGAAGTAAATAAAATCTGCTCAGGAGTCACAAAGATATTCATTGTATGAAGAGAGGTGGTGCAACTGAATATCAAAAGGCTGAATATTATCTTTGGCAGGATTAGCAGACACCTAAGGCATTTCTTTTGCAGATTCATCAGATGTGGGGGTTGATTAATTTTGGGGGATTAATTTCTGGGGTTGATCAGATATTAACAAGATATCTGTCTGAAGAAAACAGAGTTCTTCTGTTTCCTGATCTATCCACCCAAATACAAAACAGATGTACAGACCTGGGGGGGGAGCGGAAATTAGGAAATCCTCTTTGCATCTAGCAAGGGAATTATTTATTTATTTATTTATTTATTTATTGGACTTGTATGCCTCTCAAGGACTCAGGGCGGCTCACAATTAAAACACAGTAGTACAAACAATAAATATTTAAAAGAAAAATTAAATCAAACAAGCCCAATCTTTAAAACCCAATTAAAATAATTTAAAAAACCCCCGGAGGTCAGTCCAGCCCGGCCTGTTCAAACAACCAGGTCTTCAGATCGTGGCAGAAGGAGCGAAGATCAGGAGCCAAACGGAGCTCCAGAGGGAGTTGGTTCCACAAGATGGGGGCTGCAACAGAATAGGCCCTTCCCCGGGGCACTGCCAGCTGACATTGTCTAGCTGACGGTACCCCGAGGAGTCTCTGTCTGTGCACACGCACAGGGCGATCGGTGTTTGATATTGGCAGGAGACGCTCCTGCAAGTACCCTGGACCCATATCGTAAAGGACTTTGAATGTTAACACCAACACCTTGAATCTCACCCAGAGGGCAACCGGCAACCAATGCAGCTCGTGCAGGAGGGGTATAACATGGGAGTATCGGGAAACTCCCATCACAACCCGCGCAGCCGCATTCTGCACCAGCTGAAGCCTCCGGATGGTATGCAAGGGCAGTCCTAAGTAGTGAGCGTTGCAGTAGTTTAGTCGGGAAGTCACAAGTGCATGAATCAAAAGCTTCTTCCTTCCTTTCTCCTGGATTAGATATTTTATCTAAAAAAGAAAATATATCTTTTCAAGAAAGAAGGGATCTCAAACTTAGCAGTTGGATGATTGTCCACAGGATGCACAAAAGCTGGTGGTAAAAAGCAATTCAACTCATAGGGAAGGCTAAAGTATACGTAGCTATGAAAATGGGTTTTTCCAACTTGTCAGTATGGAAACTGTCTTTAAAGCAAGCAATTTGAGCTATTTGTCTCCCCTCCTTTTCTTTCTACTCTATCCTTCTTTTGTGTCTTTAATAAGATAGATAGCAGATAAACAGAGGAAGTGTCAGAAACATAGGATAAAATGCTATTTGGGAAGGTTTTTTTTGGCTAAAAGTAGATTAAAATTATTTAAGTAATGAATAGCAAGTCAAAGCCACAATACATTTTAATTTATTCACCTGCCATAATACTGCAAGGCACCACTGAAAGAAAGCTGAACATTTGTATACAATTCCTCTCTTCCCCTACTGGATATAGTTTGGTAAAATTTAGTCTAATGAAGTAACTCTGATTTTTCTTTTAAAAAATTGAACAAACACAATAATCTAAATAATGATAGAAACATATTAAATAATTCCAGACTATTTGTCAGAGATGATAGTTGAAACAAAAATGTAATTTGCACTACACTTGGTGCAAATATCCATATTGGTTCCATGAACATTGAATGGTATCATTGTAGAGATGCAAAGTTTGGACTGATGGACTGCAGGAAAAATAAACTATGGATTTCTTTTTTTAAAGAAATCTGCCTTTGCACTTCATATGTCATTGACAGATATCTGCTTAAAAAGTAGTAGATATGTATCAAACAAATGTCATTTGAATATGAGTTACCAGAACTCTTAGAAAATTCATACTTTTGCTAAAGTTCCACCAATACTGAAGACATTTCTCTGAAGCTTGGGACTGTCAATGGTAAACTTTTGAATCAGTTTCTCTCAATTTCTCTTTTTCTTCAGTCTAACAATTTTGATTTTTCCATGTTTTCATTCTAAATTAGTTTCCTCCCATTTCCATAATCTGAGAGGGATTTTTTCAATGCAATAAAGACTTTTTTTTGTAAAAACAATGTGCAAACATATACATATTTTGTTCTGGTGTTCAACCCCTTCTCCACATTAGGTATCCAGACTGTGGTTAAGCAGGAAAAGCAGATCAACCTAGTATATCTATTAGATTCCTCCTTGTACCAAAGAACATAAACATAAACAAGAATCCTGATTCTTTGGAAAAGCTGGGCTGCTTTTGTATGCTCAGTCATGGTTTGGAAGTCATTGTTAGTATTCTAGCTCCCAAATCCTGTTTTTCACTATTTTGTCCTCTTCAAATATGCATTTCAGGACATTGCTACTCCCAGGAAATGACAGCTGAAAGGTATGGTTGAAGGCCAGTTACACCAGTAGGAAAGAGAGAACTGGAGGAATGTATAATAACCGAACTCCTATTTAGGTTCAAACTGGAAGATGCTGTGGAAAAAAACTTTCTTTAAAGATGATTTTTTTTAAATTTAGAATTTCTGATCAGTCTCCACCAGCCCTATCTTGGAACTATGAGATTTCTATATCCTGTCCAGCAGTAGATGCAGGAATTCTCCCATTAGTTTCCTTGCTTATTATACAAGGTCTATGAACACAGTATAATCTGTAGGAAAAAAGGGAGTTCTAAACTACAAATATTAAAAATAACACCACAGTCACAGCAATAGTTTAATGGACTTTTTACAAATTAAGAGGGAAGAGATAATTCAGATCTTCAAGGTCTACAACTGAAAAGACACGCTTCCGTGGTCTCTGCAGGTGACAATCCTGGAGAAGAGACCCAGAGCAAGCTTATCTGTTGTATTTTATTGGGTAGGTAGATCTTATGGTATGTGTTTCCCTTCTTCATTGGACATTTCTTCACTGTTAACTTTAAGTGCCATTCGCCCATCATTAAGTTGGTAAAAATAATATGAAATGTGTTGCGCTTCGTTTCTGATCCCTGTCCTGCTTTTTTGTTGTTCATTGCATCTGTTCTCCCTCACTGATGAACTATAGTATCCCAATTATTCATATGCAGGGTATGGTAACTGATTAATTCTTTCAACTCTGCTTCTCTTCCCCTCACTGAGCATCTCCAGTTAACAGGAAAACATTCACCAATCATGACAGTGATGGAGGAAAGGGATAGGATTTAATGACTAAGGTTCTGCGTCCTTTCTCTTGATAAATATCGTTTAAGCACTGGGAAGTGAATAGAATTACAAAGAAAATTTCCTCTCTCTCATACACACATCTTGCACTAATGTACAGAGAGCACACTAAAGCATCACTCATGTATTCATGCATAACTCTGTAACTGTGCAAATCCACTTTACACAGCAGTAACCCAACACTAATATTTCTATGAAAGCACAAAACCTCCCTTCCATTGCTTTCTCCCAAGAGAACAAAAATACAAATCAAGAGGATATATACTAGGATTCCTCTGTCACTTTAGAACGCTCCCCCAACAAAGAAAACAAAAGCACTTTCCAGAATTGTTTTACATGCCAAGTTATGCTTAATAGTTTTTGTTAAGTTTGCATGAAGAGTCAGACGTGAAGAGCTTCAGTGAAGAGTTTATTAAGTGACTACAGCTCGAATGGATCCGACTTGGCTGGGCTACGGCTGCTTCTTATAGCCAGCAGCCGTAGTTGCCAGCCAATCAGAGTGCAGGGTTTTTCCCACACTATTTAAACCAATCCTATTTGACATTTTACAAGAACAATTCAAAGTAAACCAATAACATTCAAACCTACATACATAACACCCCTCCCCACTAGGTTCAGTCCATACCAAACCCCAACCTATCTAATGTATTCTTTTAAATAGGTGGGGCTCTTGCACGTTGAGACCTTCGTGGTTCAGAAGTTTTACATTCTCACCCAGTGAGAGGAAATGTGTCTGCTGACATTTCCCCATTGGGACTTCCTGTGAAAGAAGACCCTGTTTGACTGTTAGAATCTGGTCTCTCCTCCCAACCCATCTCCATCCCAATGTCAGCACCTAAGTCAGGTAGTGATGTGCAATCTTCCACTTGTAAGGATGGATTTTGGCTTTGTGACAGGTTTTGGGATGGTTCCTGTCGTAATGGCTCATTACACATGGGGTTGATTCTTGCTTGCTGATTTTCCTCCTGTTCCTCCCCTTCCCCTAGAATTGACATCAGGTGAGGGAACTAGAGAGAGACAAGGGTGATGTTCCTGAGAGAACCTGGATCTAAGTTGATCAATGTGCCTGCTCCAGAGGAGTCCATCCTCTGTTTGTACCCTGTAAGAACGAGGGCCTGTGATCTGAGTTATCTCAGCAGGAATCCACAAAGGTTCACCCATAAGGTTCTTAGCATAAACAGAATCACCCACACTGAATGTACGAACTTTGGAAGTGGAATCCAGTGGTGCATGGGTGCGTAAGTGGGATGAAGGCGGTCAAGGGAAGACCTAAGTTTCCTGCCCATCAACAACTCTGCTGGGGATAAGTTATTAGATGGGCTAGGAGTGATGTGCTGAACACTAAGAAGTTTTTCAACTTTCTCAGTGATGTCCCCAGGACCCAGTTGCTGAAGCTTCTCTTTGGTAAAACGTACCATGCATTTAGCCCGGCCGTTAGCCGACGGATGCCCAGGGGCAGTAAGGGCATGTCTAATCCCCTGTTGTGCTAGATAGGATTCAAAAGGGTTGGATGTAAATTGAGGGCCATTGTCAGAGACAAGAACATCAGGTAACCCATGGGTTACAAACAGTTTTCTGAGCTGCTTGATGACAGCATCAGTTGTGGTGGATACCATGGGAAACACCTCTAGCCATTTGGAATATGCATCTACTATAATAAGAAAGGTGTGCCCTCTGGTAGGGCCTGTGAAATCAATGTGAATCCTAGACCAAGGCCCCCTAGGACATTCCCATTCCTGTGTGGGGGCGTGAGATGGGGCAGGCCTGACTACCTGGCAGTTGGGACAAGATGCAACCCAGTTTTCAACCATTTTGTCAATACCTGGCCACCATATATAACTCCTGGCCAATCCCTTCATCCTTACAATACCAGGATGACCCTCATGTAACATTTCCAGAACCTCTCTTTGCAGTTTTGCAGGAATAACCACCCTGTTACTCCACAAAATACATCCTCTTAATACAGATAATTCAGTTTGCCTGGATTTAAAAGGTTGGGCAAGGTGAGGTAGATCTTGAGGAGGCCAACCTTTCTTAACCCAGCCTGTAACAGGAGCCAACACAGTGTCTTTGGCAGTTTCTCTGGCAATTTCAGCAGCATGAACTGGAAGCTTGGCAACAGTTTCTAGGAAAAAGGTGTGTGTTTCAGGTTCAAGGTCCTCCTTCTGGCAAGGAAGTGGGCAATGACTTAGTGCTATAGCATGTCCAATGTCCTTGCCAGGCTTGTGGATAAGTTTGTATGAATAAGCTGCAAGAAATTCAGTCCACCTCAGCATTCTTGGTGACAGGATAGTAGGTGTAGGCTTGTCTCCTGCCACAATGCCTAACAAAGGTTTGTGATCTGGAACAATGGTAAATGTTCTGCCATACAGATATTCATGAAATTTCTTAACAGCTGCAACAACTGCCAATGCCCCTTTGTCCAATTTGCTGTAATTCCTCTCTGCTTTGGTCAAAGTGTGAGAGTAAAATGCAATAAGGGCTTCTCTCCCACTGGGAAGCCTGTGGCTCAAACCCCCACTCCAAAGGGGATGCATCACAAGTCAGTACAACAGGCAAATTCTCAGAGAACTGTATCAGTACAGCATCAGACGTGATTAGTCTCTTAATACTGTTAAATGCTGATTGTTCCTTCCTGCCCCAGACCCAAACAGACTTCTTATCAAGTAATCTGTGCAATGGTTCAGCAATGGTTGCCTTTTGAGGTAGGAACATGTGATTAAAGTTAATGAGTCCAAGGAAAGCTTGCAAATCTGTTTTGCATTTAGGTCTAGGGGCTTCTTTGATTGTTTTAACCTTGGCATCTGTAGGGTGGATGCCATGTTTGTCAATCATGTAGCCCAGGAACTCAACCCTGTCAGTCTTAAGAGTGCATTTTTCTTCCTTGACTTTTAACCCCGCTTTCCTGAATCTGGTAAGGACTTCTCTGAGTCTTTCTTGTAACTGAGTGTCATTTTCAGCAGAGATTAACACATCATCAAAGTAAGGCACTACTCCTGGCAGTCCTTGGAGCATTCTTTCCATAAGGCTTTGGAAGATGCCTGGTGCCACGCTTACTCCAAATTGTAACCTTTACATTTGAAGGCACCTCTATGAGTCACAATGGTTTGGGCCTCTGCAGTGGCATCATCAACTGTTAGTTGTTGATATGCCTGGGCCAGATCCAATTTGGCAAAGACTGTACCCCTGCCAAGTGAATGTAATAAATGATGCACCACTGGAACTGGATATGCGCTCTGTTGAAGTGCATGGTTCAATGTCCCCTTATAGTCCCCACAGATTCTCACTGACCCATCAGTCTTGACTGGTGTGACTATGGGTGTCTTCCATCTGGAGTGGTCAGTGGGCTCTAAAACTCCTTGAGCTATTAGTTTATCTAATGGTGCATCTATTTTTCCTTTAAGGCAAATGGGACCCTTCTGGGCTTTAAACGAATTGGGGGCACCTTGGGATCTAGGTTGAAAGTGATAGAGGTCCCCATATACTTGCCCAATCCTTCGCTGAAGACCTCTGGAAACTCAGACTTCAAGGCCTCCTCCCATTCAGAGTTGCTCACGTGATTGATGCCAGTCACCTCGATGCCTAGTGGCTTAAACCACTCAAGTCCCAGCAAGCTTGGGCGATCCTTGTCCACGATGGTCAGGGGCAAACGTTTGGTGTGGCCTTTAAACTTCGCGTTGAATTCTCTTGTTCCAACAACTGGAATCTTGTTCCCTTGGTAGTCTTTAAGAGTCAGTGCTTGCTTCTGGAAATGCCTTTTCTGAATGTTGGGAAGTAGCCTGTGAATAGTGTCCCAAGACACCATAGATAAATAAGAGCCCGAGGCCACCTCCATTTGGCAAGGCCTTCCTTCAATGAATACCTTCACATGTACTTTTCTGCTTTTCAAGGGTGAAGAATGACCAATAGTGATTGTTTGATGAGTTTCATTCTTTCCATTTGCTTCTGAGATGCACCCCATCTTTTCAATGAAATTGTTGGGCTTGAATTCCTTTTCAGAGAATTTCTTCCTACTAGGTGGAATTCTGGATGATTTGCAGACTCTTGCTAGGTGACCCCTTTTCTCACAACGTAGGCAGATGGTGTCTAAAAACTTGCATTCAGTGCGGGGGTGGCCCCCCCCACAGCCTCTGCAATAAAATTCTTGCCTCTTTTTTCCAGGGTCCTTCCTTTTCTTCTCCATTCTGAGTCTAAAAATTCCTTCCTCCACCTCACTACAATCTGAATCAGAGTCTATTTGTTCGCAATGGGTTGTTGTGGATTTTTCCACATCAGAATGGCTTAAGGCCTTGTTAATCTTTTTCATGGCTGCTGCTGAGGACTTGGTGGCTTCCGCTGAAACAGCTTCCTCTACGGCCTCCTTAAACGTGATCTTAGGTTTCATTAGTAGTTTGCTCTGTAAGACCTTATCTTTAAGGCCTAGAACAAAGCGATCACGCATGGCCTCTTCTAAGTTGGCAAACTCACAAGCACCCCCAATGTCCCTTAAACTTGCCACAAAGTTGTTAACATTTTTGCTTTCCCCGGTAAAACTCCCGACGGTAAAACTCGTGTCTCTTAATGAGGCACGATACTTGTGGGGCATAATGGGCTCTTAAAAGCTTTTCCAAATCAGGCCATTCCATTACCTTCAAGTCTGCACCTCCCGCCAACGCCTTTGCCATCTTGAAGACTGCCAGACCACAGTGCGTGAGAAATACCGCCCTCTTCCGCTTCTCGGGGATATCGGCGAGGTCGTTTCCTTCCAAGTACATTTGGAAGCGATCCGCATACGATTCCCAGTCTTCCACCACCGGATCAAACGGGGCTGGGGGGGTGTTCAGCACAGCCATCTTGCTCTTCCGCTTGTCTTCTGTGTTGTCTCTTCTTCAGGGCAATCCCACCTTCGTCGCCAGTGTTAAGTTTGCATGAAGAGTCAGACGCGAAGAGCTTCAGTGAAGAGTTTATTAAGTGACTACAGCTCGAATGGACCCGATTTGGCTGGGCTACGGCTGCTTCTTATAGCCAGCAGCCATAGTTGCCAGCCAATCAGAGTGCAGGGTTTTTCCTGCACTATTTAAACCAGTCCTATTTGACATTTTACAAGAACAATTCAAAGTAAACCAATAACATTCAAACCTACATACATAACAGTTTTGAAAGAAAACTGAATGGTGAAAGGAAGTGACTTGGAAAACACAAGTGGATAGAGGTGTGCCTACCTCAGTCTGAACCAACTAATAAGTGCCTAGCTGTTTTCAAACGTAGAGATCACTAGTCCACTACCAGGTGGGATAGGTGTGCCATGAGGAACATACATGGGTTTCAGATGGATTTGGCTGAAAGAAACAGTGTGATACTATATTCTAGTTTTCGTGTTTTATTTAACTTAAAAGACAGTGAAAAGTAGTTTCAGTTTCCCAGCTTCCAGCTATGCAAATGATTTACAACTCATTAATTGCTTTGTATTTCACAGTGAACACTTCCCTCTCCATCCAAGCACAGCAGCCTATTGTAAAAGTACAGGAGACCTTTTTTTAAAATTTCTTCTGCATTTTGACTTAGCTGAAAGTCATTTTAAACATGGATATTGTTGGAAGGAAATCCACCTGGTTCAGTTTCAAGCTGAGAGAGAGGTACTGGAAAGGCTGGAGGCTGATTGGAAAGAAGCTCACTTATTGGTAAACAAAACCACCAGGGTTTGTGGTTCTGGTGCAGCTGACAAAATTGAGTTTAGAGTGGGTGGGTTTTTATAGCTTCTGGATTCCTATGGGCCATGTAGGAATCATGGCTGGCTCTATAGGCAAAAGGGAAATGCAAATCCTAGGGGTTTGAGCTAATTTTGTCAACCTTTTGTTTGTTGCTTATCTAGTCTTGACCCAGTATTTTTAATGGATTACCAAATCTACAGTTTTAAAAGCTGGCTTCCTCAGTTTCCGCCTGGGGTAGGGAAACTGGGATTGGTTTCTGTTTCCCTTAAGGTTTTTTTTTATTTCTTCTTTAGAAGAAATATTCTATCCTACCTTTTTAATATCCCCCAAAATATTTCATTCTTCTGGAGGGAGGTTGGCTTTCCACAATACCTTAGCAAATTATTATATGAACTTAACATGTATGTATGCTTGGCATACATTACTCCTCTATGTTGCTAAATAACTCATTTTTAGAGTTAAAGTGCTTACTCACTAGCTTGACAATTTTTATCTCTCTCAAACAGATAGTCATAAAGTTGGCTTAGTCCAGTTGGTGACCTCTAACAAGTAAACCTTTGACCTTCTTTTGTCATTCTATCTTCTGTATTATGCCCAGTATGTGTATGAATAGCTTAGTAATTCATCCCATGGTGTTTTTTTATCTCTTGGGTGAGTCTTCCCTGAGATCTCTAGACACTTCCAGAATTTTGGATCACTCACAAAATATAGCAGTGTAGCATAGAGTAATATAGTGTAGGGTAGGGTAGGGTAGGGTAGGGTAGGGTAGTAGAGTAGTGTAGAGTGGAGTACAGTATAAATACTATGGTATAAACTGTAAGATCACTAGTTAACCTTACTATAGATTAAAATTGACAGTCCAGCTGAGTTGTCTAAATCTGTTACTGTTTTGAGCTATTAGCCATTACCTCTATTTCTATGCTTTTCTTCAATAATTTCCTGGATCTTTTAAATTTTCTCCTTTGATCCATAGCTATTTCCCCTTCATTTTCTATAATACCACTGCATGTCCTAGTATTTCTTGTATTCTATTTCCAGCTTCATTTTAACTAAGGACAAGATAGATTTAGGACAGAAAGATGTTTATGAAGATGTACCTTCTTCCATACATGGGTTTATGAAGATGTATCTTCATAAATCCATGTATGGAAGAGCCAGCAAGAAACAACCACTCAAAACAGGCTCATATCAGAGTAGCAAAGCATTACAGATTTTCACACTTTGCAATTGCTATTAAGGTTATCACCTTAAGAAGAAAATATTATTTTAACACTGGAGTCTCTAATGTCAATTTTCATTCTATTGCAATCACGTGCTGGGGCCAATGGCAGGAAAAATATTACCAATTTGTTTTTTGTACAGTGATTATCTCTAGATATGGAAAGGACTTTTATCCTTTAGAGAGACATGCCTGTTTCTGAATAAGATAGAAACAGTAGAAGTAGAAAGATTTCTAGGAAATGGCAAAATTCTTTTGGGGAGTGGGAGAAAGAAACAGAGGGAGGCATGTCTCACTCCACTTGAACAATTGAATAGAGAAAGAAAATTTGTATAAGATGTTTTACAGGTGGCATCTACCCCCGACAAGAATTGCTAGAATGTTTAAGAACAAATCAGATAAACGTTGGAAATGTCATCAGATACCTGGTTCATATTACCATATGTGGTGGACATGTTTGGATGCAAAAAAATATTGGACTAAAATCCACACATGGTTGGAAAAAATGATAAAACAACATATAGACTTGAAACCAGAGATCTTTTTATTGGGAATTATACTGGAAATATACAATAAAGAGTTGAACTATTTGATTGTAAATGTTTTAACAGCAGCTAGAATTGTATTTGCTAAGAATTGGAAAAATGATAAAATACCTATGCAGGAGGAAGTTATTAAGAAAATTATGGACTGTGCTGAAATGAGTAAATTGACATTTGGAATTAGAGAACAAGAAGATAAACTATTTTATAAGATATGGGATTTGTTTTATCAATGGTTGGACAAAAAGAATTGGTAATGTAATACAGTAGATAATTTTGTAATAGAAGTTTAATAGATTGATATAAAATATAATGTAGACATATATAACCATTGGATGAAAGTATTTTAATTTTAAGATAAAATTTGGAATATCTCATATAAAATGATGGAATAAATAGTCTAGTCATACATGATTAATAACTGATAAATATATAAGCGTATGTTAGCTTGACAATGTGAAAGTTTATATAAATTATGAGTGATGATGACAAAAAGGATAGCACAAAAGATTTGCAACCAACTGACACACTGTATGTATATAAAATGGAAGATGGTTTTATGTTTTTATGTTTTGTTTGTATGTTTGTCTTAAAATTAAAACTTTTTCAAAAGAGAAAAAGAAAAATTGAATAGAGGACAGTATCAGGAAAATGGCCTTCTAAAGTGGCCCTATACATTGCAGAAAAAAAAAGAAAGAAAATGTCAGATATTTTCCAGACATTACAAGGCAAAACTCAGTTCAACAGAGGACTCCCAATCATTGATAACTATCTGCATTGCAAACTAGCCAAACTGATTGCTACCTCCAATATCCAGATCCATCTTACAAGCAGAGTGGTTCAATCCTGTATCTTTTGGAGGAGGGCGGGACTTGCGTCCCAGCGATACTACGTGCGATTGGGAAGCTCCTGGATCACCATAGATATCTTCTCGGCTGGATGGTCCATTTGGACCTAAACTGTTCCGAAGAGACAGTGAAGGGAAAGAGCACGTCCTGTCGATCCCAGGGACACCGCAAAGTCCCTGGTTGATCCAGGAGAAGCTCTTTTTGCTGGCGGAAAAGAGGCAGCCATCAAGCTGCTGAAGCTGGGACAGCTCAGAAAGAAAGGCAAGATCAGAAGAAGGTATGTCGGTTTGGTGAGAGGTTCTTTCTTATTTACTTATTTCTGAAGAGAACACCCTAATAACTGGAAAGTGAACTTAAAAAGTAAAGAGAACAGTTTATAAGCGGCGAGATTAAGCTCTTCTTAAGATTGATGGCTTTTTTCTTCCTTTTTATTTTTTCCGAAACTATTTGATTTTAAAAGGGACTGGCTTTCCCTCTATGTAAAATAATCTTTTGTTCTGATGGTCTTTTTCCTTTTTTTTCCACCAATATTTTTTTGGATTAAATGTTGCTTATGATTTTAAGAACTTTTTAGAAAAGAGAGCAATATCAATGTGCCTTTTCTCTTTCTTTTTTCCTTTTTTCTTGTTCTTGAGGGGGAGGAGGGAAAGTGAAAGCACAGCCATTTAGAGGCTTGGATATATTGTATTCCTTTCTTCTTCACTTGTTTATCTATGTGAGCTACATTTAAGGATGCAGAGTTCCTTCTTGAAAGAGATACTGGGGTGAACACGACAGATTGTATACACAGGTGCCCATCTGTGAACTATTGATAGCGGAACTCAGAGTTGGAACTGAAAGAAAGAAGACTAAAGTGACCTTGAAAATATATTCTACTGGAAATTTGACTTGATATACTAAAAAAGCCTTGGAGGCAGTAGTTTTTTTTCTTCCTTTGGCTGGACTTGTGGCTGCTCTATCTTTTCCACCCCCACCCCCCCATTGATTGAATTTTTATTGTTTCTTTAATTTTTAGCCAGGAATTTTTCTTTTTCCCTTTTTTTTTTGCCTATGATTTGCTCCTCTTTTTGCTTTTTTTCTCTTTTTTTCATCTTGTTGACTTGCCATTGGATTAGGGTATATAAATACCTGAAGTCTCTTCCCCTTTTTTTCTTTTTTCTTTTTTGAACTGGGAACCACCTGTTGTTGTTGGGTTTTTTTGATAAATTTTTATTGAATAAATACACACAAACATAAAACATAAACAAACAGACATTATTGTTTGAACCTGGTATCGCTAAGCTCGCTTCCGTCTTTATCCTTCAGTTATTAAGTCGAGTCTTTCAAAAAGTTACTGAGTCATTCTTCTGTCTAGCCAACCATAGAAATTGTTCCAAATTTTATAGTAGTCTGTTTCTTCTTTATTTTTTATCTCCTTTGTTAGTTTGTCCATTTCTGCACATAAAATAATCTTTCTCAATAATTCTGCTTCCATTGGAGTATCCTTGTTTTTCCATTTTTGCACAAAAGCCATTGTCGCTGCCGTAATAATATGGATCCTTAGATAAATAATTTCTTTGGGATATGTCTTGGTGGTAATTCCTAACAGAAAAAAATCTGGTTTGAAGTGTATTTCCACTTCACATATTTCCTGAATCCATTTACCTATTTTTTTCCAATATTCTTGGGCCTGATTGCAACTCCACCATACATGATGATAAGTTCCTCTTTCCTTGTTACACTTCCAGCAATTAGGGGAGTGTTTCATGCTTATTTTTGCCAATCTTGCTGGTGGTATATGCCATTTATAGAGTAGTTTATATAAGTTTTCTTTAAAAGGTGTCGCTAAGGTTATTTTTTAATTTCTTGTCCAATTTTTTTGCCAATCGTCTAATTTTATATTATAGCCAAAATTTCTCATCCATGTGATCATTGTTTCTTTAACTTTTTCTTCCTCTAATTTAGCTTCTAATAACACTTGGTATATATTTTTTATCATCTTTTCATCTGGTCCCAATAAGATTTTGTCCAATTCAGTCCTATTTCTACTAATGCCCGATTCTTTCTTACCCTTTAAATACTTAGATTAGAGTTGCAAATAGGCCCACCATTCCAGCTCTATTCCCTGATCATTCAATTGCTGTCTGGATTGTAATTCCCCTTTTTCATCCAATAATTCCTCATAAGTAATAATTTTGTCATATCGTAATAAATGTGGTTGCATTAATGCTTCTAATGACAATAGCCAAATGGGTGTTTCTATGTACATTTGCCTTTTGATTTTAAACCATGTATTTAGAAGCATCTGTCTTACTTTGTACCTGTATGTAGCTATACTTGTATGTAGCTATACTTGTATGTAGCTATATCCTTTTAAATTGTCTTGCCAGAGGAAGGTATGCCATCCCGACTGGAGGTTGTACCCTTCTAATATTAATATTCTTTTGTTTGTGTGGTTAATCCAATCTTTAATCCATGTTAGAATTGCAGCTCTGTAGTACAACTCCCAGTCGGGAAGGCCAAATCCACCTCTCTCCGTGGCATCCTGCAACAATTTTAATTTCACCCTCGATTTTTCCTTTTGCCAGATGAAGTCTGATACCAGTCTATTCAGTCTGTCAAAAAAGGTTCTTTCTAACTTTATGGGGGCGTTTTGGAAAAGGAATAAAATTTTGGGTAGGATATTCATTTTTATCGTAGCTATTCTTCCCATAAAAGATAAATTTAATTTATACCATTTTCCCATATCATCAGTTATTTGTTTTATTAGTGGGTCATAATTATCTTTTTTAAGTGTACTATGTTTGGCTGAGATTATAATTCCTAAATATTTTATTTTATCTACTATTTCAATACCCATTGTTTCCACCAATAGTTTTTTATGTTTATTTGTCATATTTTTAGTAATCATTTTTGTTTTGCTCTTATTGATCTTTAAGCCCACCACTTCTCCAAATTCTTCTAGGTTTTCTAATAACTTTAGTCCCGAGGTTTGTGGTTCTTCTAAAATAAAGAGTAAATCATCAGCAAAAGCTTGTAATTTATATTCTTCACTTTTTATTTATAGACCTTTTATATCATTTTCTTTTTTATTGTTCTAATTAGGGCTTCTAGTGTCATAATAAAAAGAAGTGGGGACAGTGGGCATCCTTGTCTAGTTCCTTTTTGAATTTGAAATTTGTCCATTAGATCCCCATTTATCAGAATTGTAGCTTCCTGTTTTTGATATATGGCCAGAATCACATTTATAAATTTTGGTCCTAGGTTCATATATTTACTTTGTTGCAAAATAAAGTCCCATTTAACATTGTTGAATGCCTTTTTAGCATCCAAAACAGTAGTGCAGCTTGCTCGGCACTATGGTCCTCGTAATATTCTAACACATCTAGCGTTGTTCTGATGTTATTTTTAAGTTGTCTGTGGGGAAGAAATCCATTTTGGTCTGTAGATATGAATTCATTAAGTATTTTTTTAAGTCTTTCAGCCACAATTGTCATAAAAATTTTATAATCGACATTGAGTAAGGAAATTGGTCTATAGTTTCCTGGGTCTATTAGATCACTTCCCACTTTAGGGATAATGGTTATCTTTGCTTCTTGCCATGTTTTAGGGCCTTTAGCTTTATCTAAAACCTCATTGAATATTTTTAACATTTTATTCCCTAATATGTCTTGTTGGGATTTATAAATTTCAGCAGGCAGGCCATCTGGTCCTGGAGCTTTATCGGTTTTCTGCTTATTAATTGCCCAATAGACCTCTTGCATTGTTATTTTACAATTTAAAAGTTCTTTATCTTCATCTGTTGTTGTTTTTTGAGACCTTCCTTTATTCTTCTCTACTTCTTTTCTATTTTTGTATACAAGTGGAACTAATTGGATTAAGGTGTACAAGAGCCTGAAGAATTTTTTTGTTTCTTTATTTTTTTATTATTATTTTTAAATTTTTACTTCTTTCCCCTTTTGGTCTACTTATTTTTATTATTTTTGGAGGGCCCTCTGTTTTTTTTGGGCCCTACTAGGAAATAACTATAAAATGAGTAGAAAAGCAATAGCTCCAGGCTCTCAATCAACAACTCCTGCTTCTTCACCATCTGAAGGTCAGCGATCAATACAGGCGATGTTGCAACAGGAAAAGGAAAAAGAGAAGGAGGATACATTACAGAAGATTTTGCAAGGAATTCAAATTCTACAGACAAAAGTAGAAAATGTTGAAAAGAGTAATGAGAATATCTCCCAAATAATTGAACAGACAAATCAAAAGGTGGAGAAGATTCAGCAGAAAATAGATAAGACGGATGAAAAAGTTGAAAATATTCAACAGAAAATTGGAAAGACAGATGAGAAAGTGGAAAATATCCAAGAGATGATGACCAAATATGATGAAAAGATTAAGAAAATTGAAGAGCAGGATGAACAAAGAGATAAGGAAATTGGAAATATTAATATCAGATTGACTGAAGTTGAAAAAGACAGGATTGAATCATTGAGAGGAGAAATGGACAGGTCAGAATTTTACTTGAGCTTTCAAAATGTGGAGGAAGAAAAGGGTGAAAACCTCACTGGAAAAATGATAGAAATATTGGCGGAAGCACTAGAAATAACAAAAGAGAAAATGATGGATGGAATGGATGAAGAGTTTCGTGTACACACAAGATATGCAATGAGGAATAAGCTACCAAGAGAAGTCCATATTAGATTTACTAAGAAAATTATTAAAACACAAATTTTGCAAATGACAAGAGAAAAGACATTAAAGTATAAAGAGAAAGAAATTGTGGTGCTGAAACAGGTACCAAGAAGAGTAAGGGAGATGAGGAGAGAGTACCTCTTTCTAACCAAAGAACTGCTTAGAAGAGGACTAAATTATAGATGGTTGATACCAGAAGGCGTCCTGTTTACATGGTGGGAATAAAGACACAGAATCAACTTGGTTGAAGAGGCAGAATTATTTTACTATGAATATATTAGAGGAAAGGAGGAAGATACAAGAAAAGAAGAGCCCCTGATTGAACCTCCAAAAGAGTTGATAGCAGTAATTGAAAAAGAAAAAGAAAAAGAAAAAGAAGAAGGCACAGTAGGCAGGGTGCCCAGAGAACAAAGAGAAATAAGATCTACCAGAGCAATAAATCCGTCTTACAAAATCTAAAATGGAGGAAAGAAAATTGGTTATGATGAATATAAATGGACTTAACCATTAAAAGAAGGAAAGTATTCCACAAATTGGAGAAATTAAAATTTGATATAATTTGCTTACAAGAAGTACATATTAAAAAACAACATGAACATGTATTGAAACAAAAAAAGTTAGGAAAATTGTTTACCTCATTGGCACAATGTAAAAAAAGAGGCGTGGTTCTATATATTAAAGAAACAATTTCGGCTGAATTAATTTATACAGATGATGATGGAAGAATCTTAATGGTAGAAATAATGGACAATAATACTAAAACACTTTTAATAGCAATATATGCTTCAAATGACCACCAAGAGGAATTTTATAACAAACTCCATAAAAAAATAATTGAACTGGACTATGTTAATTTATGCATGATGGGAGATTTTAATGGAATGAGCAGCTGGATTATAAATCACTACCATAATCCTTTTTCAAATGATAGAAGAAATAAATTTAAAAGATGCATGGAGAGAGAGAAATATAGGAAATAAACAATATATATTTTACTCAAACAGGCATGAATCATGGTCAAGAATAGATATGATATGGACATCAGCTGATCTATTTTTAATATACAAAAATTGAAATAGAAGCAAGTATTTGGGCGATCATAATCCAATGATTATTATTTGGAAAGGACAAAAGATGAGATCTAGATGGACATTAAACAATAAGATATTAAAGGAAGAAGATTTTAAACAGAAAATGGAGAGAGAACTGGTATTCTTTTTTAAAGAAAGTAAGAAAGAGGATACATCATTACAGAATCTCTGGGACACGATGAAGGCCTATACAAGAGGCTTGATAATTGATTATACAAGGAAAAGAAATATCAAACAAAAAAGACTTTCAAAACATTAGAAGAAGAATTTAAAAAACTGAAAAAAGAACTACAGAAATTTCCACAAAAAAATATGTTAAAATCAAAATGGATATAACCAAACATAAAATGGAATTAATGGGAAAAGAAGAGCTAGCCCAAAAGATTAAAAATGCTAAACAGAATTATTTTGAGGACGCAAACAAACCAGGAAGATGGTTCGCCTATAAATTAAGAAAGGAAAGAGAATCAAGGAAAATTAGCCATTTAATAGATGAAGAAGGACATCCTTGTTACAGAAATGAAGGGAAAAAAATAATTATACAAGACTATTATGGAAAATTGTACTATCAAGAGAGTATTCAAGACGAAAAAATTAAACAATATATACAAAAGGCAAAGCTACCACAGATACCCAAAGATATTGAAATAATGTTAGAAGAGAATATAACAATGATGGAGTTAACAGAAGCCTTAAAGAAACAAAACACAGGGAAAGCACCAGGCCTGGATGGTTTACCAGTGGAATTTTATAAGACCTTTCAGGAGGTGTTAAACCTCCAATTATTAGAAGTTATGAATGAAGTCATGCAAGAGAAGAGAATACCAAAGACTTGGTCAGAAGCTTATATCACACTTATACTGAAGGAAGACACAGACTTACAACAAGTTAAAAATTATAGGCCTATTTCCCTATTAAATTCAGACTATAAAATCTTTGCTTCAATTTTGGCAGAAAGACTGAAAAGATACTTAAACAACTTTATACATGTTGATCAAAATGGGTTTCTGCCAAAAAGACAAATTAAACATAATATGAGAATAATTCTGGACACTCTGGAGTACTATGAGGCACATCCTGAAAAGCAAATGGCCTTGATGTTTCTGGATGCTCAAAAACCTTTGATAACGTGAGTTGGCTTTATGTTACTACAATTGACACAAATGGGCTTTGGCAAAAATTTTATATGTGCTATTGAGACTATATATTTTGAACAAACCACAAGGGTTTTGATAAATGGAGAATTGACAGACCCTATAAATATAAGAAAAGGGACTAGACAAGGCTGCCCACTGTCGCCCCTGCTGTTTGTGTTAACCTTAGAAGTGTTAAACAGGTGCATCAGAGAAGATAAACAAATAAAAGGAATGAAAATTTAAAAAGAAGAATATAAGTTACAAGCCTTTGCAGATGACCTGGTATTTATATTAGAGGACCCACTGGAATCAGCACTTAAGCTAATTGAAAGAATAGAAGAGTATGGAGAAGTAGCAGGGTTGAAAATTAATAAAGACAAAACAAAGATACTAACAAAGAATATGTTAGCGAGACGGAAGAAAGAATTGGAAGAAGCTTTAGAAATACAGGTCACAAGTAAGGTTAAGTATTTAGGGATATATATATATTACAGCAAGATGTAGTACACTGAAGGAGGATAATTACATTAAACTTAAACAGCAGATAGCGACAGACTTGGAAAAATGGAAAAACTTACAACTATCATTGATTGGGAGAATATCAACAATTAAGATGAATGTATTGCCTAGAATTCTATACTTATTCCAGACAATTCCAATCAGACTAGGGAAAGAGTTCTTCAAAGACTTAAATAGAATGATGTTGAAATACATATGGCAAGGCAAAAAAGCAAGAATAAAACTTAAGTTATTGCAGGATGAAAGACTAAGAGGGGGGTTTGCTTTGCCCAATTGGGAACTATACTACCAGGCAGCAAATTTGATGTGGGTAAAAGATTGGATAACACTAAGGAATACTAGATTATTGCCTCTAGAAGGATGTGACTTGCTATTGGGTGGCATGCATTCCTTTGGTATAAGGGAACTAAAACACAAGGGCATTTTAGAAGATGTTATATTCGAGAAGCTTTGTTTTTAAACTGGGAGAAGATTAAAAAACAACATTACTTGAAAATTCCAACATGGATATCTACTATTGAAGCCTTTTCATATCCTGTAATATATAAAAAGGAACAAACAGTTAGATATGGTGAGATATTGAATGAAAGGGGTGAACTTAAATCTATGCAAGCGTTGGAAGAACAAGGTATAAAAATGAATTGGTTTTCATATTTGCAAGTACAATCTAGATTTGATAAAGATATTAAAGTAGAAGGTATTTATAACAAACTGACTAGGTTAGATAAAATATTGATGGGTACTGATGAAAAGGTGATTAAAAAACTTTATGGATATTTTTTAGAATTTAAAATGGAAGAGGAACAAGTTAAAGAAATAATGATTGCTTGGGGGGGAATTTTGGATATGGGATAGACCTAGAGAAATGGGAAAAATTATGGTCTCAGAATTATAAAATCACAATGCCAACTGCTTATAAAGAAAATTTGTATAAGATGTTTTACAGGTGGCACTTACCCCGATGAGAATTGCAAGAATGTTCAAGAATAAATCAGATAAATGTTGGAAATGTCATCAGATACCTGGATCATATTACCATATGTGGTGGACTTGTTCAGATGCAAAAAAGATATTGGACTAAAATCCACATATGGTTGGGAAAAAATGAAGAGGCAATACAGAAGATATTACAAGCAGTAGGTGAGATTGGAAAAAGAACTGAGAAAATTGAACAGAAATTAGACAAGACAGATGAAATATATAGGCTTTACAGCAAACAATGGAGAAATACGGTGAGAGGATGAAGAAAATTGAAGAGCAGCAAGAACAAAGAGACAAGGAAGAATGTTCAAGAATACATCGGATAAATGTTGGAAATGTCATCAGATACCTGGATCATATTACCATATGTGGTGGACATGTTCGGATGCAAAAATATATTGGACTAAAATCCACATGTGGTTGGAAAAAATGATACAACAACACATAGACCTGAAACCAGAAATATTTTTATTGGGAATTATACCAGTTATCTACATTAAAGAGTTGAAATATTTGATTGTAAATGTTTTAACAGCAGCTAGAATTGTATTTGCCAAAAATTGGAAGAATGATAAAATACCTATGCAGGAGGAAGTGATTAGGAATATTATGGACTGTGCTGAAATGAGTAAATTGACATTTGAAATTAGAGAACAAGAAGATAAACAATTTTATAAGATATGGGATTTGTTTTATCAATGGTTGGATAAAAAGACTTGGTAATGCAATAGATTACATAATTTTGTAATAGAAATATAATAGGTTGATATAAAATATAATGTTGACATATATAACCATTGGATGAAAGTATGACATAAATTTTAGATTAAAAATATATCTTGTATATATGATGAAATAGTTTAATTGTATACAAGTAATAATTGATAAATACATAATGTCTTATTGATAATATGAGAAATTTTCTTTTTGATAAATTGTGAGTGATGATTATGAAAGGATGACACAAAGGATTTGTAAGCAACTGACACACTGTATGTATATATGGAAGATGGTTTTTTATGTTTTGTATGTCTTGTTTGTATGTTTGTATCAAAAATAAAAAAACTTTTTTATAAAAAAAAATCCTGTATCTTTTTATTGTGTCCTACCCATGAATTCTCTGCATGGTTCTTGGTGGTCTTAAAGCTGTGCTATTACATAATTCCAACTCTGGCCGAGAATTCCCTGGCTCCTTTACTTCTTATATTCCCTCCCCCTTCTCCAGGATTTTTCTTCTCATAGAGGTGCACTTGTAATCAAAGTGCTGTTGCTGTTAGTTGCGAAGTTGTATCTGACCCATCACGACTCTATGTACAATGTTCCTCCAGGCCTTCCTGTCCTCTACCATCCTACAGAATCAATTTAAGCTCACACTGACTGCTTCAGTGACTCCATCCAGCCACCTCTCTCTGCCATCCCCTTCTTCTTTTGCCCTCAATCTTTCCCAGCATTATGCTCTTCTCCAGTGAGTCCTTCCTTTTCATTAGATGGCCAAAGTATTTGAGTTTCATCTTCAGGATCTGGCCTTCTAAACAGTCAAGGTTGATCTCCTCTAGGACTGATGGGTTTGATCGCCTTGCAGTCCAAGGGACTTGCAGGAGTCTTCTCCAGCATCATAGTTCAAAGGCCTCAATTCTTTGGCACTCAACCTTTCTTATGGTCCAACTTTCACAGCCATACATTGCAACTGGGAAAACCATAGCCTTTACTGTACACATTTTTGTTGGTAGAGTGATGTCTCTGCTTTTTATTATGTGGTCTAGATTTGCCATAGCTTTCTTTCCCAGGAGCAAGTGTCTTTTAATTTCTTGGCTGTAGTTACCATCTGCAGTGATCTTGGAACCCAGGAAAATCAAAGTGTACTTTTTTTTAATTCTGTAAAGCTGCTACAAAGTAAATAAATATCACATCAAAGGATTATGCTTTGTTATGCAGTACTGCTTTGACCATTATTTTTAATTAAAAGATTCTAAAAAAATAAATTTGAATGTACCAAGAGCTTGTGGGAATGCTAGTGCCCACATTGCTTACCAATGACTGTTTTAGCTTGATCACTTCAGATGTCTGTCTCTTCTCTATCCTCCTCTTTGATAGACAGTATTAATGAGAAACATCCTTACATGATTTTAGCTGTTGATATGAAATGTTATATCTCTCATTGGCGTACCTATTGTGTCCTAAGCATGTGTGTGCATATGTGTGTGTGTATATATGTGGGATGTCACTGTTCATTTGACTGTGCATTTTCCTTTCTTTTCCAATAGCTAGACTTGTGCCCAGGTAAGTGACAAATCCATCTTTTAGAGATCAATTACAGTGTCTGGCTGCAAACCTTCAAAATCCAATTATCTCCAAATAAATTTTAAAAATGAAAAATAGAAGCAATCAAATGCATAAATCAAATGGGAAATGGTGCAAACATTCAAATAATCAGAGGAATTTTAACCCCATTTTTATTTTGCCACCCCAATTCTGTCAATTATTTATTCCATTGCAATGTTATCATTCCAGTTTATCTTTGTTTTGCTCTGGAATAACCTGATCTATTTGAGTTTGCCTAATTGTTCTAATTTCTTCTGGCAATCTGAAACTCAATACTGCCCTAGCAGGGATTAGTTCAACACAACAGCATGAGTACATCATGCCCCCAGTTTTCTAATCCATGTGCAATCATGCGTCTCCTTTGCATGATGGAAAACTACATCTCCTGTCTATAAGATTTCAACAGTGTCCCTTTCCTATAGTGCTAGCAGACAATTTAAATTCTTTTCTTCTTCATTTTAAAATGCTAATGCATTGATCATTCTGGATGACAACAGAAATTCATTAGAAGAAGCTTATCCTACAATTAGATCAAGTGAAAATACTGAAGTGAGGATGCTGAGAAGATATTGAGGTTTGTGAAAATGTAGAACAATAGATATTTTATGGTGTTAAAGACTGACATATTTATAATAACATAAACCTATGTGTATTACAGGTTATTTCTTTTAGATACTATCTGACTATTTGTCTGTCTGCTGCTGATAGGTTTATAAGGGACCCTGATCTGATGGGATCTTCACTTGGTGTGACTTCACCATCACAAAGACCTACTGACCACATGAAGCCCTTATAAACAGAAGAACACTACACTGGCATCCCCTAAACTCCACTGAAGATGTTACCTAACCTGGTAATGAAACATTTGGAACAACCCACAACCAGGACAATGAAATTTTATCCTCATTTTCTTTTGTATTTTGGTATCTTATATTATTAATAAATAAATAAACAAGAAAACAAAGAGGAGAGAGGAACCAAACCATTTCCATGGGCAGTCTCTCCTGCAAACTCATCAAGCTCCTTTGTGTAGCATGCTTGTGGTTGTTGGTGCTAATGTATTATTTTGGTGTATATTTCCCATTATGTGTGTTTTTACTCTTTTGTAATTCCTTCTCCTTATTTTGTCTGTTTTACAAGGGGGGGGGATGAAAAACAACAGGACAACATGTAAGGACTGTAATGGTAATCACATTTTGTCTACTTCAGTGTTGCCGCTGAGGGGAGGATTTTAGATAGAGGGATTTGTGTAGTCAAAACGAAATACTTTCTCTTGGGAACCAAGGACATTCTCACACCTGGTCAGAAGAGAGCAGAGTGATGCCACCTGGTTGTCAGACTGCACAATGATTGGACTGTATAACTGATAGTTTTGAGAAAGTAGAAAATCTTTTACTTTTAATAAGGTGAAAACCACAGGAGTTTCAGAGGCAGTTTTCATCAAATATGTGCCAATATGATATTTCCAATAAAAGAAATATTTGAAGAACTCAGTTGCTTGTGATCTATTTATTACTTGGAACCCAGACAGACAGTACTGTTGCAACTTAAATGGTCATTGAACAAGGCAGTCAGTAAGTAAGGGCCATCTGTAATGTCTTTTTATTGAGGTCTCTCACATCTCTTTCTTCTTTCTTCTCAAGTCCCAAGTATTTTATGGGCTGAAATATAGTGGCCAAGGAGAATTTTTAATTTTTCCAAATCCTTGAACTCACTGAATTATAGCAAATTGGTCAGGGTTCTTGCATGCTTGTTCTAAAACCAGAACAAAATAATTTAAAAAGTACATAAATTGGCTCTAGTGTAGCTTGACCATAAGTCATTTGAACCAACTAGAATAATAGTCCAATTCTAGCTGAAATAATTCCATGTTTTTAAATATTTTTTTATTTTTATAACAACAACAAAAACAAACAAATAAAACCTTTCTGTTCATCAGTATGTCAGTTGGGTACACATTTATTTGTGCACATAATACCATCATCATACATATTTTACTTATATATGTTTATAATCCTTCTAATCAGTATTTTATATCACATATATCACTTATTATATTAGCCTTAACATTATATTTATTAATTTTCAATAATATATTTCACATTCATTTTCTTACTCTAACTCATTCATTTATTAGTAATAAATATTATACTGTACTTACATATTTCAATTTCTTACACTTCTATCTAGCCATTCATAAAATAAATTCCAAATTTTATAATAATCTTTTTCCTCTTGTTCTCTAATTGCCATTGTCAATCTACTCATTTCTGCACATTCCATTATTTTCTTAATTATTTCCTCATCCATCAGAATTTTCTCATTTTTTCAATTTTGTGCAAATACAATCCTAGCTGCTGTTAATACATTGATAATCAAGTAGGTTAACTCTTTGTTGTAACCCTCAGGCAAAATTCCCAATAAAAATGTCTCTGGTTTTAAATCTATAGATTGTTTTATCATTTTCTCCAGGCACATATGTATTCTAGTCCAATATTTTTTAGCTTCTGTGCATGTCCACGTATGGTAGTATGATCCTGGTAACTTCTGACATTTCCAGCACTTCTCCAACTTATCTTTAAACATCTTGGCAATTCTCGTTGGGGGTAAGTGCCACCTGTAAAACATCTTATACAAATTCTCTTTATAAGCTGTTGACATAGTTAATTTATAGTTTCTAGACCATAGTAACTGCCATTTATCCAAGTCTATTCCATATCCAAAATTTTTCCCCCATGTAATCATTGATTCTTTAACTTGTTCTTCCTCTAATTTCACTTCTAGTAAATAATCATACAATTTTTTAATCAACTTCTCTTCAGTGCCTGTTAGGATTTTATCAATTCCTTATAAAATCCAGCCACCTTAATGTCTTTCTCATAACTTGTATGTATTTGCAAATATGAATACAAATTCATTTTTATCCCTTGTAACTCTAATTCTTGCTTTGTTTTGAGTTCACCCTTTTCATTTAAAATTTCTTCATATCTAACATGTGTTTCTTTTTAATAATCTGTGGAAATGTGAAAGCTTCTAATGTTGATAGCCAGACTGGTATTTTCGTATAGTGATAATCTCTTATTTTTTTCCATACTGTTAATAAAGCATCTCTAATGTAATGTCTCTAAAATGAAATAATTGCATGCAGATTTATCAAAATCCACTCAAGGTTTGAATCAGTAGCTGTTGTCAAACCTGAAAATGGAGTGTGAATAAACGTATCTTGTTGGAAAATCACCTGGATATGTTTTCCCTTATCCCAAATCCATGTTAAACTGCAAATGAATGCATGTCTATAGCTACAAGCATCAATAGCTTTATTTTCCTCAATGCGCTTGTTTTGATAAATAAGAATGTGCACCTTATTGGGACTGGAATTTGGGTAGATCTTATATACTTCATTTTGCTGATACACCACAGATGCTTCCCAAAGGCATTTTCATACTGACAAACTTTTAAGTTTTTGGGTAACAAGATTGTTTTTTTCTTTTACAACTTTGAATAAGATGTAAATCAGCTACCTTTCTTTTTCAAGAAAAACAAGAATGCTTCCAAAAGTGATTTCCAGATAGAATTGTACAAATCCTTCAAAAGGAATGTTTTGCAATGCTGCTTTCTAAGGATTTGCTTAAACCTATTGTCAGAAATAATATTTTGCTATGAAGACCCTTTAGTGACTAAATTGAATCAACAGGACACAAGATCAAATATAACAACAGGATAAGAGTAGACAATTTGGCTCCTTCTAGATTTTATACTCCATCTCCCAAATTTCCTGGCTGGTGATCAGGGAATATGATAGTAATCAAACAAAATGTCAGAGGAATAGCAAGTTGCCAATGTTCCAGTAGAAGATAGAAAAAGTATATATATATATATAGAATGAAAACTATTATATTTTATGTATAATTTACTTGTGAGAAGCCAGGCAGGGACCTAAGACTTATAAGTATGTTGTGTTAGTTGCGAAGTCATGTCCGATCCATCACGATCCCATGGACAATGTTCCTCCAGGCCTTCCTGTCCTCTACCATCCCCTGGAGTCCATTTAAGCTCACGGCAACTGTTTCAGTGACTCCATCCAGCCACCTCTCTCTGCCATCCCCTTCTTCTTTTGCCCTCAGTCTTTCCCAGCATTATGCTCTTCTCCAGTGAGTCCTTCCTTCTCATTAGGTGGCCAAAGTATTTGAGTATAATTGATCTTATTGATCTTATAGCTACACAATACAGTTTAAATGGCAATTGCATTATTGTTTCTGAATTTTCCCAGTATATGATATCTGAATAGAATTTGACTAATCACTCCTCATATAATAAACCAGTTGTGCCTGAATTATAATACTAGTAAAAGCTACATAGAGATGCATCCACTAACTTTTATAAGTTTATATCTTAGAATCATATGATTGAACTTTGGTGCCTTATGGTCTAATTCTCAGTGCAAAGCAGGAATCATCAGACCATCACAGACAAATGGCTGCCCAATCTTTCTTGGAAAACTTCCAGAGTTAGAGCACACATGCCTCCAGAAGGCAGGCTGTTCCATTGTTTAATGACTCCCATGATCATGAACTTCCTTCTTATTTCAAGTTTGGAGCTTTCTCTGTAAAGCTTCTACTCACTTGGTAATTGTCCTAACCCTGGGACTATGGAAAATAAATCCATATCCTATTTTCTCTGACATTATTGAAGACAGCTATGATGCTTCAACTTAGAACAGAGGTTTTCAAATTTGACAGCTTTAAGACTTGTGAACTTCAACTCCCAGAATTCCTCCTCCAGTCATGTTAGCTCAGGAATTCTGGGAGTTGAAGTCCACAAGTCTTAAACTTTCCAAGTTTGAAGACCCTTGCATTAGAACATAAAATGGTTTTAACCACTCACCATAGGATTTTGCCTCAAGACCTCAGCCTCTTTGTTCCAGTTGCTCAGCATTCTTACTCAGCATTGCCCACATTATGGGTACAGCATGGAGACAGCATTGGTCACGCTGGTGGATGATCTCTGGAGAGCGCGGGACAGAGGACTTTCGTCTGTCCTGGTCCTATTAGATCTCTCAGCAGCTTTCAATACCATCAACCATGGTATCCTATTGTGGCGCCTCAGAGGGTTGGGAGTGGGGGGCACTGTTCTGCAGTGGTTCTCCTCCTACCTTTCGGGGCATTCGCAATCGGTGTTGGCAGGGGGGCAGAGGTCAACCCCAAGGGCACTCATTTGTGGGGTCCCTCAGGGGTCGGTCCTCTCGCCCCTCTTCTTCAACATCTATATGAAGCCGCTGGGTGAGATCATCCGTGGTTTTGGGGTGAGGTATCATCAGTATGCTGATGATACACAGTTGTATATCTCCACCCCAAACCAAATCAGTGATTCCCTCTCTGTGATGTCCCGTTGTCTGGATGTGGTACAGATCTGGATGGGCAGGAACAAGCTACAGCTCAACCCAGCCAAGAGTGAGTGGCTGTGCATACAGGCATCTCGGGCCAGTCAACAGATTCCATCTTTGGTCATAGGGGGAGAGGTGTTGCCCCTGTGGACAGGGCACGAAACTTGGGAGTCCTCCTGGACTCACGGCTCAGTTTGGAGGAGCAGGTGGGGGCTGTGGCCAGAGGTGCTTTTGCCCAGGTTTGACTGGTTTGCCAGTTACACCCATATCTGGACTGAGATGTCCTTCGCACAGTCACTCATGCACTTGTTACGTCCCGACTTGACTACTGTAACGCTCTCTATTTAGGACTGCCCTTGCATACCATCCGGAGGTTTCAGCTGGTGCAGAATGCGGCCGTGCAGGTTGTGATGGGAGTCTCCCAGTACTCCCATATTACACCCCTCCTGTGCGAGCTGCACTGGTTGCCGGTTGTCCTCTGAGTGAGATTCAAGGTGTTGGTATTAACATTCAAGGTCCTTCATGGCAAGGGTGCAGGGTATTTGCGGGAGCGTCTCCTGCTGATATCGAATACCAATCGCCCTGTGTGTGCACACAGATGGGGACTCCTTGGGGTGCCGTCCATGAGACAGTGTCAGCTGGTGGTGCCCCGGGGAAGGGCCTACTCTGTCGCAGCTCCTTCCTTGTGGAACCAACTACCTCTGGAGCTCCGTTTGGCTCCTGATCTCTGCTCTTTCCACTGTGATTTGAAAACCTGGCTGTTTGAGCAGGCCGGGCTGCACTGACCTCTTGGGGGTGGGGGTTAAAATTGTTTTAAATTTTAAATTAGTTTTAAATTAGTTTACCTATTGGGCTTGTTTAAGTGTAATTCTTTTTAATATATTTATTGTTGTATTTTAGTTGTGAGCTGCCCCGAGTCCTGTCAGAGAGGGGGCGGCATACAAGTCCAATTATAAATAAATAAATAAATAAATAAATAAATAAATAAATAAATAAATAAATAAAAAGTGGAGACAGGACTTCAGGTGCAGCATATACTAGTAGAACTATTGCTCTGTTGAGGCAGTCCAATATTGCGTTGACTATTTTGGCTGCTGAAGGACATTGCATATTTGATAAGGAAGACTTTCTAGCAGAAATAGGACCTATTGGATCAGCCAAGAGGTGAACTAGCCTAGCATTCTGTATCCTGTGGTGGCAAAATGAATCCAGGAAAATAACAGAAGGGAAATAACTCTTTTTCATTGTTGCTCCCTACCATTTGGCATGCTACCCATTGATTACAGAGACAGAGTAACAGCCATTAAGCCTCACAGCCATTAACAGAACAGTGTATGGCTTTATCCCAGTCCCTTTTAAATAGTGCCTAAAGTGGTGACCATCATAATGTCTGATAGCAGGAATTTTGAAGATTTAACAGTTCTGGGGTATGCATGTGCGCAAAAGTTCTCTGCATTTAATTTCAATACTGTAGATAATTTGAATTTAATTTCATGAAGGATGGAAAAATCTCATTCTTATCAACATTTTCCAGGCCATGCATTATTTTCTATAACTCTGTTGCATCTTTTCTTGTCAATCTTAGCTCCAAAAAGACAATGGGACTGGTCAAAATTCTGATTTGGATGTTTAAGTCGAGGGCCACTTGATCAAATCTGCAAATCCAAATGATTTTCTGAGTTGGATTGACAGTTTGAACTGAATAAATGAACTGGATGTCCTTAAAAACCCTGTCATTTTGAAAAATTATGCCAAATTGATCTGTACTTTGTATCCAGATTGGTACATACTTTGAATCTATGTGTCAGACTGATTCAAATTGTTAAATTGGATTAAATCAGCAATTCTAATCAAATCAGAAATTCTCTTCTAAAAGGCTCCAGTCACTATAATCTTTCTTCACACTCTCCTTCAATATGTATGGATGGTTTACACACACACTCCTTTCTTTGCAGTTTGTTCCCCTAGAAGAACATAAAATTTATCTATCTGTCTGTCCATCCGTCCAAACACATGTAGCCCTGCTTACAACTGCTTGCATCACAGAAAGGTATAGGAGTGCCAGAAAGGACTTGCCTTTTCCTCCCCACAGAGCCAGGAAATGCAGATCTGGTCCCATTGGTCTGTTTTCAGAAACTGAAATTCTCTCTGCCAGAGCTGTTTGCTCAAAGCCTCCCTTCTCCTAGTTGCTAATGTATTGATTATGTTGGCAGCACACCTCACATTGTATTATTTATAAGAGAGAGAGAAAAATACTTTCCTCCCTCAACAGTGTTCTCTGGCTGCAAGAACTATCTCACCATGATTTTAGTTATGTTTCCATAGCTACCTTATAAATGTGGTTTGCTCCATTTTAAAGTCAACTAGCACCACATACATGCAGATACATTAACAAATGAAATACTTTCAAGCTAATCTCTGGACTTGCCTATTACTGCCTCATTTGTATGCAATGTGTATGTATGCTGCATAAATAATTGGGGAACTTGATTCTCGCTGGAGGTATGTGTGTCTTTCTCTCTCTGGGTGTAGGAAGGTTAGGTGGTGAGGTGTTTGAAAGAAGGCGTCCTGGCATTTTCCCCCTGTAGTTTGTATGCTGTAGTCAACATTTATAATATTAGATATATTTTATAGATTTTCTTTAAAAAAGAAAAAAAAAGAAAATATAGGACGTTTAAAGTAGGATGGTGTCCTCTAGTGGCTATTGGAATATTTGCAAAGGGAAATCTACATAATTAAACTATCCAGAAGACAGAAAACAAAAGCACTACTCCATCTTTCACAATCAAATATCTAAGGTGTAATAATCCTATTATATAAAGATTTTTTTTAATTTAGAATTTTGTTATGAAAATCCAGCTTTGTGGGAGGCATTATGTGTAGATAATTAGTCTTTGGTCAAACAGAATTTATAGTATTTCTTTCAATAGTCTGCAGGAGTTTTTTGGATACACTTTGGAATATTCTTTTCCAATCAAATGCCTTCCAGGTATTCTGTACTATAATTATAATACACATGAATGCTTATTATCATACAGATCACATGACAACAAAAACACAGTGCTTCACAAACATGTGGCTATGAAAACATGCCATCATTTCAGTTCTTAAAAGTTACTTAAAAGAAATATGGTGAATCTCTGTAAACTAGAAAAAATGAATAGAACAAAGAACATTGGAAGACAGCCAGGGTGCTGACAGAAAAGTGTTCTAAGTTCATTGATTTATTCAATTCTTATTCTAGTTTTCAGAAATTCATTAACAATGAATCCTGTCAAGAGTCCAGAGGCCTTTCCGTACCACCAATATTTTCATTCTATAGAGTCTCAATAAAAGAAAAATATCAGTCCAACCTACGGTCATTATCCCTAGCACTGGCTATGAAATACTGAAATAAGGAACAAAGGATGTCAATCATTGCTTCACCCCCAACAGCCATAAATCCTGAGGTTAAAATTAACACCTGCCATTCTCAATCCACAAAAGAATGAAAGAAATTGCTAGCAGTCTACCTGCAAACTAATTTATATTGCATGAAATTGCCTTGCTGAGTTTGGGAGTGGGTGAGGACGAAATCTGAGCAGCTGAATTTTGCAGTCATCAAGCCTTCATTTCCCATATCTAGTATCAGTCCTTCTCAAGCTTGGCAACTTCATAAATCCTGGACTTCAACTTTTTCCAGACAGCATTCTGAGGTAGATGAAGGCTAGGAGTTTAGAGCTAGGAGTTCCCTCTAATGTGAAAAAAGAAATCTCCCACAAGCTCTGCAAAAATGTTAAATGTTGATGCATTGCAAAAGAATAAGCAGTTTCTGCAGTTTCAATGTCACCACAACTAAACAAGAAATAACATCAGCTCAGCACAGTTGATGAGCATAGATGATGCTATGAGATTAGATACATCTGGAATGCTATCTAACCAATCCACAGTTCCTCCATGTGGAAGAACAGAATATTTTGGTTGGCCTTGGAGTCCTCCCAGCACAGAGGGCAAGACTGTTTTACTTCAGCTTCAAGGAGGAACTATTATAATGATGGAGTTACTTTACATTCCTAATCTGATCTGACTGAAGTAAGAATTAGTGTCTCGGGTTACCTTCAACTGTAAATGTGCTAACTCTGCTATAGGAAACACTGTTTTTCTTGGTCCTCTGATTTATAGAACATGTAATAAGAGCCAGCAGCTGAAATATTCATCATGCTCTATGCTCAGGATTAAGGAGATTTGTATTTTATTTTAATCAGTTTTGTGTTTTACAACAATAATTCAACAGAAGTGTAACAGTTTTAATGGATATGATGGCACAGAACTGTTCCCTTATACACAGCCAGCCAGATTCATCCTAGGTAGGATAGGACTCACCATTTGTGGAGTTCCTGGAAGTGACTTAATCTTCATTGCCACACAAGAATAAAGCCAAGTAGGCTGGAGCAATAGCTAGCATGCATTTATTAATTTGATGCAGGGTAACTTATTTTCTGAAATATCAAAAAGTATTTTTTTGTCTTGAGTGATGCTTAACTCCTATTCTCTTAATATGTACCATATTGCCATACAAATCCCTTGCAACAGCATAGAAGACATTTCTTTTCCCCAGAATTTTGTCCACTTCTCAGTTAGCTTACGGTTCTGGTCTTCCCTAACAGCAGCAGAATCTTCAGGTTGATAATGTCAAAATCATTAAGACGGTGGCAAAGTGTTGCAATGCAAAGTCTGTCCCTTTTCAATGTAAGAAATAATTTTATTGCAGTCATTAACCAGCAGAAGGGAACTGGCATTCAAATATCCCAAACTAAATTAACAATATGAGAGAAATTAGGAAAGGTACATGCAAACAAAGAATTTTGGCTGAAAGACAAATAAAAAAATGCTAGGATGTTTATTCAGGCTACACATGTGGAACAAAAAGGAAAAAAGATTAAAAATTAGCAATCCAGATATATAAACTTTGATATGGCAAGTGCACACTAAACCATAAAACAAGAAGTTGAAAAATAGCCAGTGGTTAATGCTGAGCCAAGCCATTTCTGGCCATCCATTCTAGCTGACAGATTCATCTCTTCATTCTTTGCCTGATTTTTCATAACGCAAAAGCTTTCAATTTTTTGTGTTATTTCAGGGTGTAATGTCATAAAGTAGAAATTACACAATTTTTGGTGAATCCAGTTTTGCTGACCAGGAATGGTTAATTACAGCATTTCAATATTCTGTATAAAGCTGGCAATACAGCATAACACGTTTAATAGTTTCAATCAGTGCAAGTTTTTAAAATGTCTTATACTAAACTAAGTTGTAGAAAAAATACAAATTCAAAATATATTGTCTGCATGTGTATCTGTTAAAAGAATTCAAGAGTTATAGAAAAAATACAAATTCAAAATATATTATCTGCAAGTTTATCTGTTAAGAGTTCAATTTTAACATTAATCCATTCCATGATCAACACACTGCACATGTTTTCATCTTGAAAAAGAGTAACAATTTGTTCTTTGTCCAATCAGTTTTTTCTTATATCGGATGCCATGAAGGAAATAGTACAAAAGTAAGATATCCAAATTCTCAAGACCTATCCAGCTGTGATCGTGAACTCCTTTTCTCCTGTCCTAAGGCCACACCAGTCAGGACTTGCTAAAAGTAAACTCATGTTGTGTACTGAGATTGAAAAATTTAGCCCAACTGAGAAGTACTGCCTGGAAATAACTTCTTGGTAAGTAGACAGAACTCTAAATCCCGCTTATAACTTGGCATCTGCCAGCAGCTACAGTCTGCTGCTTTGCTTCAGTGCCTCCACATCTCAATAAATCCTTTGCAATTCTGGTTGCTGTCTTGGCTTTTCTTGGTCATTCTTCGTTACTCTTGACTGCTTCTTGTCTCTCTTCATCAGTCTTAGCAGGGCTCATGCTTCTTGCCTCACTCCTGCTTTGTATTCTGTCTCACCAATAAATCCCATGCAGAGCAAATTTCAAACTCAATAAGCCCCTAATATTTCACATCTTCCTCACAAAAAATGGTCATGTCAACCTTCAGGTTAGAATATTCTAATGGAATATTAGAAACCCCAAAATACTTTTCCCATAGAAGACAAAAGTTTTCTTCCTAAGAATTTATTTCAATAATAAAATACCCTGATAAATAATATTCATTTCCCAGGTTCCATAAAGCAGTTGTGGCAATCAAGTATCAGTTCCATGGACACTGTGGAATCTTAACATAGCATACTATCCTGCTCTTGGTGCCAATAAAACATGTCAGTTTCATCAATTGAAGGGTTTATTTGGAATAGTGCCACTTGGTCATCTTAAATTTTTCCCCTCTGCAGTTATGATAAAAAAACTAAGGTAAAGTACATATAGAAAATGTGAAGAGTCTTTTATGAAACATCACTTTTCTTCTATAACCCAACAGTCCCACATTTTTGGGGGGAGGGGGAATACACTTGGAGTTTTGAGACCATGCCATGGGCATTTTCCAGACATAGGCACTAACTAAAAAGCCTACATAGCGATTAAACTAGTGACTAAATTAGTTGATGTCACAAGAGAATTCAATAGTTTTAAGCAACAATAACATGTAACATCATTGAATTTTGTCCTGAACAACCATCATATCTGCTGTGTGAAACGAAAGGAGAAAGGAATCAATCTGATCTTTCTCAAATGGCATCTCAACTACAAAATGAAGAAACTACACCTATCTCCATATGGACAGGATTTCCAGCAGAGTGGTAGATGAATTTTAAGCAATGGGGTCAAGTTCAATCCTATTTTTTTTTCAGATAGTGCATGAGAGAACAATATTGGAAAAACAGGAGAATTTCTGCCAGTTAGTTTATATCAGAGGTGGTATTCAGCAGGTTCTGACCAGTTTTGGACAACTGGTAGCAGAAATTTTGAGTAGTTCAGAGAACCAGCAAATGCCACCTCTGACTGGAGATTTTACAGTATCCTTCCCTTGCCATGCCCACCAAGCCATGCCCACAGAACCGGTAGTAAAAAAATTTGAATCTCACCACTGGTTTACATGCTGCTGAAATAAGTGCAACTGATCTGACTCGGGAAATATATTATAGCTCCTATTATTGTTATGTTAAACATTTCCTCATTTTCAATTATTTTCCTCAAATCTGTTATTAAAACTTCTTTCATTACCTCCACATCAGTAAAGCAGCAGGATATATCAGCAAATTTCTCGTTAGTTTTGAGGCATGCATGTAAGTATCCTGTTTTCCATTGCAGAATCTTCTCTAGTGTTATAGCATCTGCAGCCTTCCTGGCTTCTCAAATAAATCCCAATGGAAGACATCATATAGACATTCCTGTCATTATTATTATTATTTTAAATCAGTAAGTTTAAGTAGCTAGGGAAGTTGCAAAATGAAGGAAAAGTTAACTTGTCATCTTCAAATAAAGTCTAAATAAATTGTACAACTTCCCAAGTATGAAGTAGAAAAGCCAATCCATTTTTACAGAGAAGTAAATTTTCAAGATATTTAACATAGCTTCTTGCACAATATCTACTCACATGTCTCTTAAAGTCAAATGTTGCCTTGTGACAGTTACAACTACTGAAGTACTGCCTGTTAAGTTACTTCTAAGTCAGTAGTTTCCTTGGTCACTTCCAGATCACAGCCTTTCCATCTCCCGAATCTTAATACTCCATGCTTAAATATTTATAGAATTTTTTTTTACTTTTTTCAGATCTAAAGTATGCTGTTACTCAAATTTTTTAAACCACTGTTTCTCAATCTTGGCCATATGAAGATATGTGAATTTCAACTTCCAGAATTCCCCAGTCAGCCAAACTCCCAACCATGCTGGCTGCAGAATTCTGGGAGTTGAAGTCCATACATCCTGAAGTGGCAAAGGTTGAGAAACACTGCTTTAAATACTGTCAAGTCAGCATATTAGTGAGCATGGAATTTGCAAATGTCAGTCAGTTAGTGTTCCCCTCCCCCCCAAGTTTTCTAATAGCTGAGTATTCTGTGAGGCTGTCTACAAATCCAATCCATGATGCAACAGTTTGTGAATTCAGAAGAATCTAGCCATCTTTCCTTTAAAAAAATAAATAAAAATTACATTATCTCCTCTCAACCTTGCCGTGCCTCTTTCTCAACCTATTTGTGTAAATTTTGCTGGTAGTTTCTCAAAAATATAAACAATGAGATAGGAAAAGGTGATTGTAAACAAACACACAAACAAATACATTCACTGAAAATCTTAAAGGATGTTTGGTCTACGTGACACCAGACCCCTACTGCATTCATAAACTGGACAAATTGTGAAAGTGGCATATATGAAAATTAGTATTTGAGAGCATTTACAAATGACTCTGACAAAGGTAACACACTGTATCACAAAACTAGGAATGGAGAATGAGGAATGATGAACAAATGACTAAATAATGCATGTAGAAACATCAGAATATGGGAAGTGCCATGAACCTCTACAGGGACTAGGAAGGGTAGATGGGAAGAGAAGATAGATTGTAGCTGCTATGTAAGTATGGATTGTAGAGCAAAAATTCTCTGCAAGGGGAAAATATACTGTGTAGGTGGAATAATGTACGTATGTTTGGTCCAACAAAACAAAGGATATTGGACTGAAAAAGACGAGGCTTTGATATTATAAATATTGCCAGCAAATGAGATTGTCTGCTGTAGCTGGACAAAAAGGAAGCCTGAAAATATGTCTTATCTTAATATCAGTCCCATGCTTTATCCTTTGGGAATGCATGACAATACAGAGAGTATTTATGGTGATTGTTACTCAGGCAGCTTTAAAGCGCAGACTGTGGCTCCAAGTTGTTTATATCTGAAACATTTCATTTTGGTTGCATTAGAAATTCAGATTTTAACATTGATGTTGAATTCAAAATCAAGGCTATCTTTGTCAACTCTTGCTTAAAATATGTTTATGGTTTAGCTGTGTTTGTGAAAGAAGATTATGCCCCAGTTGCATGCCTTGATTGTCCATTTCTTCTTTTCTTTGCTCAGTCTCTCAACAAAACAAGTTTTTTTAAAATTTCATCTACATTTATTTTCACTTGCTTTAGGATATTTTATCCTGTAGAATACTTTTCAAATTCAAATTGTATTCGGTAACCACAAAATATGGTGCTAAATATATTGCCTCATTCAGCTTTTTTCTTAAAACCACATCACATAAACTTGTTGATGTTAAAATATGTTTATCTTTTCATTTCATTTTTCTTTTGTGCTTCAATAAAATAAAAACAACACAATTCATCAATGGCTAAAGTCAATCAGTAAACAAATACATATATATTACTGTATCTCTTAGCTTATATATGTTCAGAATCAGAATCAGGATAAAAAGCAAAGGTCGATGTTATTCAGCTGATAAAAAGTATGCAAATTCAAGCATATGGGGAATACCCTGCCCTTTTAAACAAATTTTTAATGTTTAATAATTCTATCATTTCTTCATTGCTGTCTATATCTGTAATTCATAGGAATGAGTTTATTTTATATTTCTTTTAGGCAGATCATTGCTCCTTCACATCAACTGAATCTATCCACTTACTCTCAAAACTAAGATATGTAGAATCTCACCCACATGAACTTCAGTGTGACAAAGCTCATAGATCCTATTTAGTCATGATTAAGTATCAAGTTGAGCAAATTCATTACTTATATTTTTATTTATAATAGTGCATAATAAAAATAAAAATAACCTATGTTATAAACTGATAGCTATGAGACAAAATAAATAAACATTTCTAAGTTTGGTGACAATGTCCATGCAAAAAGCATCACATACATACTATACACATTTTCCACAAATATATGTAGATATATATATACATGCATTTTATTTCATCACAAATAATCAGCACTCACAACCTAACTACAGTTGTTTCATAACCCAATTAGGCAGGGGTGGGATTCAATTTTTTTTTTACTACTGGTTCTGTGGGTGTGACTTGGTGGCCATGGCGGGGGAAGGATACTGTAAAATCTCCAGTCAGAGGTAGTATCTGCCGGTTTTCCAAACTACTCAAAATTTCCACTACGGGTTCTCCAGAACTGGTCAGAACCTGCTGAATACCACTCCTGCAATTAGGTAACATCACCAGTGCTAGAAGAGAATCAGGTTTATGGAATGGAGGAAGAAGAGGAGAAAGATTCTGGGATATGTGGTGCTTTCTGATGTTGGTTATTTTCTTGCAGTTTCATGTCCCAACTCATAGAAGAGACTGAGATTCATGGAATGGAAGAGGAAGAGGAGGAAGTGGACCACACAGGAAAAGGTGGACTGTAGGATCCATGGTGCTCTTTGAGGTTGTTGTTTTTCTCCAGATGTTTCATGACCCAGCTAAGTAACATTCCAATAAAATACAGTTCACTGGTGAGAAAAGTGAGGTCCTTCACTTAGCCAGGAAAAATTAAATGCATAGATATAGAATAGGAGGTATCTGTCTCAAAAGTAGTAACTGTGAGAGGGATCTTGGTATCTTAGTGAATCTCTGCTTAAGTATGAGTCAGCAGTATACTGCAACTGCCAAAAAAACACCCAATGTATTTTTAAGCTGCATCAACAGAGGGATAGCATCAAGATCATGGAAAGTGATAGTACCACTTTATACTGCACTGGTGAAACCACATTTGGAATATGCATTTAATTCTAGACATCACAATTAAAAAAAGATGCCAAGGCCCGAGAAAAAGTGCAGAGAAGATCAACAAAGATGATTAGGGGCCTGTGGGCTAAAACATGATGGCTAAAACTCACAACCTGAGAGCTGGATGCATCATGTGCTGGCCCCGCCCCCACCCAGTTTAGTGAAGGGGAAAAAGGTCCCAATATGTCATGTGACGATGCTGTGATGGCACAAATTTGACACCCTTGATCTAAGGCAACCAGGTATGTTTAGCTTAATAAAGAAAAAGTTCAGGAGAGGAATAAATAGCAGTCTTCCAATATTTGATTCCTATGTATAAGCATTTGGACCTTCATGTATAATTTATTTGGACCTTCATGTTTTGATCCTTTGCAACTGATGTTTTTCATTTGATAGTTGGTCTAGTTCAGCATTTCGGCCATTATACACATAGTCAGCAGATATAATCTGTCCCTCTTCAGTTTGACTTTAAGAGATAAATGAGAATTTGGCTTGGTGGCATTTTTACAAGAAATTGTCAACGTTTTCTTTTTTATATATATAAATTTTTATTAATCAAACAAAAAGGAAAAACATTTAAAAACAAAAAACAAAGACTGCTATTATTCCTCTCCAACATTTTCAAGTTTCTTCATAAACAAGAAGATGGAGTAAACTTTAGAATTTTCTTTTTAAAATGACTGGATAAGAGAGTGAAAGAGAAGAATTGTCTACCAATAGGTAGTAAGTAAAACCCTGGCCTCCTTTTTCCAGATATCCATGTTTTTTAAAACCCACAAATCTATTTCCCTCCCTTGACTCCACATCAGTAATGAGGACCCTGATCATTCTTCATCAAACTATCTGACCGTTCACTTGAATTCCCATGAAACTCTGAAACATGCAGGAGATCGAACAGAGCAAAATGAACCACAGGGAGCTCCTTCCCATTCAACCCCCTTCCCCAGTGTTTTCTATAACCAGATTAAATATTTAAATCAATACCACATCCAATTCTGTAGTCATTTTGTTATTTATGTTAATATTTAATTCAATAAAAGTCCACGTTTTAGAATGCCTTTCAATTTATTTTATGTCACAACAGCAGCTATAATTTTTGTATACTGTTGACAAGCTTTGCCTAATGTTCTTTTAAAAAGGGAGGTACTTTTCTCTCTCCTGTTCTGTCCTTCATTCTTTGAATGATGCTTGTTCAAGAACATTATATTTCTATAGATAAAAATGTGGGCCTCTTTATTTCAGTCATGACTGCCCACAAAGGTTCCTTATCCTTGGTATTATAATGTCTCCATCTTAAGTATTCAGCAGAACAAGGTAAACTGGGAATGTTAATGGATTTAATTGATTCTCAGCCTGAACTCTAAACTGATTTTTTCTATCCAGATTGTTAAGTAAATTAAAAAAGAATTATAAAACACCCTTCATACTATTTCCTTTCATAGTAGGCCATTATAAATAATGCTCAAAACCAAATCAAGGTGAAAACCACTCCCATCCAGCCTAGGAAGTCAACAAATATATCCACGTTTAGTAACCTTTTGTCACCTGTCATGCCCTTGGTTTTCACATAATATTCTTAGTGGAATAGAGTAAACGAAGTCATCAATCTAGGTTAAACATACAGTATACCATGGAATCATTATCTGGTAATAGTAAGGACAAAAAACAACCAATTTGCACTATGTTTTGATCACTGAGTCATAAACTCAATGAAAGGCTACTTTTACCTATTAGATTCTGCAAACTAGGATTTCTAATTTAATGGCTGCCATCTTACAACTTTGGAAGTATGTTCAGCATTTTGATATGCTCAGGTTACTAGAAAACAGCTATTTTCCCCATCGCCCATTTTTCCAAATATATGTTGCATTTTAGAATAAGATAGTTTATGTAGCTAAGTTTAAATGCATGCAATAATTAATATGTAGTTAGATATATAAAAAGAACATTTGATGCTTGTGTTTTGAAGAGTCTGGAAGCTGAGTCATGTCAACTTTTCTTTTTGGTTTGAAACATTTTGCTAGTTATCCAAGTAGCTTCTTCAGTACTTCAGCTTCTTCTGAAGAAGCTACTTGGATCAGCATCAAAGAATTTCAAATCAACAAGAAAAAAAGTCCAGCTGCCATGACTCAACTTCCAGACAACTGTACCTCGATGACTGAGAATCTTCATCGACTGTTCTGAAGGAATTTATTTATAATACAGATTTATATATAAATGAACTTGTAGAAGCCTAGTAAGAGAGTAATCAATGTGTTATATGTAAAATAAAATAAAAATATTACTTTTTATTAGCTTATGAAGATCCATTACTCAACATGAGGCAATTGCACTGTCTTCTTCAGAAACAAGTAACAGTATATTTGGGAGAGCAAAATAGAATGTGCTAGCCTAAACTCTAAGAAATGATGAAATATTTTGTCATCATGTGAAAAAAACCAATTTATACAGTAAACTGATTCCAAATTAGATTTCATTATTATTTACATGGCATTCTTCTCCTTCTTTTCCCCCATACAACATTTTTGCAGGAAGCTACATTTGAAAAGTGGTTCCATGTGGCATTTAATGTAGCGCTAGATTAGTCTACAAAGCCCACCCTTCTGGCCCAAATCCTTCTACAACATTGATCAGAAGAAAGCTTTAATTAACAAAGGTTCCAAGTTTCTTCAATTATGTACTATTTTAGTTCACAATACAAATGAAGAGAAAAAAATAATGAGATAAATAATCTTACCACCACTGACACTGACTAATTAGGGACAATTAGAGAGCTATTAATCAGTTATGCTGTGGCTGTACTAAATAGGAAACCATAAAAGAAGCAGAAGCTCTAAAAGGATGTTACTAATTAAAGCATAGTGGTCCTGACAAATATCAGTTGTGATATACCAGTCCATACTTAACAGGGGAGTACTCCAATCACAATTTAGATTTCTACATTTTTTTCAGGTCACATGCTAAAAGATGAAATGCCTCAATGAATAGGTAAGAACATCCAGGAATACATCAGTAAAATGGCACCCAAAGATGAACCACTGAGATAAAACCTGAGGTAGCAGCAGTCATAGAACCAGTGGAAGTGACATGGCAAGACAGAACCCTGCATGGAATATACCATCAATAGTTAGCTGAGGTAGCAAACATTTTACCAATGACTGGAACTGGCAGAACTAAAAGTCAGTGCTGATGCAATGATCATAGCCACAAAAGAACAGGCACTAAACACGAGATATATAGAAGCAGGGGCTACCACATCAGAACAGGAGCCAAGGTGCAAATTATACAGAGGGGCCTTAGAGACAAACCAATACATAGTAGTAGGATGTAAGATGCAAGCAGGAATAGCATGCCCTGAATGGCACCACCAAGTAGCTAGCATTGTACAGAGAACCATCTGCACAGTGTATGGACTAGATCCCCCTCAAGTCCAGATGGGAAATTCCCCAGAAGGTCTTGAAGAATAAGACTACTAAGATCCTGGGAGACTTCAAGATCCAAACAGACAAGCAGGTTGTATCGAATCAATCAAACATCATGGTAGTAGCTAATGACTAGAAGTGTTGATAGATATAATGGTTCCAAGCTTGAGAAATACCTAAAGGAGGAATTGGAGATGTGAAGTAAAGTAAAGGCCAAAGTAGTTCCAATGGTATTTACAGATTACAGTTTAATAGTAGTAGGAACAGTTGGAACTGTAAATGGGAAAGTGTCTTTAACAGATCCCAGGAACAACATCACAACTCTTTTTTCAGAACAATACAGTGCTAGGAATGGCTAAGATACTGATTAGGAGCCTCAGACTCCTCAGCCTCTGGTACAGGATCCAGAACATACATACATAGATATATACATGCATGCATACATGCATACATGTGTGTGTGTCTATGTCTTGCATTCTATGTCTTTATGAAGCAAGTAGCCAAGAATCTCTAGGTTATCAAGCTTACAAATAAATGTTAATAAATATATATTCCTCAAAAATACCATCGTTCTTTCTCTTCTCTGCTCAACATATATTTGTACACAATAAAAATTTGTTTTTTTTAAAGTCCTGAGGCAGTTTGAGGGGAAAATAGTATGACAGGAGGGAGGGATCATTTTACTTTTTTTTTAAAGCACCAAAAATTATATTTGTTGTCTTTTTTCTGGGATATCTTTTGCATGTTCGGAAATAAAACAATACTATCAGAAAACAGGTCAACATTATAAGCCTTGATAACAGAGTTCTGCATTTTCCAGGATAATTACATTTCTCTAGAGCCAAGACCATCTTATTGTCTAGAAGAACAGCTGAGATGAACATGGCTGCCCAGATGAAAACTGTTGAGTATTCCTTCATTAGCATCCCAGCCCCAACATTTGAGGACACAAATTAAGAAAAAGGAATATGAAAAGGAACTTCTGGATTCCCTGGATGACATTTCCTTTGATTATGGATCATTTAATAGCAACAAAGAAAATTCAATGTGCTTGGAAATTATCTCAAGTTAAACTATTTTTTAAACTTATCTGGAATCTTCTGGGACCTAATTAGAAGATGAAAGAAAAGAGAGTGAAAGTAATCAGTTTTTATATTTTAAAGCTTTCTTTATAAAGTAGATCATGCAAAAAAAAGGAATTTTGCAAAAAAAAAAGCCCTGGGTAGACTAGATGACATAGGACTAATAAATTGTGTCTCAATTGTCCATCAATTCTGTTGGCATTCTCTTACTTAACAATATCAGATGTGGATCTAATATTTGTTAAATTTATTAAGTTTAAAAAAAATAGAAATATCTCTACAGTGCAGAAGTTGAATTTCCTATAGCAGATGAAAGCTGAGAAAGTTGGCATATTAAGTTATAAACTGTAGAAGTTCATAAATGCTATTAAAAATAAGAGACAAATTCATTTGGTGCTCATTTTAATAGAAACAGATCTAATCTTCATTTCTCAAGTTAATATGTAATATGTAATATGTAAACCAGAGGACCACCACAAACAAGGATGGTTTTCATTTTTTCCTGAATTTATAATGCAATTATTTTTTAAAATAAAATCCAAAATGCATATATTAAGAAAAGATATACAAAAATAAGGAAAATTGTGACCACAGTGATATATGTTTCAAAAATTTGTTTGAGCTATGCAGATATTAAGGAAATACATATTTAGTCAATTATACCTACAAAAAGCTACAAGACCTACTTTATTTTTTCTGGTGAGGAGACTGCATACTGTTTTGATTGTTGTTTGTTCTGTTTTTTGCTGATTAGCTGTTGGTAATTCAAAATTTCAACCATATGGGGAATAATGTATGGGAATCCATTTCCATAAATATTCTTAAGCACGACCTATAGTTTGCCTCAATTTTTTTTTACTGACATACTGGGGGTGGGGGGTGGGGTGGGGGTGGGGGTGGGAAGGAAGCTTCATTGTGTGCCAGGATTTCTAACCATCATGATCTCTCCCCTATCACTTCTACTGGCATTTTTGTCAAACCATTATAAACTTCCTGGCTTTCTTTCTAAAAAGCTTAATTAAAAAATAAAGAACAGATAGGCATCGATGTTCTTTTTCTTCTCCCTGTGCGTTTTATATAAAAAAAATCCTAGCAGTTTGTATGCATTTCATCCAATACATGGATTATTATTGATATTTATCCTATAATGTTAAGTACAATTTAATGAAAATTACAGCTTGGTCAAAGTTTTTGAAGAAGCTGTTAGGATGCATCAAAGAAGGATGCCTGCTGTCTTAGGGGAAAAGGAATCAAAATACCATAGGTCAGGAGTGCCCCTCCATTATTGCCCAAGTTATTGGGGGCAAAACGGTCAATCCTACTTCCATTTTATAATACTTCCTTAGATATTGTTTTATATGGCTCCAAAGACCATTATTTATTTACTTGTTTTATTTGATTGGACATTAACAGACTCCAGAGTGACCATGGGCTATTCACAAAACACCAAAAAAGATAAAATCAGAAAAATAATTCCATGTAATCTGAATTATATTTCACTCTGATGTAAACAAGTTACTTAAAAGTATATTAAATTACAGAACTAGGACATAGAACATAGGATCATGGAATTTAGATTTCACATAAGAATCATAAATCAAATAGCAGTGACAGAGTAACCTATCCAAATTTTGTTACTTAGAATTTCTTTTTCTCTTTTTTCACCATTATCCTCTACAGCATTAAGTTTTTTTTTTCTTCCAAGAACCCAGCAGCCTGCATGGTAGTTATTTCAATTTTCATAACCCCTGAATCGATTAAACTCACTTTACGTTCATTGCAAATCGGCCTCTGGGCTATTTTAGTGGAACCCAACAGGAAAGCAGGAGAAGCAATTCTGAGAAATGAGCTTGAGGTACTTTTTCCTCAACTGTCAGTTCTCACCTCAATGCACATGTCACATTTTTACATCCATTAAATTAAAATAGGTAACCAACCAGATTAGTGAGACTAAATAGACCATATGTGAGCATAAGGGCCGTGTATGCACATCATAGGGAAAGGAAAGGAAAACATAAATTGGCTTATTCACCTACGGAGTTACAGGCCTACAGGACTGTTCCCTTATCCTTAGTATGGCCTGTGGGGGTATCAAGAGCTTACCTTTATGATGGATTGTTAGATCTCGAGAGGTGGCATTGTGTGACCATTGGGTTAATTTTAAATTAGGTAAAGGGAAACTTTTAAATTTTTTGATTCATCGTTTTAAAGGGTTAGGGAAGGGGGAGGGTTGTCTGTCTGGGCAGGTAGCTGATCAATTTTTGCCCAGATGGGAAGAGCTCAGTTCAGCCCAGCTGGATTTGTGCCATGGGGTGGGGGGAAAGGGGCCCACGGGGCTCCGGGGAATGAGGCGGGAATGCCGATTCCCAGGGTGATAGGACTAGGCAGGGGATGGAGAGGTGGGTGGCCATATCGTGTGAAGGGAGCATGCCGCCGCTGTCTTCAAACTGTGGTGTGCTCCAACCCCCATGCCTCTGCCCACTCCCCAAGGGATACGCGACTCAGAGGCCCTGGGCTTAGGTTGGTGTATTTTAATGCCAGGTCCGTGGTCAATAAGGCACCACTCCTTGGTGAGTTAATCGAGGAGGAGGCCATGGACCTGGCTTGCATCACTGAGACCTGGTTGGGGGTGGAGGGTGGAGTCCCTCTGGCTGATTTATGCCCCCCAGGTTTTCAGATTCCAACCAGCCACAAGCTCAGGGGAGGGGTGGGGGGGTTGCTGTTGTTATTCTGGAGACCTTGATTCCAAGGGAAGTCACCGTTCTGCAGATAGGCGGGTGTGAAGCTCTCCTTTTGAGGTTGGGGCCTGGTGGTCGGTTGGGCCTGTTGCTTATATACCTATCCCCCAACTTTGTGGCAACAGCCCTCCCTGGGCTGCTGGATGCCCTCTCGGGAGTGGCAGTGGAGTTCCCGAGCCTTTTGGCTTTGGGTGACTTCAACCTGCCCTCTCTGGGGGGGCGTTAGAAAGGAGTTCATGGCCTCCATGGTGGCTATGGGCCTGACCCAACTAATACAGGCCCCCACACATGAGGGGGACAACACACTCGACCTTGTTTTTGTCTCGGAATGATGGCGTAGTGATCTGGGGGTGGGCACCTTGAATGTCCAACCCGTAGCATGGTCAGACCACTATCTCCTGCGGCTGGTCTTCCAACAAGCGGCCCCACACCATTGGGATGAGGAGCCACTGAGATGGTTCCACCCCAGACGTCTGATGGACCCTGAAAGGTTCCAGACGGAACTGGGGTCTTTGCTCACCTCTCTTATCCACAGCTCAGCTGAGGTACTGGAGGCTGCCTGGCAACAGGCTTCTGCTGAGGCCCTCGACCGAGTTGTCCCCTTGCATCCCCTCACTCGCTGCAGATCCCAGATGGATCCTTGGTTCACAGAGGAGTTAGGGAGATGAAGCAGCGTAGGAGAGGTTTAGAGAGCAGGTGGAGGTCAACCCACTCTGAATCCGACCAAGCCCAGTTAAGAGCCTATATTAGGACTTATCTGGTAGCTGTGGGGGCAGCGAAGAGGTCATACCTCTTCGCTCTCATAGCATCCACAGATGACCGCCCAGCTGCCCTGTTTAGGGTCACCCGCTCCCTCTTACATTGGGGGTGGGGTTGGACCCTATGCAGGGTAGGGCTGAGGAATTTGGTCAGTATCTGTTGGATAAGATTGCTCAGATTCAGGAAGGGTTGGACTCTAATTTGCAGTTGTCGGAGGAGCGGGATGCAAGAAGTCCGGCCAATATCATCTGGGCTGAGTTTGATCCTGTTTCTGAGGATGAAGTGGACAGGATTATGCGACGTCTGAGTTCCACCACATGTTTGTATATGCCTCCAGGGAGGTCACGTGCAGCTGGCTCTGGGCAGTGGTCAACGCTTCGCTAAGGGAGGGCTCTTTCCCCACTGCCTTGAAAGAGGCGGTGGTGAAACCCCTCCTGAAGAAGCCTGCCCTGGACCCAGCCGTGTTGAACAACTTTCATCCAGTCTCCAACCTTGGTTTTTTTAGCGAAGGTGGTTGAGAGCATGGTGGCTCAGCAGTTTCCACTTTTCCTGGATGAAGCAGACTATCTAGATCCCTACCAATCGGGCTTCCGGCCCGGGTTTAGCACAGAGACGGCATTGGTCACACTGGTGGATGATCTCTGGAGGGCGCGGGACAGAGGATTTTCCTCTGTCCTGGTCCTATTAGATCTCTCAGTGGCTTTTGATACCATCGACCATGGTATCCTATTGTGGCGCCTTGGGGGGTTGGGAGTGGGAGGCACTGTTTTGCAGTGGTTCACCTCCTACCTCTCAGGGCGTTCACAATTGATGTTGGCAGGAGGGCAGAGGTTGGTCCCAAGGGCTCTCACATGTGGGGTACCTCAGGGGTCGGTCCTCTCACCCCTCCTGTTCAACATCTATATGAAGCCACTGGGTGAGATCATCCAGGGTTTTGGGGTGAGGTATCATTAGTATGCTGATGATACTCAGTTATATATCTCCACCCCAAACCAAATCACTGATGCCCTCTCTGTGATGTCCCGTTGTCTGGATGCGGTACGGATCTGGATGGGCAGGAACAGGCTACAGCTCAATCCGGCCAAGACTGAGTGGCTGTGCATACAGGCATCTCGCTCCAGTGAACAGATTCCATCTTTGGTCATAGGGGGAGAGGTGTTGCCCCCTGTGGATAGGGCATGAAACCTGAGGGTTCTTCTGGATTCACGGCTTGGTTTGGAGGAGCAGGTGGGGGCCGTGACCAGGGGGGCCTTTGCCCAGGTTCGGCTGGTTCGCCAGTTGCACCCGTACCTGGATCGAGATGCCCTTCCCACGGTCACTCATGCACTTGTCATGTCCCGACTCGACTATTGCAACACTCTCTATTTAGGACTGCCCTTGCGTACCATCTGGAGCCTCCAGCTGATGCAAAATCCAGCCGCACGGGTTGTGATGGGAGTTTCCTGTTACTCCCATGTTACACCCCTCCTGCATGAGCTGCATTGGTTGTCGGTTGCCCTCTGGGTGAGATTCAAGGTGTTGGTATTAACATTCAAAGTCCTTCATGGCTTGGGTCCAGGGTACTTGCGGGAGCATCTCCTGCCAACATCAAATACTGTGCGAGCACACAGGCTGGGACTCCTCAGGGTGCTGTCCGCACAACAATGTTGGCTGGCGGTGCCCCAGGGAAGGGCCTATTCTGTAGCGGCTCCCACCTTATGGAATCAACTACCCGTTGAGCTCCGGCTGGCCCCCAATCTCTCCTCTTTCCGGCACGATCTAAAAACCTGGTTGTTCTTACAGGCTGGGCTGGACTGACCTCCTGTTGGGGAGGGTGGGATTTTAATTGGATTTTTAGTGTCAGATTTGGCTTGTTTAGGTTTAATCTTTTTAAAAATTATTTATTGTTCTATGTTTTTATCTGTGAGGCGCCTCGAGTCCTTTTGGAGAGTGGCGGCATACAAGTCAAATAAAATAAATAAAATAAATAAATAAAATCTTATCCAAAATAGAATTAAAATCCATTTCAAGAACTTAATCTGAGCAATCTTAATTCAATATTGGTTGGCTGGAACATACGTGAGTATTGTCTCTGATGAAGGAGATCAATGGGGATGTGGAAGCATGCCATTTTTCCACACTCTAGTTTATAGAGCTAACAATTATGATTGCAAGTCACCTATCGTCATCTTTAGGTGAGACAAACAGCATGTAAATTTATTAAATAAATAAATAAAAATTATGAAATGCTCATATAACACCACTTATTACACAATATAAGTAGATCTTGTTTCACTTCAAATTTGAAGAAAACATGTCTGTATGTGAATGCATTTTGTGGTCTTTGCTTTTTAGCGTTTTTTATTAGACTTGCACAAAATTGCACAAAGCAGCCAAATCCTCTCACTTCTAAGAATGAAGTGGCTGTGTTACTTTTTTTCATTTCCTTCTAAAGTCCTTTCAGCCAGTTCTAATAGCAAAAAGATACTCAACCTCTCGAAGTGTTAGAAGAGGCAGTCACATTTTGGAGTGCATGTATATATATATGCCTCTTCTATGAAACTGCCAAATTTCTGAGGCCATGTCAAGCACTTCAATGAACCAAATGGAGTCCCTGCATATCTCAATGAAGATACAAAATTTGGTCCATCACTTAAGGTGATGGATTAGAAACTGGGAAAACATGGATTCTAATCTTCCTCATGCATGAAAGCAGGGGTGGGATTCAAATTTTTTAACAACCGGTTCTGTGGGCGTGGCTTGGTGGGTGTGGCTTAATGGTCATGTTATTGGCTGGGCATGGCCAACTCAATATCACTCACATCGAGGCACACATCTCCTCGCCTGGCCTCTCATGACTGTGGGGATGCTGCAACAGTTGTAAGTGTGAAAAATGGTCATAAGTCACTTTTGTCAGTGCCATTGTAACTTTGAATGGTCACTCCACACAAGCCAAGTACCAGCAAAGGAGGGAAAAAAACTCCAGACAAGTTCCTGAAACAGGAAGTCTAGTCCTGCCAAGAATGTAATAAGGGTTAACAGAGAGGCAGTTTCTGTAAGCAACACCAGAATATCAAAAGGCCTTGGTGGCTCAGGCTGTTAAATGCCTGTATTTAAGTTCCAGCTGCCTACAATTACTGTAGGCTCGAATCCCACCAGGCTCAAGGTTGACTCAGCCTTCCATCCTCTCAGGGTAGGTAAATTGAGGACCCAAGATTGTTGGGGGCAATCAGCTGACTTTGTAAAAATGCCGCTTAGTAATAAGCAGGCATATACAATGGAATGAAGGCTATTGCTGAGCACACTGGGTTATATCCCAAAAATTGTAAGCCACCCTGAGTCTTTGGAGAAGGGCGGCATATAAATGTAATTAAAAAAAAATTCTTTCCTGCCTTCCTTACAGGATAAGCCAGTAATTTCTTCTAACAACCGGTTCTCCGAACTGCTTAGAATGTTAACAACCGGTTCTAGAGAATAGGTGCGAACTGGCAGAATCCCATTCCTGCCTGAAAGCTGTCTTTGCGCCAATCATTCTCTGTCAGTCCCATCTACCTCACAAGGTTGTTGTGGGGAAAAGAGAAGGCAGGAGAATTATGATCACTGATTGAGTTGCATAAAGAAAAGAGAAGACATAAATTTTAACATTACTCTCTATTGAGTAATACTCTCCTTCCTCATGTAAAATGGCTCATGTGATGTGTTGTCACCAGGGCGGGGGTGGGTTTTTTTTAATTATTTTATTTTATTAATTTATTATATGATTCTCTTTTTTATTAGTTTTATTGTTTTTTATGTTAGGTTTTTATATTTTTGTGAGCTGCCTTGAGTCACCATGTGCAAATAGGTGGCAATATAAATTTCCATAAATAAATAAACAAACAAACAAACAAAGCTATTTTAAGGTTTACAGTATATGTGTGTGTGTTTTTCTTTAAAGTTATGGGAAATTGTGCCAGTATTGTTTGGGCTATTCTGGATAGATTGATTTCAGAGATACAAGAAATGGAGGGACCATGAGTAGCACTGGGACTGTAGGTAGTGAATCCTACTCTATTGAAAGAATAACAGAACAACAGAGTTGGAAGGGACCTTAAAGATCCAACACTCTGCTCAAGCAGGAGACCCTATACAAGTGGTGGCTAACCTTTTTGGGTTCTGATAATTGCACGCGCACTTGTCTGCTCATGATCGCATGCCATTACCCAGAAGGCAATGCGCATGCCCCCTATTCCTCCTGTGCATGCAACCTGCATGACCCATGCTGTGTGCTTCTGCACATGCGCGAGTGTCTCCTGCGCATCACCATGCCACAGTGCATGTGCGCCAGATACCCAACAATCAGCTGTCAGGTGGGCGGTGCGCATGCATGCGCAGTAGACCTTTTCTGGGACAGGGCTCACACGCTGGCAGTAATGGCTCTGCGTGCCACTTCTGGCACATGTGCCATAGGTTCGCCACCACGGCCCTATATTATTTCAGCAAATGGCTGTCAAATTTCTTCTTAAAAGCCTCCAGTGCTACAGCTCCCTCAGCTTTTCAAGGCAACCTGTTCCACTGACTAATTGTTCTCACGGAAATCTCTCCTTCTTTTTAGGTTGTTTCTCTCCTTGATTAGTGTTCTATCCATTGCTTTCTGTCTTGCCTCTGGTGCTTTGTAAAATAGGTTTACCCCCCTCCTTCATTGTAGCAACCCCTCAAATATTGGAAACATTCAAAAAACTACTTTTTACTCAAAAACACTGAATTCAATATAAGGAAATGGAAAAAATCACAATAGGTTCCTGCGTTGGAAAAATCTTCCATTTACTTCTTGCAAAATTTTATTTGCTCTTCCCTGTTATTTATTTGGTGGACCGCAGAGGTATGTCTGCACAGCAAGCCTGGTAATGACTTGGCTTTGGCTCTGGCAAATAAGCTTTTCATTAGGCCTGGATTCTGTAAGGGTATTTCCATTCTCTTATAACGAACAAAGATTCTTGCAGCAAGAGTCTTGTGTGCAATGAAACTCATTCCACCTCTCTGATCATTTAATCCACTTATCAGAATCAGATTTTTGTTCTTAAATAAAATATCCAGCTTCAAGGAAGTGGAAGGTGTGCTATGATGATAAGACTATTTTCAGTCTACCAAGAAAGTACTGGGGCTGGCTGGAAATATAAAGCAAATTTAATCTTTAGCTGTGATGTGTCTGAACTGAGGTCTTTCTTGCTATCTCCTCCCCCCACCTCCATTCAATGTATAACTCTCATCCGCCCATGCAATAGATTGCAGGGACTGAATTTCTTTTGTTGGAAAGCTAAGTCCTGAGGAATATTATTAGAGCTTTACACTGAGCTAACTAAGGAGGAAAGGATTAGTCAGGAGCAATGAGGAATTCTTCTCCTGCCTTCTTTTGTTTCAATGATAGCGCCAACTCTCTGAATGTTCTATGAGGAACAAATGTCTTCCAAGGACAATGGTAATGTGGCTTCTTCTAGCTAAAGACATATTTCATTTATTTTCAATTTCTTTTGGATTCTGTGATTGACAGCTGAAGAGTGGCTCCTCTGCCTTCCCCTTTATCCCATTTGATAAGAGAAGGCCATGAAAGGACAGATAATCTCTTGAGATCACACCTGAGCCTCATTGCCTCTCTTGGCAGCTTCAGTTTTCTGCCTCCGGCTCTAGATTGCCCCAAGCTACAAGCTGGATGGATCAACATCCCTCAATAAAGGACAGAGAGCCATAAATCACATCAGCTTCAGAAAACATTTTAATTAAAAAAATGACATAACTGCAGCTTTAGTGCACATAAAAGAAAACAGCTGTGGTTCTCCCCTCTGTGTCCCCCTTTCCCCCCATCTCAGATCTTTTTCTTCAAAACCCATTTCATCTGAAAGCTTTTATCTGTTTTCCCCAGACACCTCCAACAGTTTCATCTAAAGCCCTATCTCATCACTGGTCAGGGATATGGGTATATCTGGGCCATGCCAGCAGATTCGAAAGTTACATAATTTAAGAAATAAACAATACTGACAAAAAATGTATTACTGACACTACATTGTTGACAGCAAAAACAAAAATGCTTTCATTTCCAGAAGGATATGCATTTGTGAACAATTTTGTTGTTATAATTGTCATGATAAGACTGTTGCCTTGGATGCTTCATAATTCCTGGCAATGCAGAGTGCTCACTTTGCAGGAGTGTGACACATTGAGATATACAGCTTCAACATCTCCTGGCCTGAAGCAGATGGTCAGTTTTGATAAAAGCAGCTCACAGCAGTCCTGTGAATATTTCTTTACTTTTCCAAAAATAAAAGGAATGATAGCACTAGCACTTGGACTTCACATATCGCTTCACAGTGATTTACAGCTTCTCTAAGAAGTTTACAGAGTCAGCCTATTGCCTCCAACAACCTGGGTCCTCATTTTACTGACCTTGGAAGGATGGAAGGCTGAGTCAACCTTGAGCCACTCAGAATTGAACTCCTGGACTGAGCAGTGAATTAGCCTGCAGTATTGCATTGTAACCACTGCGCCATCACCAAATTACATTTTTTGGAAAATATAATTTCATTATATATAAACATTTCTGTAAACATGGAGTGAGTTCGTGTTATAACTAACAGAGAAGAATATATATGCATTATAGTAAGTCTAGGAATGACATGATGTTTCTTTTTCTATCTAGTTTATTATCTAACAAGTAACTATTCTGTCTCTTCAACCGAGAAAATATTTAAAGTTCCTTTTCATCATCATTGGGACTTTTGCATCCCACCCTCATTGCTCCTGCAACCCAGTAATCATTTCTCAATGTACTTCAGCAGCCAAGGTAATTTTCTTTCAGTTTAGCTACATCGCAGCTTAAATATTAATAGTCCTATTTGGCGATTTGTGATGCTGAAGTTTCAGAGATTTGGCTGCTGGGCTGTTTCCCATTCACAAGAACTGTCATCTCTCTTTGCCTCCCACTACCTGGATCTGAACTGGAGGCTTGGTGGTAGATTTCATAGGTGACTAACAAAGAACCAAATCGTAAGCATTTAATCAGTTTCTGACTTACAGCCTCTGGTTTGGTTTGGTTTTGCAGTGTGACTTAATTTTCCTTGCTTGTATAAGCAGCATTCATTGCCTTATCCTGTTTCCCAGCCTCAGGGCTTAAATGAGCCATCACTGTCTCTTTCCTCTTACAAACATAACTGAAGTAAAAGTATCTGAAACACTATACACTATAGTGCTATGTCATCTCAGTTTTCTATGGGAATGTATTATAGCACAGGTGTCAAACTCTCTGCATCACATTGCCATCACATGACATATCACAACATTTTTTCCCTTTCCAGAGCTGGAGTGGGTTGGCCTGTGCGTGACGCATCCAGCCCATGGGCTGCCAGTTTGACATACCTGTATAGGAAGAATAACATCTTTAGTAAATGGCTTTCCTCTCTTTCTTGCATGTGTGTGTATGTATATGTGTGTATATGTGTTAGGCATAAACATATAGCATGTACTGAAAAAAGTGGAGAATTTTAGATTACTACTACGACTTATACTACTATTATTACTATTTCTGTGTGGAGAAGGGAGAGGGTTTCCACAATCATTTAGGAGATATAATATGTGAGAATTAAAAGTAAATAATGATAAATGCAAACTTCAATATATAAGCATGACTATGTTGGCAACAATCATGTACACATTTCCTAGAAGATAAGCTTTAGGGCAGGAATTAGAAGCCTTTTTACACTGTGAAGTAAAATAAAAATGTTTCAGTGAAATAAAAGATTACAGAAACTGAGATTGTTAGTTGAGTGTGTTAGTTGAGATAGTTAACAGAGTATGTGTATAAATATAGGTATTGATGAAATCAAATCAAATTTAAGTATTATCTCATTCATGGAATTTATGGAGGTCCACAGTTTCCTCCATTTGTATTCCCTGCCCTGGAGAAACTAGGATGGAGAAGATGCATACACGGGTACAGCTTCTTTTTATTTATATTTTAATCCAGGTTTATATAGGATGGAGCCCTGGTACTTCCTTTGTCCATGAATTCTATCTCTCTACTCTTTGGTTGTTGAGAACTCTAATTAATTAAGAAACTATATTTGGAATTAAGCACAATTCTATGTGGTTCAGAGCCCTAATTATATGTGATGTAATACTATAGAGAGAGTTAACATTCAAGTGAACAGGTGTAGTCATTTCCCACAAATCTCCCACACAGCATAAGCAAGTTATTGAGTAAACACGACGTGTGGACCTATGTGATCTAAACCTGTATCTGATTTCATAAGTTCATGCTTTCAGACAAATAAGGATGAATCCATTCAATGATTTCACCACAGTAATCTGACTGATTCCAGGTTCTGAGCAGAAAAGTCCTCAATAGATATCAGAATGCTGTGGCACAAGAATATTCCGTTATATTCTGTATCCTATACAGATGAAAATAGGAAGGCATTCTCTCTCCCAAGAGGAATGCTTCTTTGAAGATGATGCCTTTTATACATATATGTTCATCTCATAACAAAAATGAGGCATCCACTTTGCTTCATCACCATGCTATATATTTGCAAATTCACATTTTAACTGATTGTTTAAACAACCAAAACACAAATGATTAATCACATTACACTTATTTTGGACCAAGCTTGAGTCCCGTGAACTCCAATTTTATGCACAATGGATATTTATCATATGGCTGGTTAATCTAAGTTCTCTAGCTTTTTCTATAATTTCTAGAGCCTTGGATTGATTTCAAGTAAAATAGCATGAATTATTCATGGCAAATGATGGCAGTTTATAATGAGGAAAGGTATATTGGCCATTTTTAATACAGTAAAGCAACATTTATCCTAAACTGAGCTGAGTTTGTACTGTTTGAATGATAACTAATTACACTACAAGAAAAGGAAGATCTATATCTATCTAGGCACACTTTCTATGTCTCTCACACATACACAGTTAAACATGTTAAAGTATCAAAATCTCACATGTCACAGCTTGTCCTTCTTCAAGGTGACATACTTTTTCAAAGTGTACAGAATTAAATGAACAGAACTGTAGCACGAAAGATGATGAGATTCAAAACAGTTCAGTATACTTTCCATTGGAGTTTATGACAGGATAACAATATGAGCTTAAATAAGAACATAATGTATTCAGCAATTGCCAAGCATCTGATGAAAATCACTCCTTCCTGCGTAAAGTTGGCCCATCCTATATACTGTAAGTTATCAGTCTAGGAATACTTCAATGAATGTTCAAAATGGAATCCACCAACACTGATGAAATCTGTCTCTCTCCTATAGTTGCCTCCAAGTTTCAAAACTGAACTTAATTAAAGAATGCTTGTTGCCTCTGAACCTGCAAATAACCTCACTGCATAGATTTCTTGCACATGTTAAAATTACATAACTATTCAAGGAATTAGACAGAAATAATTTTAGAAAAAGCTCAGTCATTTCATTAAGAAGCCTTCAGAGATGATATTATTTCAATACTTTCTACCATTCTGGGACAATAAACAACAGAGTTAAGAACATGCCAAGGCCCAAAGGCATGCTGTTTGACATATCTCAGATTAAATCACAATAGCCTAAGGCTAGAAGCTGCCAAAAAGAGTTGGCTATTTCAAATCAGAGTGTTAAATGTAAGATGCAACTAGATGTATCTGATCAGAATAGTCAATTCCCAGTGGAAGTTCACAGACACACTTGCTTGTCTTAAGGACCAACTTTAAAGAGTATTGTGGTAGCAGCAACAAAATGCTGCAGTGCCATGGGCATTGTTTCTATTTCAAGCTGCTTATGAGAGTGAATGGTTTCTTTGGACTTTGATAAATTGAGAAGGGCTACAAAGAGAAGTCAGGTGACAAGTTGGAGATAAAATATTCTTTGCTTTCCTTAGATTTTACATTGGTTCCTGAAGGCACTACCCAGGGAGCCTAGGTATTTGTCTGGTTCTTTCAAAATGCTTACTGTAGAATAAGAACAATTCCTGACTAGAAAAATGTAGGGAACTCTATTTCAGAGATGTTAAGAACAAAAACATCTATAGAACTATTAATAGGCAGAAAAGCCAAAATTAAGACAATTAAATGCTGACTCATTCACTCATTTCCCTTCTCAGCTCTGTTTTTTAATGAAAGGACAAGATTGTATCTATTTTGCCTATATTGTCAGAATTGTTTCTTTTTCTCAAAGAATGGCTGCAAGTCATGCAAAACTAAAGGCCCAGGCAATAACAGCTAAACTGGAAGCTAGATATTTTAGCAGCAATTTGATTGCATTTACCATCTATTGGTGAAACTCAAACTGTGTTGAAGAAAGAATTGACACAGAAAAGCATCAGAACTTCTCTGCTGTTATTGCATCTGTGGATAGCTGACTTGCAGTCCTGGTTTAGATGACACATGGCTTCTTAGATAGAGGAAGCTCAAAGAACCCAGGCATGTGAGCCAAGAATTGGTTTAACATCTATCAGACAAAGTCACTCAATTTTTCTCACAGATGGACACTGGCCTTGTTGCAAATCCAGAGGGGATGCCTAGGGAGAAATCTTGCCCAGCTGTCTGGCAATTGTTCAAATCTGTCAGGCCTGATGGTATAGACAAGGCCTTTATGACTATGAGTTCAATTACTTGCTCCTTAGCTACATCACCCTCCTGGATTGTTAAAGGAGTCTGAAGGGGGTATTATTGTATGAGAGTGTTATACCAGTAATTAAGACTTCTTTGAATGAGGGGGAAGGGGCTTTGTTCCTTTATCTCTCAAGGAAACACAGGTTTTCTCCCTCCTCAAGAAGCCATCACATACTGGATAATTTTCATCCAATATCTAATGTCCCCTTTTTCACAAGGTGGACGAGGAGATGGTTGTAACAGCAGTTTAGAAGATTTTGGATGAAGTATGTGGGTCATTTTCAGAATGGATTCAGATGCGAGTATGGGATGGAAAAAAACATTGGTTGCATTTTTGGATGATCTCTGGCATGGGCAAGATGGGGGTTGTGAATTAAATGATACTGTGCACATCTTATCTCAGTATCTGAAAGTGGTGAGGATCTGGATGGGAAACAACAGGCTTCAATTGAACCCTGGAAAGACTGTGTGGTTTGGGCATTTGATTCTAGTCTGTGCCATCTTTAAAGCTAGATGGTTTCACTATCCCAAATAGACCCAGCATGCAATCCTTCTAGACTCATGACTCTTGCTTAAAAACAGGTGGAAGTCATGGCTAAGAGGACCATTGCTCAACTCTATATCATGCACCGGTTGCACCCATTCCTAGACTAGGAGGGAGGGGCTGCCCTTGAAGAATATCTCAAAAGTTGACTTTGTGCAGAATGTATTAGCATGGGCATGTGTGCATGTTTCTAGAAGAACATAGATTGCATTTCTGTTCTAAAACCTGCTTTGGTTACAAGTCTGTTTCCAGATCAATCCAGGGTGTTAGTTTTGACCTTTAAAGTCCTATAAGGCATGAGATTTAGTTTTTAGTGAACTGCCTCTTTTCAGTTACACCTGCCCATTCCACTAACAGACAGGACATGCTTCAGGTCCCCTTGGTTATGGAACTATATTTGAAGAGGTCTAGATGGCAGATCTTTTCTGCTGTTGCCCACTTTACAGAATATCCTTTCCCTTTCCTGAAGTTAGTTTTTGACTTTCTGGAAATCTGTCAAAATCTGGGTGTGTAATCAGGCCTGGGGATTATCTAAGGTACTGGTGAAATAATAAGGTGGCTCCATTGTCATTAATATTCCTCTTTGCCCAATATTTCTTTTCTTTTTATCTTTGTGTTTAGTTATGCTTTGAGTCACTTGTGAGAGGAGTGACTCTGTAAGTCTGATGAATAAATAAGTGACCAAATATATTGCAAAAATATATATTGCAACTCAATCGAGATTCCACTCAACCACTCAAAATCTAATAAAAGTTTCAGGTTTTAACTGCCTTTCTAAAGATTCCGGGCAAGTCATATATCTGGGGAAGAATGCTTCAAAAGGCAACAAGAGAGGGTTTCTGAGGTTACTTTTACTAGAGATTATCTTTTATTTTGTGGATAGAAATCTGTGTAAATAAGTTCTAGTTTTGGAGTGCTTTTGTGTGATTTTGGGTTACAGGAAGCAGCTGACTGAGATCAATCTCTTCAGAAAGCAACTGCTTATTCCTTCTTGCTTTTCTTTTTTTTCAGTCTTATTTTCCATTTCTAATTCTATTAGATAAATAAAGGCTAAACATTCTTAATATTTAAGAATTGTTGATATTTGTTCTGGGAAAGGAATCTAGATGGAGCAAAAAACTGTGACGGCATTTCTGTTCAGGCATTATAGCTGCAGGAGAAGCCCTTGAAAACACCTGATAAGAATTTGCAGGACCCAAGCCACCATATCCTGTGAACATATGCTTGCTTTCTGCATTGCCAAGAATTAATGTGGAAAATCACAGGTCTCTTTGAAAATAGCAAAATAACAATATTAGTCTTTCTCAGCCTTATATTTCCCAGCCATATATTTATTCCATCGCCAGTCCAAATCATTTGCACATTTCTCTTAATAACTGCATTTTTATATGTGCTTTATTAGAAAGGAAGATGACTGGATTTAAAATAAATCCATAAAAAATAGAAGAGAACAAGAGAGAAAAAGATAGACAAAAGTCCTGAATCCAGCTTCATCACTTTTCAATTTAGGATTCCAACTGCAGCAAAAACTAATGCTAGTGATTCTACTCAAGTGTGCAGGTGACAAGTTTGAATATATCTGTATATATCTATGTGTATCTGTGTGTACATCTATGCCTGGCAGAAGGAACACTTCAAAATAATAACAAAACTACCACCACCACCACCAACAACAACAACATTAGAGAAAGAGAGAAAGAGAAAAAAGGAGATGAAGGGGTGGGGAAGGGCCAGGTAAAAAAAAATCTATTAGATGAATTATTAACTACTAATTAAAATTAATTGCCTGTAAAATAAGGTACCCCATTTACAAAATTAATTGCTCTCCCATCTGCCTGTAGCAACCATTCTGTCTCAGAAATGCAAATTGCTGTCATATGTAGAGTAATACTACATACAAACATACCTTTATTTTCCACTCTCAAGGAGAAATGGAAGAGGCATTCTTAATTGTGTTTCACACAAGCAAAGCAACATTTAAATAAGCTGTAATTTTAAAACAGTAGTTGTATATTTGGCATTCACACCCAGCACATTTGCCCTCCTAAATGTGATTATCAGAAACTAATAGTTATATTTACTAAAGTTTTATTTAACTTTACTAACCAGAAAGCAACTGAGAACAATATTATCTATATCAGTGGTTCTTAACCTGGGCGATATTGCCCCCCAAGGGGCGATTTTGTTTTTCAGGGGGGCAATGGAACAAAAAGGGGCGACGTTGGGGCGAAGGAACAGAAGGGGGGTGATATGGGGGCAATGGAGCGAGATATATTGGAAGAGAGAGAGAGAGATCTATATTGGTAGATAGGTAGGTATGGTAGATAGGTAGACAAAAAGACAGACAGGTAGATAGGTAGACAAAAAGACAGACAGGTAGGTAGATAGGCAGGCAGGCAAGCAAACAGACAGACCTTTGGATGGATGGATGGATGGATGGATGGATGGATGGATGGATGGACAGATGGACAGACAGAAAGAATGTGAGAGCGGCAGCACTTTGAGAAAGCAGTGGCGGTGGGTTTTCCCAACATGCTGCCGCATTCAAGGTGCCGGTTCAGGTGTGGTACAACAGTCAATGGGGTGAGCCTGCAGGGCCGGTACCTCGAATGCCCCCCTGCCATCTCTTAGCATCCCCAAGCAGGCGGGCAGAGGGGTGCTAAGAGGTGACAGGGGGGCGTTCGAGGTGCTGGCTGGCCCTGCAGGTTCACCCATTGACTAGCACTGCTCCGAAGCCAGCACCTCCAATGTAGAAGCAGTGGCACGTTATGTGCTGCCGCGGCCACGTTCGACGCGCCGCCCCCGTCACCTCTTGGTGCCCCTCTGGTGGCCCCCTTGGGGACACTAAGAGGCAGCAGGGGGGTGTTCAAGGCACCAGCCCTGCAGGCTCACCCATTGACTGTAGCACTGCTCCAGAGCTGGCGCTAAAATGGGTGAAACTGAAGGGCCGGCTGGCGCCTTGAATGCCCCCCTGCCGCCTCTTAGTGCCCCTCTGCTGGCCCCCTTGGGGATGCTAAGAGGTGGCAGGGGGGCAGTTATGTTGGGGGAGGGAGGAGATGACAACTTCCTCAATGGCTCAAGGGGGCGATTCTTTCAAAAAGGTTAAGAACCACTGATCTATATCATAATTCTTTATAGCTCCAAGGAAAAGGGGCTAAAGCAGGGGTGGGATTCAATTTTTTTAACAACAGTTCTGTGGGCGTGGCTAGATGGGGCATGCCTAGGTGGGCATGGCCAAGTGACTGCGTGGTTGAAGCTGTTGCTTCTTCCTCTTCCTCTTCCTCTTCCTCTTCCTCTTCCTCTTCCTCTTCCTCTTCCTCTTCCTCTTCTTCTTCTTCTTCTTCTTCTTCTTCTTCTTCTTCTTCTTCTTCTTCTTCTCCTCCTCAGCATCCTCCCATGGTTTTGTTTTGTTTTTTGCCTCCTGGGCCTCAGGGAAGCCTCTTAGGGAGCATTTTTTCTCCCAGGAAGCTTCCCTGAGGCCCAGGAAGGCAAAAAACGGAGCGCAGGGAGGGCAACACCTCCCCACCCCCCATGCCCCCTTTTGCTTCCTGGGTCTCAGGGAAACCTCCTGGGAAGCAGTAAGACAGTGAGGGGAATCCCAGCCCAGCTGATCATCAGAACAATTGATTGTCAGGAGGGGGGGAAAGGAAATACCTTAAGGAAAGACTGCGTGGGGGAGAATGCAGTCAGCAATGTTGGGCATGCATGCAATGTCGTGCATGTGTGATAAGGACTGACTGGATAGGAAGGGGAGGGGTGGGCAGAGGGGGGAGGGGCCATCCAGGAGCATGATTTGTTGTTTCTTGGAACTGTGCAGAATCATAACAACCGGTTCTATAGAACTGGTCTGAACTGGTAGAATCTCACCATGGGCTAAAGCAGTTTTCCTCAACCAAGTATTGTTCTGATATATTAAAAGCCCAGTTGAGCAGCCTTATAACAGAAAAAGATAAGTCTGGACCATACTGAAATGAAGCTAAATATTTAGGAAGGAATTTTAAAATGTTTCTAAGTAGATGCTGCCCATTCCCAGTTACTATGACTTATGAAATAGAATCAACAACTATTGAATCTATTGGACCAAGGCATAAGTGGGTAATTGAATGGAAAGGGGAGGTTAAGCAAAATTTTAGTACCACATTTCACACATTTTGTATTTTGTTATACTAAAGGAAGATCTAATAGTAACTACACAGCTTAGATCGACAGCAGTCTTTGGCATTTCATTCACTGGTAACTGAAAGCCCCATGCTTCAGGATCACTTAAATTGTTGACAACCACCCAACCAGAAAGCTTAATTTGTGTCTCCATGTACTGGGATATTTTACTTTGTTTCTTGGCCACTAAATGCAAGAAATAACTATTGAGTTTATATTTTTAAAAGACAAATTTTTATCAATGAAAAGCATTGATCCCTGTGATTATTTCAGTTATTCTAATTATTTCTTGTCTTTCAACTATATTTTGAAAAGCTTCCTTCCTGTGAATGGGACCAATGGAAATTGCTTCTATTGTCTTCTCTTCCCCCAGCTCCCCAGTGTCCATGGACCCTAAAGGAGCTTGTATAATGACTTTAGCAGAAAAAATAGAAAACAGGAATACCGTATAGATACAGAGAACCCTGGCCTATTCTCTGAGGGTTGCTTCATAGCTAGTTGTCTCTGATGATTGCTGTTTAATCAACTATTTAAAATCCTGCTCTTTCATCAATTCCCAAATCCCTGAGACTGAAAGGAAAAGAAATTAAAGCAGAAAAAGAAATCTCTGTAGAATCAAAGCTATGCGAATATGACCTAGTTTCAAAGCTGGAGTCCCACTCTGATCAACAAGGGTTATGATGTTCACATGTCCCAAACTCAGGCAACAGAAGGAGGCCTGCAATAGGATGGGGAAGTGCTGTCTCCTTTATTCCCCATTCTAGGAAGTTCTTTTACATTTGGCATCCACTCACATCATAGGCAGAAAAGGAGCTAAGGCTTCAAAGGGATTAGGAAAGATTTCTTTTTCTTTTTTCAGAGTGAGATGAAAGAGATGCAGGGGGTTACATAAATCAAACTGAAGTACAAGGATCACTAGCAAGTGAACCTCCTTCTTTTTTTGATGACCTTGTTTGTTTTATTTGTGCTGGAAAGTGGTTCATTTCTGATTCAGAAGTTTAAAGGTACATGAAGTCTGTCTAATAACAGGAATGTGATAACTTCTAGAGGTAGGATTATTTTAAAAGTAATTATTATTTTGGAAATGAGATCACTGGAGCATTATGGCTTCTGAAATTATATATTTACAAATTATAGAAAAAGAACATAGCAAACTCAGCAGTCCTATCCCTTGCATACAATCAGTTTTCTGAATAAGGTATATGGTAAATTGTTTGGGCTAATCTTCAGGAACAGTTTGTTGAGTGTGGTTTGTTATGATCATCTCCTAGTTCTTTTCAATTTTCTATATTATTTCCTGACAATTAGAACAATTAATCAGTGGAATGACTTGCCTCCAGAAGTTGTGGGTGCTCCAATACTGGAGATTTTAAAGAAGAAATTGGACAATCATTTGTCTGAAATGGTATATAAGGTATAATGATATAAGATCCCTTCCAACTGTTGTTCTGTTACTATGCTCAGGTAAGCGGCCAGATCACACTGTAGAACAGATCAATGTCTATATCTTGAATCTCACCAGATACCTGATAACATAGCAAATTACAGATTTGTTCTTGATACAGAACTAAAACTGAAATCTGCATGATCTCCCAAGTTCTCATTCAAATACTGATTTTAATATAATTCTTAAATACTGTTTTCAATATTTAATACCTGAATTCACCCAGAGCTTGAATATATTTTTGATATTTGACTTGGCAGTATTTGATAATTGAAAATACTATTTAATATTAGGGCATGGTCATTGTCACGACATTTGTATCAATAATGAATAGAAGAATATAATGTATTTAGTCAATTTAAACTACATGGCTAACCAATTGTCAGCCCTACAACATACACTAGTCCAAGAAAACAAGTCCATCAGAAGACTAAACTATCTTTAATAAGATTGCTATAGTAACAGAAACTTGCAAGTTTGCCTAGGTTTTACCTGCTATATTCCTGTGTATTGGAAATGTATCTAGCTAAGACCTTTTACATACTTCTGTATGACTTGGGGTTAAGTCATGTCTTTCACAATTGCTTTGATAATGCATGTCACCTGTCAAGGTCATCTTTTTTGTTCATCAACTCATAGATTGCAACTTTGGGCAGCTAACATTTGATAAAAATTAAGAAGAACTAGATTTAACTTAGCAATAAATAAACAACTTGGAAGAAAATATATAGAAAATATAGGAAAAAACATAAATCGAAGCTAGCACACTATCTTTCAGCATTCTGTCTGATACAGCTGATTCATCCAGCACATGGCCCTATGAACTCAGAGTTTTCCATGTCTTATGAAAGGCTAAGATTTGAGGCCTTCCAAATCTTGGAGTATATGCTATCTGAAAGGATAGGTACCATGACAGAGAAGGTCTGGCTCCTACCAGATGTCACTATTTTATAGAAGGAACCCAGAGCATGCTGACTCTTTCAGATCTCATGGATAGACAGAAAACAACCTTAGACAGCTTGTGCCTTGAGGGGCATTATAATTAGTTCTGTAATTTGCACTGAAATGCCTACTGAAAGTGCAGTTCAGATGAAGAAAAATGAAATAAACAAATACCTCCTTGTTTTTGTACATAAACACTCCAGTCTACAATATCTTCTGACATCACATAATCATCTAGTAGTACTTGATTATTCATAAATATAAAAATACCTTGAAAATATTTCAAAAACCATTTGCATAGCTAGAACAACTCATAAAAAATACGGACCTGTATTTGAAGATTTGACTTACATTGTGGACAGATTTTCCTCCATGCTTATGAGCATCAAAATCTAGCAGAAAGAAGGTAGTGATTGGGTTCTGTTTCATCTGAGTTGCTATTAAAATATAAATCTAAATAGATTTCATCATGGATCCAGTCTAATTAAATACTGAAATAGATACTGGACTATTCTCATTAGAGTTAATAATTTTAAAAATTAAGCTAATTTTTGAAGATTCATTCCAAATAAAATTATTTATTGGTTGGCCAAAGATTCTACAGCTGTAATAGTCTAATGGAAATCTTCTATGTTTGCACTTTGCAAATAAGTTAACATTGTCTCCAAATTATGAATACAATGGCTTTGGGTTGAATATTGGAAATATATTGAATATGAACATTACCCATTACAGTTCTGATAAAACCAGAACCTGAAGATGAATATATTAGGAATGCCTCCTTTGGAGAAATTAATTGCCTTATAGAAATAATATACTTTGCCTTGTTAAGTTATGCAATACTTTCTTCCTGCTCTGGGCAGCCTCACTGCTAAACCAAATTTATTTATTTATTTATTTTTATTTGATTAGTCAATTGCTTACAAGATAATAGGTATAAGTATAAACATAGTTATAAATACATGGATACATATAAGAAAATAAAAGAAACAATAGGACAGGGACGGTAGGCCCTTTGGTGCGCTTATGCACGCCCCCTACAGACCTCATAGGAAAGGGGTGAGGTCAATAGTAGACAGTCTAAGGTTAAAGTTTTGGGGGTTTGGGGAAGAAACCACAGAGTCAGGTAGAGTATTCCAGACATTGACCACTCTGTTGCTGAAGTCGTATTTCCTGCAATCAAGTTTGGTGCGGTTAACCATGAGTTTGTATCTATTGTGTGCTCTTGTATTGTTATGGTTGAAGCTGAAGTATTCATTGACAGGTAGGACATTGCAATGTATGATTTTATATACTATACTTAGATCGGACCGAAGACGGCATAGTTCTAGGTTTTCTAAGTCTAGAACCTCAAGTCTGGTGGCATAAGGTATTCTGCAATGAGTAGAGGAGTGGAGAACTCTTCTTGTGAAATATTTCTGGACTTTCTCTACTGTGTTAATATCAGTTACATAATATGGGTTCCAGACTGGTGAGCTGTATTCAAGTATTGGTCTAGCAAATGTTTTGTATACTCTAGTTAGTAGTGTGATATTACTGGAGAAAAAGCTACATAGAATTAGGTTAACAACTCTTAATGCCTTTTTGGCTATGTAGTTACAGTGGGCTCTAGCACTTAGATCATTTGAGATGAGTACTCCAAGGTCCTTGACAGAGTTTGGATCATCAACAAGATCTTGATTATTCAGCTTGTATTTTATTTTCTGATTTTTTTTGCCAATATGTAAGTCAGAGCATTTATTTGTTGAGATTTGAAGTTGCCATTTGTTTGACCATTCTGATATATAGTCAAGGACTTTTTGAAGAGTAGCAGAATTATCTGTGGTGTTGAATAGCTTTACATAATCAGTAAAGACAACATAATTGCTCTTAATATGATCACAGAGGTCATTTATGTAGAGTATGAAGAGAGTTGGACCTGGAACACTGCCTTGAGGGACACCACGGTTGACAGGTACAGAATTTGATAGGACGTTTCCAATTTTGACCATTTGTTGTCTGTTTGACAGGAATGCTTCTATCCAGTTATGCAGGTGTCCAGAGATACCATAAGATTTTAGTTTTAATATTAGTTTGTCATGTATCACTGAGATTGCATCTATTGTTTTGCCCTGATCGAGTTGTGTAGTCCATATGTTTTTGCAGTGTAAGAGTTGCAGATTACAGGATAGTTTTTTCTGAAACCAAATTGTTTATTAGAGAGTAGGTTGTTTGTCTCTAAGTGGAGGATAATGGATTGGTTAATAATTGATTCCATGACTTTACAGGTGACGCAGCATAAGGAGATTGGTCTGTAATTTTCAACTAAGCTGGGGTCTCCCTTTTTGAAAATGGGGATGACCGTGGCTAGTGACCATAGGTTTGGCAAGGAGCTGGTCCTGAAAGATCTTTTAAAGATTATGCTTAGAGGTTCGGCTATGGCAGCGGATAGCATTTTTAAGAAGTAGGCACATATTCCGTCCGGTCCAATAGATAGAGATGGTTTTAGATTGTGTAGTGCTTTTTCAACATTGTCTTCTGTAAAATCTATATTTATTAGATCATTGTAGTTGTCTGTGGTTTGACTAGGAAATACTGGGCATGATCCATTGCTGTTTACAAATACTGAGCCAAAGAATGTGTTAAAGAGGTTGGCTTTAATGGTGTCATTGTTACAGTCATTAGGTCCTTTCAGGGATGGGATGGACCTTGAGTCTTTTAGTTTGTTGTTTACAAAATTGTAGAAAGCGTGGGTGGAATTGGTGTGTAGAAGGTTTTCCTCTTGTTTAATGTTATAATTGGTGCATTCAGTCTTTATTTGGTGGCATAAATTTTTGTATCGGCTTTTGAAGTTGACAACATGACCAGATTTGTTTTTTCACCAAAGTGATCTCTTTTTGGATTGAAGCTTCCTTATTGTTATGGGTAATCTGTTTTTTTCTGGTTTTGGGAGTTATTATTGGTGCATATAGTTTGATGACTCTTTGGATTTCAAGTAAAATCTGTAATGGTCCATAATCTTTTTGTCCAAGAGGCATATTTAGAATTCCAAGAATGTAATCTGGGAGCATCCTCAAAATGGCTGCAAAGTGATTAGGGTCACCTAGAAAATATTAGCTTCCCAGACAACAAACTGATATTGCCACCTATCATCTCCTGATTCATTTGAATTGGTCATATAAAGTCTTCTTCTGTAAGTTGGAGGGGAGGGAAGGTTGCCAAGCTGTTGTTTTTAAAGCCATAAGCTTCAAAAAATATTCTAATGCATTAGGCTTACAGGAATCTCACAAACAAACTTTGAAAGAAAGGCAGTGTAGGAACTAGTGCTTTGGCAATTATAATGAATGGATGGATGGATGGATGGATGGATGGATGGATGGACAGACAGACAACCCTTGACCCTGGTTTTCCCCCACTCCCTGGGTGTATCATAATTTATATTCTCCAATGAGACACATCCATAGCCAAGAATCATCAATCATGTTCTCCAGTTAGAATTTTGTGTGGCAGAAACTTCAGTCACCTAGTTACTGCCTTTGAAAACTATTTATGGAATGCACTTTCTGTTTCCAAGCTGCTGCACTGCTCTTTCAAACCCCTTTCCCCACTCCCTTTCTGTTGGCAACTCTAAAAAGACCACAGAAATATTTTATGAGTTGATACCCACTCTGAATGTGACCAGCATTTATCTTAACATAATACATGAAGAAAAACAGTTATATTTGTGGTAATATGGAATGACAATATTATATGTTTTAATTTATTTTGGTTTTGTAAAACTTTATTTTGAAAAAGCAAAAATCATGAAATTATTAATAAATATTTAATTTCCAGTGATTTTTTTCTTTATTCTTTTGAGTCGACTTCTGATGGCTGCCGGGAGAAATCTCTGCAATTTTCTTAGCAAGGTGTTTTTGATGGTGGTTTGCCAATGACAGCTTTCCTAATACTGACAGAGAATGAATGGCCAAGGTCACCCAGCTGGCTTTGTGCCCAAAGTGGGATCTGAACACACAGTTTCTAGCCAGTGGATCAGATTATTGCCTTTTACCCATAAACAAGTATCACTATTTCACAGCAATGTTCTATTATAAAACATATAAAAGTAAAATGTATAAAGAAATAATCAGCTCACCTCATTCCTGCCTAAAATTGTACCTAGTAGGGGAGAAAAGACCAGAGTAAAAATGTAAACATTTGTCATAAAATCTGAAAATAGGTGCTATTTTATTCTAATGTTATAGTCCCAAAGTCCATAAATGTCAAGTATTCTCTGCTCTGTCTAAAGCCACATATATCTGAAAGAAATTTTTCAATAAAGATAATATCTCAGATTTTTGAGGTCAATTCAGGCAATGCATCTTTTCTTTTACCGTTTTCATCTTTGGCAATTTAGCAATTGTGAATATATTATAAAAAAGATTATCTTCTTTCTATTTATCTCACAGGTTGTCTTATGATTGGTTGAAGTTTTAACTGTGTTCTTTATATATTCGTATACTGTATTCAGTAGTATTCTGTCACTTTGCAACTCACCCATCCAGAATGATAGACAGTAAATGTACATTTTATTGTGAGGAGATGGGCATAGCTACAAAGCAGTCATTTGGGTTGTAAAAATGTAATTTTGGGGTGAATTTTCAATAAAAGGTGCTAGTTTAAACAGTTGTAGTTTATTACTGTAGAATTATGAAAAACTGCAAATCAGACAGTAAACTGGTGTAAAAGAGCATATGTAAAGGGCCTGTATTTGATTCCTGTCATCTCTGGGCAAATAGGCAAAATTTCTACTCACAGATATTCCTCTAGTAAGTGTTAACAGTATTAGACTGATGGATTGATAACCTGATAAATTACCTGTTTTTTAAAATAGGTAATGCTGCCTTTTAAATGTGCAAACTCATTCCCAATGGAGAGCTTCTGAAATGCCTACATCTATTGGTGTATTGGGGTCATTCTGACTTCAGTTGTTCAAAGGATGACTGGTGCTCCCGGTTTTATGAGAACTCTGAGATTTTCATAACATTTTTCTCCTGTGTTAACCAATGAATATGGATTAAATAAAGGAACTGCCAGATATACTTCTGTGTACACAAGCATAAAAAGGCAAGCATTGTTTTTAGAAGACCTATTAATTTTTAAATCAATAATTCAAGGCAGATGGGCAAGCAAGCAAATAATTCCACCTATACATAATTATTATTTCCCTAATATGTAACATCCTGTGTATTTTTGGCCTTTTCCTTCTTTATATCTTCAAGCTTAACCTGTATATCACAATCCTCTTGCTGTCTATGATAATATCAGTAGCCCTTATCTGCAGTTGAAGCTATTAAACTTGCAATACTTTGGATAAAGACTGCGGAAGAATGAATTCAAATGTGTGATATTAATTCATTTTTATTCTTAGCTGCCATAATCACTAAATAAAACAGCTGAGATCTAGTCTCTGACTTTTGGAAAGCTTAGAGAGAAGTTGGTTTCCAAAACATGGCAAGGGATGCTGAGAAGTACGACATTTTAAAACAAACTGTTGTAGATTTTATAACTTGAAGCTTATCTAACAGATATCAGTTTAAGAATGAAATAGCTATTTTTGATCAGTACACTGAGTGATTATTTAAATAGTTTTACTCTTTGAGTAAAGACAAAGACAATAGTTGATCATTGTCAGGGGAGGATAAATGCCACAATAAACTATACATTGAGGAGAGGACCAGTGAACACCTTCCTTTGAGTCATGTAATACTCATTCACAGCATCAGGCCTGGATTTAGGCTGAATTTCTCGATGATTAAAGTAGTACACAGTAAAATTGCCAATGGTATCAATGTGTTTTGACTTAAAGTAGCAAGTAAAAATCACTCAACTTCTGCTCATATTCAATGGTCTTGTAACCAGAAAAATGGCTAGATAATACATTATAATTAAAAAGTGATAATTGTAGTCAAACTCATCCTGAAGGCACTATCACAAGAACAGAACAGTTTTTTCAACACCCAAGAACATGTTCTTGGTTAATCATGCAAATAAGATACCATATATTGTCTGCTGGTGGTTGTAAGATACTTCCTGACTCAACTGTCTTCCCATCAGTTTATCTTTCTTTCCCCATCCTCCACATATCTAATATATCAAAAAAGCTTGAGCAGGTTGGAAGTTAATGAAGAATACATGGCAAACCTTTGCAGCCATTGTGATTAAAGATTAGATGACAAAATAAGATGGGGGTTGCTAAGACTGTAACAAATATGGGGCTACGTTTAGCCAGATCACAAGTTTGAGCAGAAGGCTAATATATTCAGACAATTAGGCCAGGCCAGAATTGCCATTAAAACAACTTAATGTGGTTCCTTGTGCCAGACGACCCTCTCCATTTGTTATCAATTTATTTATTTTCTTAAGTGATGCAATTTTAAGATCTCACTTTCTGGAAAGAAGCTTCCAGTTGCCTTGGATCCATCTAAACAAGGAAATAGCTTACCAAAGACAAGTGCAAGCATTGCAAGGGAGAGCTAGAAGAAATAAATAAAAGTAATTGTAGGGATTGGTGGTTGAAAGATTAGTAGTTATTTACAATGCCAAAGACCACCTATTTACAACATTGAAGAAACATGCTACTGATTTTCTCAAAATCATCAATAGATGCAACTTTTCTCTTATTCTTTGCTACTTCAGTGTAAAAGCTATCCTTTATGAATATATGGAACAGGTCCTTTTTCTCCAACTATGAAAATTAGCCATAATAAACTGTGGTATTACATCTCATACTTATTTTTCAGGACCAGTACAATAGAGAGAATGTGGAACTTATTTATTTGATATGTTTGCTATGATAAAGATTGATATCAGCCCTTCAAGGCAGTCCAGATCAGGAAACCAAGACATGAATACTAATGCTCCTTTTATTATAATATTACAGTTATGTTACAATCTTGCAAATCTGAGAGCACCTCTACACTCCCTGCCTTTCTCTGCAAGAGAACTAGAGAAGGTCAAATCTGAGACACTTACTTAAATTACATTCCTGCTTTGGATTCAGATTTCATTTATCAGACCATTGTCTAGGCTGTGCTTCCTACTCCTGTCTTTCAAGGTTAGCCTCACAGCCCATTATAGTGGCAGAGTAACATTCTACGGGTTTAGCTCTACATTAACTCTTGCGGGAATTTAATAGGTGGAAAGTCACACTTTCCTGGAATATGAAAAACAAAAAAAGATTGAGACGGATTTAGGAGAAAACATAAATTCTCAAAGTTTGTGGATGGGAAGCTATGAAGTTGGATAAATTAATATAATCTCATATTCTCTCTTTCTACCCTGTGGAAAATTCAGGAAATGAATGGAATGATAAATTCTATATTTGAAGAACACAAAAATTATAAGTGTTCCTAATTCTCAACTACATTCTCATTACTATATAAGAACATTTCTTCTGAGTACTGAGAACTGTTTTTTTAAGACATGATGGAAAAATAAAATTACTGTTCTCTAAATTCTGCCTTAGTGATTTGCTAACAGAAGGGCTTTATTTTTGTCCAGTGCTCTGATGTAGTGAGCCTTGTTAGAGAATATTCCATTTTGAGTTGGTTTTGTTTTTTGTATGTTGATATTTGATGCATGTTCATACAAAACATTCATTAAAGCACTTCTATTTTAAGTTGATTTTTTAAAATAAAGAAATGGGATTCTGAAGATTGCAAAAATGCAACTATGGCCCTTAAAATTTGTCTGCTGCAGGTTGCCCATTCCTGGTAAAATGGTTAAAGCATTGAATAAACTGGATTACAATCCCCAGTGAAATGTAAAATTTGTTGCAAACAAGTACTGTCATTGATGTTGTGAACATAAGTGTGAAAGTTCTTGATATGCTGTTCATCTTCTGAGTTGCTTGGAGGAACACAGACAAATGTAATAAACAATACTAAACAGCTTCTTTGTAGCTGCTATTGTAAATAAGGATCGTGGTTGAAGTACTGTAATTGCTATATTTAAATTATGTATTATTTTACCTAGGTGATAAGCCATACAGAAATTGTATGAGTGTTTCACTATACTGCCAGGGTGAAACTCACCATGATATTTCAAAGTAATGTTGTTAGGAAACATTCCCCATGGTTTTACTTGTGTTCTTAATTGAAAGCATTCTAGTTAGTTTTGTTTTTCTATGCTGCAATAAATAATTCCACTTCATTACGGTGCATTTAAATTCTTTAAAGTTTACCATCTAAGTCATGCATCTCTTTATCAAGAAAAAGATATATTGTTTCTTTTATTCTGTCCAATTATTTTTTATTTTAATAATTGAATGAAACTCTCTGTCTTCTGCAGTGCATAGGTTTTCTTTCCATTGAGTAGATAATGAGACCTGCTTATAACAGGGCATATACATCAAACCACAAAGACAAGGATAGGTTCTTCTTGGATATTTGGCTGAATTAATTTAGCAGCCTCCAATCTGAATTTCCCTTGCAAGGTTTGTTTTTTATTCTTTAAAAAAGATAATGGAAGAAAGAGGCAAATCCATTTACTGCTATAGTTCTCAGTGTGCGTTATGCATAATGTATATAAGATAGCATGATGTTTATAAAAGCTGGAGCATAGCTGGAAATAATTTCATTCCTTGATTCATTTTTTGGTTGTTTAAAAAAGATTGTGGTGTATGGCCATTTTGTTTCTTTGTCATTTTCTTGATGGCTATTCTTGAAAAAAACTCTTTTATGTTAGGATGATTCAGCCTCTTTGAGCGGGCTGCTCAAGTAAACATTGAACCGACACTCAGAAAGCAGATGATATTTTTTCTTTACTTTTGTTAAACTATTAAAGGATTAAAGAAGAGATTGGACAACAGTTTGTCTGAAATGGTATAGGATTTCCTGCCTAAGCAAGGCGTTGGACTAGAAGACCTCCAAGATCCCTCCCAACTCTGTTATTCTGTATTCATTTCAACAAATGAAAGCACTGGGGAAAGAGATGTTGTCTTGGCTACAGGTTTTCTTGTTTCAGACAAACCTAAAAACTGGTGATTTACCCAGGGATCTTAACCTATTTAAAGCAAGGAACAACCAAACCACAGGGGGAAAAAAAAACTAAATCCTTCCCAAATGAGACTTTAGCTCCATTAATTTCACCTTATCTTCTTGCACAATTTAAATTACAGGATTGCTGTGACCTTTGCAATTCTTGTCCCTTATCCCAAAATAATAGATGTGTTCCCCAACACACACACACACACACACACACACACACACACAAATGTTACCCTTGATTTTCCCTCCCCAGGCTCTCTCTGGTTTGATTGGTCTAACTAATCTTCTTTCTCTTTAGCTTGACAAACTGGTAGATTGTATCCAGCTTCACTGATCTGCTGTAGTCCATTTAATTAAGTGCTGGGTGTCTATGAATTATCTTGATTTTTTATGATCAATAGATAATCTATTAATATTAATAGATGATCTATTAATTTTACATTCTATCAGTAATGTGACCTGCATTAAGACTATGATTGGCTGTTAAATATTAGTGATCCCGATTTTTACTGCAGTTATACATTCTTTAATTGTTTGATACAGCTGGGGCCCTGTTTGTCATATCTATGGTGCTGGTTTTACAATCTTGGCAGTTAATTTTTTATAAATTGATGAGGTGTGTCATTTTTAGATTTGCACAAGATTCTTGATTAGAGATGAGTATGGCATTGGAGGAAGAAACATCAATAACTTGCACTGTGTACAGGTGAAACTCGAAAAATTAGAATATCGTGCAAAAGTTTATTTATTTCAGTAATGCAACTTAAAAGGTGAAACTAATATATGAGATAGACTCATTATATGCAAAGCAAGATAGTTCAAGCCATGATTTGCCATAATTATGATGATTATGGCCTACAGCTCATGAAAACCCCAAATCCACAATCTTAGAAAATTAGAATATGACATGCAATCAATAAAACAAGGATTGTACATAGAACAATATCGGGCCTCTGAAAAGTATAAGCATGCATATGTACTCAGTACTTGGTTTAGGCCCCTTTTGCAGCCATTACTGCCTCAAAGTGGTATGGCATGGAAGCTATCAGCCTGTGGCACTGCTGAGGTGTTATGGAAGACCAGGATGCTTCAATAGCGGCTTCCAGCTCTTCTGCATTGTCTGGTCTCATGTCTCTTATCTTTCTTTTGGCAATGCCATAGATTCTCTATGGGGTTCAGGTCAGGTAAGTTTGCTGGCCAATCAAGCACAGTAATCCCACGGTCATTGAACCAGGTTTTGGTGCTTTTGGCAGTGTGGGCAGATGCCAAGTCCTGCTGGAAAATGAAGTCAGCATCCCCATAAAGCTTGTCTGCGGAAGGAAGCATGAAGTGCTCCAAAATCTCCTGGTAGATGTCTGCATTGACCCTGGACTTAATGAAGCACAGTGGAGCAACACCAGCAGATGACATGGCTCCCCAAATCAACAGAGACTGAGGAAACTTCACACTGGACTTCAAGCATCTTGTAGTCTGTGCCTCTCCATTCTTCCTCCAGACTCTGGGTCCTTGGTTTCCAAATGAGATGCAAAAGTTGTTCTCACCAGAAAAGAGGACTTTGGACCACTGAGCAACAGACCAGGTCTGTTTTTCTTTAGCCCAGGTAAGATGCTTCTGATGACATTTGAAGCCCATGTCCAGGATCCATCTGTGTGTGGTGGTTCTTGATGCACTGATTCCAGCGTCAGTCCACTCCTTGTGAAAGTCCCCAACACTATTGAATGACCTTTTCCTGACAATCCCCTCCAGGCTGCGGTCATCCCTGCTGCTTGTGCACCTTTTTCTTCCACACTTTTCCCTTCCACATAACTTTCTATTAATGTGCTTTGATACAGCACTTTGGGAACATCCAACTTTTTTTGCAATTACCTTTTGAGGCTTTCCCTCCTTATGGAGGGTGTCAATGATGGTTTTCTGCACAACTGTCAGGTCAGCAGTCTTTCCCATGATTGTGATTCCTACTGAACCAGACTAAGAGACCATTTGAAGGCTCAGGAACCCTTTGCAGGTGTTATGGCTTAATTAGCTGATTAGAGTGGGACACTTTGAGCCTAGAATATTGCACCTTTTCACAATATTCCAGTTTTCTGAGATTGTGGATTTGGGGTTTTCATGAAATATAAGCCATAATCATCACAATTATGGCAAATCACAGCTTGAACTATCTTGCTTTGCATGTAATGAGTCTATCTCATATATTAGTTTCACCTTTTAAGTTGCATTACTGAAATAAATGAACTTTTGCACGATATTCTAATTTTTTGAGTTTCACCTGTAGATGATAGCCCTGAAAGCTGAAAATAAGAAAACCTCTGTAAGTTCTAAAATGAAACTCAAGAAGCATAGTTGGGAAAAAATGGAGCTACAATTAAATATAAAGAAGATCAAGCTAACAACAAGAAGTACAGCAACGAGCTTTAGAAATGACAATGAAATTCTCATTAAACCTTTGCCATGTGAAAGACGGCACAGCTGGATATACCTTGTGTTTTCAAATGGCATAAGATTTGTTAATGTTTGTAATATTGGGCCTTGGCCATTAACACCTTCCTTCTTCTAGAAAGTCTAAGGTAAGTCAGAAGATTCAGTCTGGCTGATGCTGTTTTTTTGTAATTATATTGTACTGGAGATCATTTGCAAGAAAGAGTGTGCCAATGAGGTTTTAAGTCATCCCTCCTCCCAACTTGTAGCAATAATACAGAACAGTGTTGCTACACACAGAGGTTCTCCTCTTACACATAGAATGGCAGAATGCTCATACTAGAAATGACCTTGATTAAATCATCCCATATTGCTGGCAGCTTCATCTTCTTTTTCCATCTGCTTTCTCTGTATCTAAAATCTCCTTGCCAGTCAGCTGAGATAATGAAAGTAGTGGCATCTGCTCAGTACCAATCCAGACTTTTAACTTCACAGGCTGCATAACAGACCTTAGTCCTGTGCCATTTAATTCATTTTCATTAGCTCTAGTATACAGACCTTTTTCTGAGTCACTGAACTAGGAAAGGATAAAATGCACTGTCAAAAGAACCACATACCCAAAGGCAAAAAGGTCTTATGGTAGACATTGTGTGTGTGTCAGAGAGAGATCTTACAAAGACTTATTTTGATAATCCTAACCCTAACCCTTGAACATAATTTAAAAGGATGGGGGTTGAAAGCTTGTTAACTCAACAAGTGTAATGGATGATTTTTCTTCTATTGCATTAGCATTTTCCTTTTTAACATATGGTCCCTTTAGACATTTTGTAACATTCAAGTCAGTCCCATAGGACAAAGCTGTTAATTATTCCAAATTGATCAATATACTGTCCAATTTATCAGATGATAAACAATGGTTGCTTTCTTTAAGGCTATGAATATTAATTGATTTGACAGAATAAACTTCAGTAAAAGAGCAAACAGGGGCATCAGGGCATCAGTGTATTAATTAGCCATGCAGAAGGAGTATTTAATTGTTCCTGAAGTATAATCAATATATTACCATCTAAGTCTCAAACAGCTTATAAAAACAGACTTTGAATTATAAATTGGTACAATGTTGATGTTTTTAAATGTTTCATGTATTCTTTGTTTTGAGACTTACAATTGATTTCTAAGATCAATAATAGCAAGGGTAATAATAATAATAATAGCAATAGCACTTAGATTTATGTACCAACCCCATAGTGCTTTACAGCAGTCTCTGAACAGTTTACAGTGTCAGCATATTGCCCCCAACAATCTGGGTCTTCATTTTACCAGACTCAGAAGAATGGAAGGCTGAGTCAATTTCAAATCCCTTCAGGATCAAATTCCTGGCTGTGAGCTGAGTTAGTCTGCAATACTGCATTCTAACCACTGCACAACAAGGGCTCCTAAATTACCAGATGACCATACATTTTATTATTTTAACTTGTATTTCACATAGAAAATGAATATGTTTCTCCAATTCATCTCTCTCTCTCTCTCTCTCTCTCCCTCCCTCCCTCTCCCTATCTCTATCTATTATCTATTTATACCTGCATTCATAATGGTATATAGTCCTATTGTATGTTGAATATCTGTTCCAATGTTCAGTAAATCATTTATAGGTAAGGATGATTTATGTCATCCAATTTTGATTTAATTTCTGATAATATGATCATTATTTTGTAATATTTTAATGACTATGACCTAGAGAAGGAGAAGTTGGTCACATTAGCACTTTAGCAGAACTTAACCCAGTACAAAGAGAGTAATGAGTGGTGGGACTAGGTGGTTCCGTCCCAGGAGCCTGATGGACCCAGAGGGGTTTCAGATGGCGCTTGGGTTGTTTCCTGCCTCCCTTACCCACAGCTAGGTCGAGGCCCTGGTGGACGCCTGTCAATGAGCTGCCTCAGAGGCCCTTGACCGTGTTGTCCCGTTGCGGCCCCTGACCCGATGCAGATCTCGGTTAGCTCCTTGGTTTTCCGTGGAGCTCTGGGAGATGAAACACTGGAGCAGGGGCCTAGAGAGCAGTTGGAGATCCAGTCGGTCTGAATCTGACCAATCCCAGTTAAGATCCTTTACAAGGACTTATCTGGTGGCGATGGGAGCGGTGAAGTACGCTTACTTCTGGCTCTCATTGTGTCCACAGATAATCGCCCAGCTGCCCTGTTTAGGGTCACCCATTCCCTCCTTAACCAGGGGGCAAGGGAGGACCCTTTGCAGGGGTGGGCCGAGGAGTTTAGTCAGCATCTGCTGGATAAGATTGCTCAGATCGAGGCTGGGCTGGACTCTGACTGGCTAGAGTCTGACGAGGGAGTAACGACGGGTCTTGTGGATATTATCTGGGATGAGTTTGAGCCTGTTACTCCAGATGAAGTGGACAGGATCATGCAGGGGCTGAGTTCCACCACGTGTTTATTGGACCCTTGTCCCTCCTGGCTGGTTTATGCTGCCCGGGAGGTTACATGAGGCTGGCTCCAGGCAGTGGTCAATGCTTCATTGAGTGAGGGATCCTTCCCCGCTGCCTTGAAGGAGGTGGTGGTGAGGCCCCTCCTCCGCCTGCCTTGGACCCAGCCATTTTGAATAACTTTCGTCCTGTCTCCAACCTTCGCTTTGTGGCGAAGGTTGTTGAGAGCGTGATGGCCCGACAGCTTCCAGGGTTCCTGGAGGAAGCTGATTACCTAGATCTGTATCCATCGGATTTCAGGTCTGGGTACAGCACAGAGACAGCATTGGTCACGCTGGTGGATGATCTCTGGAGGGCTCGGGACAGGGGGCATTCCTCGGTCCTAGTCCTATTGGATCTCTCAGCGGCTTTTGATACCATTGACCATGGTATCTTATTGTGACGCCTCGGGGGGTTGGGGGTGGGAGGCACCATTTTGCTGTTGTTCTCCTCCTACCTCTCGGGTCGGTTGCAATTTGTGTTGGCAGGAGGGCAGAGGTCTACCCCAAGGCCCCTTGCTTGTGGGGTGTCCCAGGGGTTGGTCCTCTCTCCCCTCCTGCTCAACATCTATATGAAGCTGCTGAGTGAGATCATCTGTGGTTTTGGGGTGAGGTATCATCAGTGTGCTGATGATACCCAGCTTTTTATCTCCACCCCAAACCAACTCAGTGATGCCCTCGCCATTATGTCCTGTTGCCTGGAGGTGGTGGGGATCTGGATGGGAAGGAACAGGCTCCGGCTCAACCCGGCCAAGACCGAGTGGTTGTGCGTACCAGCATCTCGGATGATCCAGGATGTTCCATCATTAGGCATGGGGGGAGAGGTGTTGCCCCCCATGGATAGGGTGTGCAAATTGGGTGTCCTCCTGGATGCATGGCTCAGTTTGGAGGATCAGGTGGGAGCCGTGACCAGGGTTCTCCTAGTGCGCCAGTTGCGCCCCTATCTGGACCAAGATGCCTTGCGTATGGTTACTCATGCACTCATTACCTCCCGAGTTGACTACTGCAATGCTCTCTATATGGGGCTGCCCTTGCAGACCATGCGGAGGCTTCAACTGGTGCAGAATGTGGCCACACGGGTTGTGATGGGAGTATCCTGATACTCCCATATTACACCCCTCCTGCACGAATTGCATTGGTTGCCAGTTGTCCTCCGAGTGAGATTCAAGGTGCTGGTAAACACCTATAAAGCCCTACATGGCTTGAGGCCAGGGTACTTATGGGAACATCTCTTGCCAGCATCAACTGCCCATCACCCTGTGCGCTCCCACAGACAGGGTCTCCTTGGGGTGCCATCGGCTAGACAGTGTCGGCTGGTGACCCACAGGAGTAGGGCCTTCTCTGTGGGAGCGCCCACCCTGTGGAATCATTTGCCGTTGGAGGTGCGGTTGGCCCCTGCCCTTCATTCCTTCCGCCGACCTGAAGACGTGGCTTTTCCAACAAGCTGGCCTGGACTGAGGGGGGTGTTTATACTTTTTAGGTTTAGTGTTTTTGTGGGTTTTAGATATTGTTTGGCTTTGGTTTAATAACTTTTTAAGTAACTTTTAAATTTTGTATTGTGTACTTTTATGATGTGAGCCTCCCTGAGTCCTTCAGGAGATAAGTCCAAACAATAAATAAATAAATAAATAAATTTCTGTATGTAGTAGTAGTAGTAATTTTGTTTTACTTCTATGATAGCATCAAATAAATGTGTAAATGAGAAAGTTCTAAAAGATTGAAGTAATATGAATCCTTTAGTTTGTATATTAATCCTACCTTATTTATGGTTTTTTTAGGCCAACAAAGCATTTTGTGAATGACATTCAGCACTCATTAATGACAGCTTGCATTTCTTTTAAATAATTAATTATTATACTATTACCAAAAGCTATCTTTTAGGGAGAGATTAGAAGTAGAAAGTATTTAAACTGAAGGTAGATTTTTTTTTCCTAAATTGATCATATGAAAAGATTTCATGGAATTGCATTCAACAAATCCATGGGAAAAAGGATGGATTAATATTAATGAAGTTTTTCGTTTCTTTAGCCTTAGCCAAAATGGGACTATACACAGTATATTCTTCATCTTGGGTGAGATCTTAATTTCTTCTCTATACATAAAAATGTAATCATGATCATTTTCTGATGCCAGTTAAGCAAACTTGTTATGAAACAATTAAGATGATTGTGGCAAGTGAGAATTATCAGATAGTCTTACAATTCTAAGTTTTGTATGCATAAAGACAAATACTTCCTTAAGTCAAGCTTAATTCCTGGTTACAAGAATTCATCTACATGGTTCTTATGAGTGAAACCAAAAGTAATCTGTCATTGCTTTCTTCTGCTATTTTTTCTCCCAAACATCTCAAATTAGTCCACAACCCTGAGATTTTCCGTCTGTCTCCCATGCAAATATAAACTTAGCTAAGATTCACCAAGTTTGTATTCCATTTTGCCTAGCAGAAACTTCACCAACGTTTATGAGATTTATGAGGAAAAGTACAAATAGACCTTGGGAGCCAGTTGTTCAATGGCATTCTGCAGTACAATCCTTTCGATGGAAGAATCAACTCTCCACAAATAACAAGGAGATGCTTCTTTGTCATAAACACTGCTTTTAAAAATTGAATATACAAAACATCATTTAAAATAATTCTTAAAAACCCACAGAAATTAAAACCAAAGCATTCTGTTGATGCAATTTTCATGGAGGTTGTGGGTTTTTCTGAAATGTAGCCTTCAGTTAAGTCATCTCTTATGTGTAATTCAACTGAAAATAAATCCATCTTAAGAAATGCCTTTCCAAATTTCAGGCCCCTCCTTTCCTTTGACCTGGTTTAGGGCCTAATTTTATGTCCAGACATGGTTGCCATGCATTCTCATTGATGGATTTCTATGTTTCTTCAACCTTCCCTAACCAGAGAGAAAGAAAAAAGCACTATGATGAATTTTATCTGGAGGAGAAGGAGAAAGAGGAGACAGGGATATCTTTCATTGTTCTATTACTTATTAAAAACAACAATAATAAAAACCTTTCAGAGTTTTATTGTTCCATTAGTAATTTTTTTTAATGATCTTGGAATCCCTTTTCATCAGGGTAGATTTGGGGTGACTGAATAGAGTTGAGTGTTTACTGGCTGGATGCCTTACTGATGCCTATGTGAAGTTCACAGCAGAATTTTTTCTCTTGCACCCTGATAGAGAAACATCTGTCACTGCCTAGGACTGAACTCTCAACCTTTGGAGTGGGAGACAAGCATCTTCAACTCTTGGCCAACATGTCTCTTGCTGTTCCATTAGTAATTTTGAAAAATGGCTGTAGGGAACAGTGATTAGTGATTGGAGAGATGGGAACATTCCTCTCATAATACACAATGTCTGACTAAAGTGAAATTCTTAGCTTCTAATGATATGATTCTAAGACACAGTGACATATTTTATGTTATCTTAAAATAACATTAAAAAATTCATACTCCAAAGTCCTTTTTTCAGGTTAATACCTTGGAATTGAGGGCAGAAACATCAAAGTCTGTAGTAAAAAAAGAATGGCAATTTTCATACCAGGAGTCCAACCAAAACTGCCCACAGAGGATACAGAAGCTGATCACTGCTCCTTAAAAGGCTGTGTAGTGGACTATGTAGTCACCAGAAGAATGATAAATTATATTTCATTTCTAATCATACAGTACATGGCAGAATCCTGTTGATTCTATATAGAGCAAACTGTTAATCACATAAATTAATTAACTGATTATTTCTAATAATATCTTTTGAAAGCAAAAGATGATATTTCAGCAGTGATTTTTTAAAATAAATGATTGCTTTTATTGAATATTTACTTTGCTGTATTCATACTGGAAGAATATTGCATGGGACAAAAGGCAAAAACAATGGTTTGATATGAATCATTTTAGCTCTTTTTCATCTTCTGAATTTCTGATCACTACTTTCAACCACTGTTTGCCTATAAGCACTGACACATATATACTGTGGACATAGATACACAAATGATCACATATTTTATCACACAATTTTAAGATGGTCTTTGTTCTTACTCTCAGTGCATTGCTATTGCTACTTACAATTTGTTTTGTAGCTTCTTTACTTTGAAATATTGGAATGTGTATTTTGTTGCCCCTGATGTGCCTATACTATATATTTACATATTAATAAGACCCCTCTGTGCTTAAGTCTCTCTTGTACTGTCTTTTCAACTGCTTAGATAAGAAATATTAAAAAGCCTAAGGAGTTTATGTTTAGTTTCTTTATAAACCAATCTTTATCACATAATACTGTTGATGAAATTATAGCTGAGGATTAGAATTGCAGTGTTAAATGTTAGCAACTTTGATAGTAATAAGTTTTTACTAAAGAAAAAAATAATTTGTTTCTGCATTGCATATGAAAATTGTGTTTTTAGAGAACTGCATTGTCATGCTACCCTGCAAGAGATCATAATATTTATATGACTTTTATGATGGGGAAAATGTCAACTTAATTAAACAACCAAAGTATCGATGCAAGAAGGTATCTTTTACATTCATATTTTTTAAAAAAATAATTGTATTGATAAGTTTACTTGAATAAAAGAAAAAGAAGGAATATATAAAAAGAAAGAACAAAAGAGAAAGTGCATAAAGTAATACAGCTAAAAGAAAAAGAAAAAAATACTTACAGACGTGACACCCAACCTTCATTATTCAGTGATAAAAGGACAATAATCCCTTTGTCTCCTTATTCAAGACTTTTTCAATTGTCTAGTCACTTTAGGTCTTTCCATTTTCAGCAAAAAGTTCATTAAAGTTACTTGTTATTTTATCTTCCATTGTGGTTATTTCAATATATCTTCATTTAATACACATAACAATCTTGCTGGCCAATAAAATAATTTTCTCTTTTGTGACTGTAACCACCAGAAACAAATGCATTCTTTTGGAGTGGTACAATTATCCCTTCCTGTCTTCTATATCTTTCACTCCCATTAGTAATAATCATTTTTTTCTTTATTTCACATTTGTAATCTATAAATGAGGAGTAAAATAAGAGGCTTTTCCCCCATGTCCATAACAGTTTTGTCCCTTTCTGCACTCTGTACTTCACAAACATTATTTTCTTCATGTTTCCCTTCTTTTTCTATTTACCTCTTCATTTAACATAGTCAGCCAATCAGTACCCCTAACAAATTTAAACATTTTTCTTTCCCATGAAGGTATATTTATTTATTTATTTTATTTATGAGATTTATATGCCGCCCTATCTCCCTAAGGACTCAGGGCGGCTTACAATACTAAAAACAAAACTATACAAATATTAAAAAACTATTAAACCAAAAATCTCATAATCCATTTAAATTTAAAACTACAACTAAAAAACCCTCCCCTCACCATCAGTCCAGGTAGGCAAGTTGGAATAGCCATGTTTTTAGGCCACACCGGAAAAATCGGAGGTCAGGGGCCACCCGGAGCTCCAGGGGCAGCTGGTTCCAAAGGGCGGGTGCTCCCACAGAGAAGGCCTACTCCTGGGAGCCGCCAGCTGACATTGCCCGTCTGACGGCACCCTGAGGAAGCCCTGCTGGTGGGAGCACATGGGACATCGGGAAATCATTATTGGCAGCAGGGTCTCCTGCAAATACCCTGGTCCAATGCCATGAAGGACTTTATAGGTTAATACCAGCACCTTGAATCTCACCTGGAGGGCAACCAGTAACCAGTGCAGCTCATGCAGGAGGGGTATAACATGGGAGTATCGGGATTCTCCCATCACAACCCGCGCCACTGCATTCTGGACAAGTTGAAGCCTCTGGGTTGTCCTCAAGGCAGCCCCATGTAAAGAGCATTGCAGTAGTCCAGATGGGAGACAACGAGCGCATGAGTGACCATACGTAGGGCATCTCGATCCAGGTAGGGATGCAACTGGTGGACCAGGTGAACCTGGGCAAATGCCCCCCTGGCCACAGCCCCCACCTGCTCCTCTAAACTGAGCCGTGCATCCAGGAGGACACCCAAGTTGTGAACCCTATCTATGGGGGGCAACACCTCTCCCCCCATAGCTAAAGATGGAATGTCCTGGCCAACTTGAGATGCCAGTATGTACAGCCACTCAGTCTTAGCCAGGTTGAGCTGGAGCCTGTTCCTCCCCATCCAAACCCGTACCACCTCCAGGCACCTGGACATCACTTCGAGGGCATCACTATGTTGGTTAGGAGTGGAGATAAAAAGCTGGGTATCATCAGCATATTGATGACACGTCACCCCAAAACCATGGATGATCTCACCCAACGCTTCATGTAGATGTTGAACAAGAGGGTTGAGAGAACCGACCCCTGAGGCACCCCACAAAGGAGGGGCCTTGGGGCAGATCTCTGCCCCCCTGCCAAAACTATCTGCACACGACCCGAGAGGTAGGAGGAGAACCACCGTAAAACGGTGCCCTCCACCCCCAACCGCTCGAGGCATCGCAGTAAGATACCATGGTCGATGGTATCAAAAGTCGCTGAGAGGTCTAACAGGACCAGGACAGAGGAATAACCTCTGTCCCATGCCCTCCAGAGATCATCCACCAGAGTGGCCAACGCCGTCTCCGTGCTGTACCCGGGCCTGAAGTCCGATTGGTATGGGTCCAGATAGTCATACAGTATATTATCTATTTATTTAATTAAAAATACTGCCAAGAAAGCAATATTCCAAACGTATCTGTCCTTTTAATCTATTCTTTAACTTTCTTAGTTCAAAATCCTGGATCCTAAGCTTTTTGCATTTAATTCTTTTTAAATCTTTGTAACTGGTTCCTTCCTTTTTACTTTAATGTTTCCCAATTTGAAGGTACACTCACCCAGGTGACTGTAGGTGCTCTCCTGCTTTGAAGATCTCTTCACACTTTTAATTTCCTTCATTTGCATTATAAAATGGATTGGGAAGACAGATGTCCTTCACCCAGGCTTTGTGTGAGACTATGAGTGGGACGTCTTCTAACAGGGCAGCTGCTGCTGTACTTGCAAGTGCCTGCAGAATCCCACAAAGTTCATGTGGCTATTCACAGTTTCTCCTTGTCTGGAGATCATTAGCTTGGGTATATTGATTGGCTTTTGGTTCTTACCTTTGCATCCTCCCCATTGCTTTGCTGAGACATGTTAGTCCGCTAACATGGTTTCCACCATGCCAGTCCCTCCTGGCATGCATATCTACATTGATCACCAGGATCATCATCAAAGAAATTCAGAAGAACTCCAAAGTCCACAAAGATACAGGAGCTATGGTAGTGTACAGGAGCCATTGTGGCACAGAGATTAGAATGCAATTTTGCAGGCTAACTCTGCATAGCAGGAGTTTAATTCTGACTGGCTCAGGGTTGTCTCAGTCTTCCATCTGTCTGAAAGTTAGTAAAATGATGACCAGAATATTAGGGAAAATATGCTGACTTTCTAAACTGCCAAGAGAGTGCTATAAAGCAATATGAAACAGTACATAAGTCTAAGTGCTATTGTTATTGCTACATTTCCTTGGGAACGTACAAAAGGACTTACAAAAGCAGTGTAAATTTGTGTACATGACCATTACAACAGGCACATAAAATCTGATGACAACATGGAGTCAGCTTACTATGGTCTGATTCCTGTAGCCCTATGTTTTGCTGTTTTAAGGAGTCTCCAAGGATGCCCTTTCTACTGATACTAGCATCTTTGAACAATATCTTTTGTTTTATGTATATATTTACTCCACAGAAAAGATAGTTTTTGTCATCTGTCACTTTTGTCTCCAGGGTCATCAGGCAGTTTTAACTTGCCTGCTCTGTCTAAGATGCATTTCAGAACCATATATGTATTTAAGGACAATATTGTTGTTTCACCCTCACCCAACATTTTCTTATTCTTGCTCAACACAATTTTTATCTTTTGGTTATATGCTTTTTCTTAAATCACCATAATTAAATATTTTGTTGTCTAAAACAATTATACCTTAAGCCACTGAATACTGAGTATTTCCCTATTTCCTTTTCTATGATAATGTCATCAGAAATCAATTATATAGTGGAAAGCAAGTCAATATACTAAATACCATATGTGGTTTTGTTGACTGTGAAGCTCTCAAGTACATTTTAATAAACTACTGCTGTGTCTCAGAATATTAATAGCATTTGTACAGCTAATATGGAATATATGCATTCATGAAATGGCTATGGGAAGGGTTTGTTCCATGTAAGGAAAATTCATAATAAAAAATAGGTCAAAATTGTGTGGCTAAATTTGTCTTCCTAGTACACGAAAGCACATATGACATTATTGCCATTACCAAAACTTGGTGGGGATTTCTCCAGAAATAAGCATGTCCACATTCTTCCCTTTAGAGTTGATACTGAAATCTTTATGGCTGGTACAAACACAACCTAGGAGTAAGAAGCATTGAAGAGTTTCTGATTTAAGAAATGAAACAAAATACTTACTTGGGAAAAAATCTGAATCAAGTTATAAGAAGTTAGATCTACATAAAAGAACAAACAGTCCTTTATCAGCCAACAGACAAGCAAATAGAGGGAAGAGATCTATGAGCAAAAGTAAAACTACACAACTGAACAATGCTGTACTGTAAAAGGACAAAATATTACTGGCACTCCTATTTATACTTTCTCAGCCACCTGATTATATTCATGCACAGAGTTATCCACATGGAGGTTCTTGGAAAAGGTTTTTTTTGCTATAAATATTGACTTTCCTATTATTTCCCATTACTCCAAATATTTACTTCTAATGTTAACATTCTAGTCTCCTATAAATTGTATTTGTCTCTGTGTATGTAATGTCAATAAAGTCTTGCAAAATTAGGGGCCACTATTTATAGTATACATATAATCTATAACTTTTCCCTTTATAAACACAGAACAATTGGGAAAGAACTAGCATTTGTGTGTGTGTGTGTGTGTGTGTGTGTGTGTGATTAAACATGGAAAGCCATGGCATGTAAATTGACTTCATAGCCACTTATGTGATATGTGAAACTGTTGAAATTTAAGATATATTGAATAGATGTAACTTTGAACTGCTACCCCATTCCTGAAATTGGACAAATCTTTTCTTAAGAAAGAAACTGCAGCAGTTTTATAGATAATGGAATGGATTGTAGCTTTACAGTCTTCTGAAATGCCCCGCATAGTAGAAAACAAGTCATCCTCTTTAAGCTGGATGGCAATCCTCTTTTTAATCAGTCCCAGGCTTTTTGTTCAAGGTAGAATTATATCAAATTTTATCCGTTAGCTCCAGTACCATTTCACTGAATGGCATATGGAGGATAGTTTTCTGCAGTCACCTTGCATTGATCTCATTTTTCCACTCTGCATCCCTTCTAACCTTGCCATTTTCATTAGACTAACCTGCCAAACCCAGTTATTCATATTGCCAATAAACGAACACTCTGCACTCATTATCTGGCAAGAAGTGCAAGATGGATGTGTGTGCATACTGTGTGCTGGGGGAGTGCCAGTTGCTGGAGAGTTTTGGCCCTTCTCTTCTACTGTTAATCCATCTCTTTGTGAAGAAAGACCCTTTGCTTCAAAGAAACAATACTAGTTGCATGTCATCATTAGTCTGGAAATTATAAGAGAAACCGTCCATCACTATCGGCACAATTACCTTCCCATTCGCCTACTCCACCTCATTAAAAGAAAAATGTTACAATTATGGCAGAGACGGGAGGAACAGATTAATGTTCTGTTTCTAATGCATTGATGAATTGGCACTTAGTCAAAGAGATCCTTTTAAAAAAATTAATGAAAGGCTTTTTTTTCTAATGAAAATTATAAATAAAATAGAGAATTCAAAATTATTATCTCTCAGCAAAATTAGAACCCTTCACATACAAATCAGCAAACTGCATATTTGCTATACAGTATTTCCTTTCTAAAACAACCTTCATGGATTTTTTTTAACCATTTCCCTTACTTCCTACCCCATCAACCATGGTTTCTTAACATTTCTAGATCTTTACAGATATTCCTGCCTTATGAATATTGATGGACTCACTTATTGGTGTCAAAGACTTAATTAGACCAAGGTGTTTATTTGGGAATAAGACGCTTAAGTCCAAACAACTTTTACTTATAAAGATAGCTGGCTCTTTCAAGGATCCAGAAAGAATGTGCTTTTCAATTTTTAAGCCTCTAATTAAATAATAGTAATTATAAATGAAAACAGAAACCTCTGCCCAATCAAGTCAATAATTGCCACACTCACATCCTTTCCCAGTTTGCAGTGAATGGTGCAATTCCTCTATATATATCAAATCTGTGAGGGGAAAAAATTGAAAAAGTGAAGGGGAATGGCCATGCAGCATAATCTCATATATTTGCTATATAGACTTGTGATCTTTGTTTCAGGTAGGGTTCTCACTGTTGATTTTCTCCTTTGAAAATTTTAGCATGGGCAGTTAAATACTAATGATGCTAACTGTTCTTTATGATATATAGATGCACACGATTGTCATGGGAAGGAAGGAAGTCCAGCTATCAATTTTTCATTCTTTAAGGGGAAAAGGAGATTAATTTTTTTCTCTGCTCCCTTCCAGTTTTTATAGGTCCATTCAGAGTAGTAGACTACAGTAGCAGTCTTTCAAATTATTTCACAACAGAGATTTCTTAGTCTTAATGGGATAATAATTTGGGTTTGGTTTACTTCTGTATTAATGTTGGTCAGAATTGAAGCTAATGATAGGCAATGAATTAATGTGATATGCTAGTTAGTTCACAGGATCTCTGTGGGGAGCCTATCAAGACTGTTAAATTCACACGAACATTTTCTTAAAAGGAATAATAAAGAATAAAAATCTTAGATACTGGTCGAATAAATTTAAATAGCTGCATTATCCCCCCCCCAAGTTAATCAGAGGATGTTTATGATGCTTAGGCCACAATTCTAAAATTATTTGCTTTATTGGAAAAACATAGGGGTGCATTTTCTTTTAAAACTCTGCTGCATAAGATTCAAAATGTTCCATGAACTTCAGGCTAATTGGTTATCATGGTCATTCAACAATGTATTTTTAAGTTTATTCATTTTCATCTACTCTTTGCACTTCAAATTATGACTAAGAGACACTCACTGGAAAAACTCCAGAAAAACATTTAATTCACAAATTGTTTTTATAATCTTGACCTTTATAGCTTTATGTGTTTTTTTTCCTCTTTGTTACAGTGCAACATGGAAAAGAAAAAAAAGTAACTACAATGTGGTAAAGGTTATACAGTAACTACTTTCTAAGTATGAGCAGCAGACTCTGTTAGAATCCTTTAATGCTTTGTATAATTGCTTAGCATTAATTCTCTGTGAGAAACACTGAAGTGACCTATTCAGGCACTGAGAGATCTTAATTCCTGTAGTGCTAAAAGAAGCACAGCTTACATGATACTACTATTAATTATGGCATGCTTACATGATGGCTTTAACTGTGGACAGCAGGGTATTCAAAGCATCCACTGGTACTTAGGAAGCTATATCTGTAAAAATTTACTAGCTAAATTTTACATATCAGTAAGAATCTATTGGGTTTTTTTTCTTTTGCAAACTAATCAATTGCCATTTTTCTCATGTTATTTAAAAAATCCCAAGAACTGGCATGTACATTTCTTTGGAATGTAACATCTATGTCCAAAGGAACACCCATTTCTTTTAATCTTATTCTTAATCTTGACCTTGAGTTAGATATTCCTCACACTGAGTTTATAATAAGTAGATAAATAATGACAATTATTTTTCCATTTTTTATTCCAAGAAAATTAAACTTTTAGGCATTGATCCTTCAGTGATATTGCTGTTGATCTGGTGATACACAATATCAGTAGAACATTTTATGAACAAATCCGGACCTAATAGTAGGTTTAGAAAGGAAAGATCAAAATAGAAACAAATGTCTAATTAAGCTCTAGGATCAAATATTTGCTTATAAATCAATCCCAGCCCCAGTAATGTCATATTTTATCAGCAGCAACAAATAAGGATAAGCCAGAATGTGTGGCACAGAGCTATTGGTACATACAGGGACCGTGTGCTGATAGCGAATTACACATAAAGCACGTAGTTTACCAAAATTGAAAAGAATAGCCATAAAGTTTGAGGGGCAAATAAATAATGCTTATCACTTCTGTCAGATTCTTTATAACTCTAGTTGTATAATAAGATATAAATACAGCTTTCAGAAATATATAAGAACATGTTCTTAAATCAAAATAACTGCCCATATCCTCTATGCATTCAATGTCATGCAGTGGCCACACAGATGTTTTCAGCATCGCATTATGAACAGCAGGGAATGAGGCCTTCCCTATCAATTCAAATTTAAGGTGTTTTTAGAAGAATTGTCAGGCTTCTCTGTTGGCAGCTTAACCTGAATATAATTAATTCTATAAACAAGTATATCAGAAGTCTGGTTATGATTTGATATATTGAGAAGACTCTACCTTATTAAGAAGAAAGTTAAACTAATAACACTAACATTCTAGTGAGTACTTGATTTTCAACTGAGAATCCAGTATATAGGCAGATTAGCACAGGATATTTTTCTCTTGCTCTTTCAATGTAAAGAAAATAAGCTTGCTTCCTTCTAGAAAAAAAGAGCAATCTGCACCTGTTGATTGTTTGAGAAATGGTTTGTAGACTTATTATCAAATTTAAAATCAGCTTTCACACCTGTGATTCTGGAAATAGTCACTGTTGATAGTATGGTCCTTCATGAATTTTTCCATTTTCTTTCAAAGCCACAGAAATTGATAACATCTGATAGCAGCAAATTCCAAAGTTTAAGTATGTGTGGTATTAAAGAGTAAGGGAGGGGGGAAAATCTCCCAAACTGAAAAGCCTCAGAATGTTGTAGTCTTTCATCATAATGAAGGTGCTGCAGCCGCTTAATTATTTTGATTGCTTTTTAAACATATTTTTTCAAGTTCCATGACACAGTATTCATTTTCAGAAATTGATATAAACAATTTACATCTGTGGATATAAAACCAAGAAATGGCCATAGGCAGCATTATTCAGATGCCGTTCTTGAAGATTTATTGACCAGTAGGAAGCATCTGTCACATTAAAGATTCATCCTTATTTACCACACAATGTCAACGTGTGAAAGTCAAGTAAAAACTCTGAACATGAAGTCAAGATCATGACATAATGTAACCTCTGATTTGATAGCTTAACTTCCAGGCTGTGCACACTGGCGGCTCATGGGCCAGATGTGTCACATGCAGGCCACACACACCCCAGCTCCGCAAAGGCAAAAAATGTCATGATATGTCACGATATATCACATGATGCAATCTACTTTGACACCCATTGCCTAAGGGAAGGTAGGCTGTACATATCATTATAGCTTCTTGCAGAGGAATTTGTTCATATGTTTCTTATTTACATGTTGAGGGCTTTGGCTAATTAAGCCTAATTATCTAAATGTGACTCTGCAGACTGAAGCATAATATCTGTAACTGCAGTGGATCAGAAGTAGCCTAGCCTTAGATTAGATCCTTGTATCTGATCACCAGGCCATTATCAAAGTGAAGATTTGTCAGGTGTAAGAGTAATAGATGAACAAAGATTTAGAATATACAAGGAGAAAGATATGGCATGAACAGTCTATGGAGGAGTTCCAGGTTTATCCTGTTTCCTATTTTCCTTCTTAAAATGAGCATCAGTATAAAACAGTGACAGCAGGATTACTAGGATAATCTAGAAATCAATTGGGAGTGTTTGCAGAATGTGGTTCACTGACTATTGATCACATCATTTTGGCTTTATTGACCACACCATTATCTTGTGGACAACCCTGTAATTAACACAGGGAGACCTAAGATTGTAAGTTTTGGTTACTAATATTTTGTCTTGACTAAGAATCTCTTCAAATAGCTGATCCTTTATGGCAGCATCATGTGACATATCAGGACTTTTTTCCTTTTGCTAAACCAGGTGTGGACATGGCCAGCCTGTGATGCATCCGACCCATAGACCAAGAATTTGACAGCCTTTCTTTAGAGCAGTGTTTCTGAACTTTGGCAACTTTAAGATGTATGGATTTCAATTCCCAGCATGCTGGCTGGGAAATTCATAAAATTGAAATCCACACATTTGAACCACAGCCAAGATTCAAAAACAATATTATAGAGATTTCATCAGAACCTTTGCATCAAGAAAGACAGGGTAAAGCTAGATCTAAGTTGCTGTTTCTCTGACAGTCAAATCCCCAGTTACTTTTATTCCAAATTGAATTTACTGCTTCTCCTATACAAAAGGCCCCAGAGCCATCACTTAAAGTCATAATTATACAGAACTAGATTTGCATATGTTTTAGGGAAAGGAATAGTATAAACTGGGTCTCTGTGCAATTTGGTTATTCAGATTTTCTACATTATATTACTAATTCAGTTCAAAATGGAGAAAAGAAGCTAATTTTCCTTACATTGCAGAGATACAGTCCTAGCCTGGCAAATGTACAAATAGTAGCTTTGTAAGAATTTGTCACACTGAGTTTCTTGTGTGCACAAGGCCTCCAGCTAAACTTATGACAGCAATAAATATGAGTAAAATGTTATTTGAGCGCTGACTTCAGGAGTAATTTTGTTCTCAGCTACTGCATTCAGAACAGTGAAGAATAACAATAGCCACCATTTGGTATGGGTTGGATTTTGGAAAGAAGCAAGCAAGTCCTAATCCTTATTCACTGTTGCCAAAGGAGATCTCAGTGTTCACTATTCTTCAGGGACTGCTATTGTATGAAAGTGAGCAAGACAAGCACCTGTTAGTTCAGCTGAGAAAAGTCAAATGGGGAAAAAAAACCTATTCAAAATCTCATTTCTACTACAACATTGTTGCTATTTTATTTTCCATATGCCACTAACTGGACATTGAATTAATATATCAAGCCTGCAGATAGGGAAATGGGAATCTGCGGAGGACATTTAAAAACAAGGGTAAAGGAGTCTTTGTGGATTTTAGTCTAGCTATAGGGGAAGGTGCTCATATCTGATTCAAAACCATTGAGCCAGCTCTGTCCAAAGACATTTCCATGGTCATGTGGTCAGCATGATGTCAGAAACACTGCTATCTTACCACCAAAATGGTACCTATTTATCTACTCACATTTGCATGCTTTCAAACTGCTAATTTGGCAGGAACTGTGGTGAGAATGGGAGCTCATCCCATCGCATGGAGCTCAGGTCTTGAACCCAGGCTGTCGACTTTCCAACCTGCAAGCCCATCATCTTAACCCTTGAGTCACCATGTTTACTTTGCAGGAAGACATGCACTAATATATTCTATAGCTCCACTGAAATTACTCTAACAGTTTAAGTTCCCAACAACTTGGGAAGAGAGAGATTTGAGATGGGTTTATAAGAACAAAATTAAACTCTCGTACATAAGAAACTGGAAGCTAGAACTACTTTATCACTTTATGATGGGATTTCTTCATCATTTTCCTTATAATTGGGTTTTTCCAATGAACAACAAAAACAATAAACTGAGATTTTAGGTGTAGAGGCATGTAGCTAAGAAGTTATCATTGCTCCCCTGGACTTGGTCTGCACCTCTCCAAGGGAGGTACATCACATGGTTTGGGAAACCCTGATCTATGTAATAACTCAGAGTTGATACCAACTTGATGGTATATAATCAATCATGTAGCAACATTTTGAAAATAATTTGTAAGAGAATAAAACGATTTTTGAAATTTAATTTAAAATATTTTCTATTTTAAATTAAATATTACTAAAACTTACATTTCCATGAAGGTAGCAAATCAGCTTTGCACATGGCAGCTCAGGTGCTAAGTCATATTATTGGGGAGATGGATGATATAGAAATTTAATAAACACATAATATTGGAACAATAGGATATTGTTCCTATTGGAAAGTACCCACAGATCTTTCTATAGATAGCTAAGTAAGGTCTGGGAGTATAACTTTGATGTCCAAAATAGCTTCATATTTTAAAATACCTATGACAGAATTTAATTCAACTTCTTCTAGTTTTGGATTATAACTCTTGTATATTCATATATACCATATATACATTCTATTAATATGAATTGCAACTCTTAATTTATGCTACATTGATTATTTCTGTTGTAAATCATCTATTACTTGGATTTTAATAGTATTTGGAACAACAAAGAACATTCATTCATACTTGAATGAATTACTAAAAATTTTAACCTTAGTCTATGAGACTTGTAAATTCCATTTATTTACTTTGTGTTTTATTCTTCATTTTTGGCCTTTCTTTTCTGTCTCTTTGTTCTTTTTTTCTTTTGTGCACATTGTTTTTTTTCTTTTCTTAATAAAGGAATTATTATTAAAACAATAATGACAACAATAGTAAAGCTTACCTATGAAACTTTTACAGTGCATACAGGTAGTTCTCTCCTTATGACCACAATTGGACCAAAACTTCCATTGCTAAGCAATGTGTTCATTAAGTGTATCTGGATTTTGTTTGATTAAATTGAGCTTTGTCATATTATAAGTCTTCCAAAACCGTATAAAATAATATTCTCAATGAACCAATTTAATAAACTGAGAATATCCTTTCCAGTTTTAATATTATTCTGTCTTTTTATCATGACACAAAGAGCAGAAAAAGTAATCGCACTAACTATAACCCTAGAATATTTTCCACTTAACTTTTCCAACAATGCAAGATAACCTGACCTTAGTTTTCCTTCCTATCTACACTCAGTACTTTAATCTTGTAACTAAGAGCCTTTCCACACTATTGAATTTAAGGGCTATTCATTGATGTTTAAGTTAGCCAAATAACTATTCCAGCATGAAATTTACTTTCTATTGCTTCTTTTCCTAGTTATGGCTTCTCTGACATCTCTCCAAGGTAATATGTGACACAGGTCAGGATTTTACTTATCTTGAACTTGTAGTTGGATGAAATAAAAATAAAAGGAAAATGCACCTTTGATATCAAATACAAGTAACAAAACCTAAAGATGTATCTTACATTGGATGAGAATAAAATAAAGGTAATGTCATGAGGACAAGATTATGCCATAGTTAAGTGAAAATGAAGACATCTGATTTTAATTCCCTATATACGCCCTATCTGACTCCATTGTTTCAGCCTCAACCCATCATAGCTTCAACCTCAAATTGTCTACCATGGACCTAACACCATTCCTAAGAGGTCCTGAAAGGGGCCATGCATAAGTGCACCAGCGTGCTTACCATCCCTGTCTTACTGTCCCCATTTGTATTTACTTCCTTTGTTCTTGTTTATGTTCATACTTACGTATGTTATCTTGTACATGTTTGACAAACAAAGAAACAAACAAATAAATATAATCCTGAACATATTAGGGTAAGTGGTAAGAACATGCTTACTGGCTCAAATATCCTTCATCAGTGATAACATCAGTGAAATCCCTCTGCATCTTGGTAAGTTCTATAGATACAAAGAATGTAGGTTAGCAAGTCAAGATCAAGAATGCAGGAAAGACTTGTGAAAGCAGACAAATCCAGACAAACTTGAGAGATCTGAACCACCCAACATTATTAGCATTAGTAGAAAGATATTAAGGAAAAGATGTGGTTTTGTTTCCAGGAATGGGCAGAGTTTTATATATGCAGAGATGATAGAGCACTGCCTTCAAATGCCATAAGTGTTCATTAATTTTCAAAGAGTCTTGCATCCAAGAGTTCAAGTCCCATCTTAGCCATGAAAGCCAGTTGGGTGACTTTGGGCAAATCAGCCTCTCTCAGCCAAATTCACCTCACAGGGTGGTTGTTGTTGGGAAAACAGGAAGTGGAAGGTGTGTTTGAATATGTTTGCCACCTTGAGTTATTTATAAAAATAATAAAAAGGTGGGATACAGATAAATAAATAAATATTTTAAACCACTTGGTAGCAATGTGATTCTTGTGGAGATCTTGGTCAATCAGGTTTGGTTGATCATGTTTCAGGTTCTATGTGTAGTTAGCTATATAACCAGTGGTTATTTATGAATTTTCAGATGGGAAGCTTTTCCCTAGCATTCATGTGTTCCCATCCAATTTTTCTTCTAATGAAGATTCATTCAATGGGCATAATACTATATTAAACTGTTTATCTGATAGTATATATCTAGATTTCCAACTGGATGAGGAATTTATATAAAGACATTAAGAATGGTGTCTGTCCACTTTCAGTAAATCTAAATGTGAAGGACAAATAAACAAACAATATTCCAGTATCTAAAGCAGAAACTCAGATATTTCAGTAGGAAAGACAAATCTTGTTATTATTTTATTCTTGGTCAACCTTATAGAATATTCTATTATTATTTACATATTTCAGAATGATATCTTAACTATTCATACTATACATACTGGTATCCTCCAGTTATTTTATATATTATCTCCTGAAGATGGTAAAATTTGATTTACCCAATGACAGGGAAAATAACATCACAATGTATTGACTACTATGTTGCAAAATTATGTTTCTCCAAATTCTAATTCACTCTCATGTTATGTGATGAGACTTTCAGCTTTTCTCATAAATGGATGGGTCATTTGGACAAGCCCATTGTAACTGATCTTCTTTCACAGATATTAAGGTAGGATGACAAAGGCTAATCTGTGATAGGAAATGTAATAATGCATGTGAAGGACCAATGTTAGCAGAGCTGCTACAGTTTACCTTGTGGAAAGCAAGATAAAGAGAGTAAATTCTTTCTGATTATATTATTGGAATTGGATATGTCTAGTTTAATGAAAAGAAGGACTAGGGGTGACATGATAGCAGAGTTCTGATATCTCAGGGTTTGCCACAAAGAAGAGGGAGTCAAGTTATTCTACAAAGCACCTGACAGCAGAACAAGAAGCAATGGATGGAAACTAATCAAGCAACCAAGCACTAAGAAGAAATTTCCTGAAAGTTAGAACAATTAATCAGTGGAACAACTTGCTTCCAGAAGTTGTGAATGCTTCAACACTTGAGGTTTTTAAAAACAGATTGGATAACCACTTGTCTGAAATGGTATAGGGTTTCCCGCCTAAGCAGGGAGTTGGACTAGAAGACTTCCAACTCTGTTATTCTAATTCTATTCTAATTTGTTATCCTGAAACATTAAGTAAATTTCTCCAATACTTTGTAAACATTTTGGATAAATACAATACTATTGCTGTTATGCAAAGGACAAACTTCAAATTTTCTATTCCCATGGGGGTGAAGCAATATACAGATGTAACTACATCTGTAGACTAGCAGTCATGCTAAAATCTCTAATTTAGAATCTAGATGGGAGAACATGCTAAAACTTCTATGGCTGTAATATGGGTCCCTTCTAACTGACCAATGTAGCTGGAACATTTAAGGTTATGGAATACATGAATGGGATTCTTTGCATCATAGCAAAAAGATATTGGTATTTTAAATAGCTTGTATAATAGGATTATAAATACCTTTACTGTTTTGGACATCTTGCACATATATAGGTGTAGCTAGATGGATGAATAGTATTTGTTTCATGCTATAAGATATATTGCCTTCTATCATCTAAATGGTGCACACGTTTAGACTATTGCTGCTATTCAAGTAGTATGAATCATAGGAGTAAAAGATTTTTTTAAAATTAGCTTCATAGATCAATTAAATGCACATACAGAGATGAGCATTGCTACTACATTAACTTTTGGAAATCAGGTAAGGTGATAAACTGAGCTAGTAGTAAAAAAACTGTTCAAAAAATAATTCATTCAAAGCCTAAGAAGAGATTGTAAAATACAGAATCCTGGACTGAAGATTTTCACCATAACAAGCACATTCAGACTGAGCCTTTGACTATGAGATTCCAAATTCCTTTTTCTGAACAATTACTTCTGCAATATTGAAGACCCCTTTTCAATGGAGAGGTTCTCTCTGGGGAAATTTCACACAGTTTTATATAGACTGTTTCAGTCTGATGTTGCCTTGAACTAAACCCTTTATTTCCATTAACTGTGACAGTGAAGAAACAAGTTTAGAGGGCAGATTCTGTCATAATAGGACCAAATGTTTTATCCCATTGACAAGTAGAGGTATATATTAGGTAGAGACAAGAAATTAACAATCATATAAGAGACCACAATTATTTTATCTTCTCTTAGAGATAATGGCACTGGAATCTTGCAACTATGCTTTCATGGCCTTGATATACGCTTGTAAAAACATCAGGGTTTGAGTCACAAATGCAGTGTTAGCTATTAGGCAAAAATTAAGTGGGCTTGAAAGACTACCATTCATCCCTACCTTACATACACAGATATAGTTCATCACAAACATATTCTCACAGGTTGACAAAACAGTTTTTAAGTGCATTTTGTTCTTTGTCTGCATTAATCTGACACAAATACACAAAGTTAAAATGCTCAGAGTATTTAAATGTCTGGTTAAATATGCATTTTATTATTTTTTTAATATTTGTATATCATTTTCCATTAAAAATTCTCACAAATCAGAAACCTCAATTTTTAAACGTGCACTTTGATTTTGAAGTAACATGAGTTTAAATATTCATAGTCCCAAGATTATTTTACAGAATTCTCTGTGGTAGGATACAATCATGGAAATATGACTTATAAGTTTGTTGAATAATAACAGTAGCATATTCCTCTCTCTATATTTTTCAGATCAGTTCATATTCAGACTTTGTTAACTGTTGTCAAGAGGTTGAACATGCATGGATCAGAGGATGCCAAATTTAATCCAAGTTTTCTGTGTTTATTCCTATGCTAGGAAAGACTCATATTTGTCATATGATGATATGCCTCTTTTATGACAAGTTTTTGCTCAAGTACTATGGAGAGTTTTTTGGGTTGTTGTTGTTGTTTTTGTATTTTTAAGAATGACATTTGACAACAATTGCTAAAATGGGTGATGTAAACTGTGCCAGTTTGAAGCAGGAAACATTCCAAAACTAATGTCAGTCTTAAAATAAACAAAATAGGCACTCCTCAACTTTAAACTGTAATTAAGCCCCACAATTACTACCATAAGTCATGCTAGTTCTTAAGCAGGTGGTCATCATATGACTGCACTAATTTTACAACATTTTTTTGTTCCTGTCATTAAACAAACACCATGATCATTAAGCAAGCCCATTGTTTTCTATGGGAAATTCTTTTTTGGAAACTGGAAACCATTGCCAGTTTCTGGTAATTTTCTGGCAAAAAACATTGTAAATTATAGTTATGTGACTATGGGATGCTGCAAATAGCCATAAATAGGGATGGTGGCTGAACACCCAAAATTTGATCATATGACCATGGAGATGTGACTGTTAAAAACTTGAAATATTGTAAGTCCTTTTTTAAGCTGTTCACTATAACCCTGAATGGTTTCTAAATGACCAGTCACAAATTGAGGACTATCTGTAAACAATTTCTCTCTTTAAGTGTTGCGAGCAGTTCAGAAATGTGAAATATAAACCAATTTCAAACTAAAGTTGCCTCTTTCTGGATTATGTTTAGAATGGAGATGGGGTTTTATGTCTCCAGTTTCCCTATATACAATGCTACATACCAGGGATGCCTAATTCAACTTAATTGTATTAGATTAAGGTTCATTTTAATAGATTAAACAATTATATTTTCTTAGATTAAATCAATTTAATCAGCTATTCCTCAGGAATAGATCAATAATCAGAACCAGCTATAAAAATGTCTACCTAATTTTGGTTTTCTAGAGGAATATTTTAAGAAGTATCTTCATTTCACATGGATCAGGACACAGGAAAGGGGAAGGGGAACAGAAGGGAAAGATTTTTTTAATGATTCCTGCTAGCTTCCCACATGAAAACTCAATGGAGAACTGGCAAAAAGTTGAAAGTTGCTCTGTTCCAACTGCTTTTTTGCCTGCCTCTGATTATTCTATTCCTCTGTTTAAGAAAATATGTATGGAACAAATGCAGGACAAGATGTCTAGAGTTTTTTAAATAAGATTGTGTGGATCAAAGTATGAAGCATTGATTAACTTTCATGATTATATACAATCCTGAACTTTGAAAGGCCTGATGGATCCTCTATGTTCCACACAAAGAGAAGTTGGGTTGTTTAAATAATTATGCAAGAATATTTTACATGTACAATAGTACATAGACTTACATGTATAATAGAACAGAGATGCAACAGTTAGATGAGTTAATTTCAGGTTGACTCTGTAAGAGGATTCATGCTATTCCATCAATTAACACTCTTCTGCTGTGAGATATGCACCTTTTGATACACTTGATTCTGAATCGTTGCTTGGGGCTGTATTCCAAACAATAAATGGAACCAAGACAAAAATTAAATTGAATACATTTTTTAAATAAGATTCTCTTTGGATGTTTATTACTTTTCCTCTTCTGTCACATTAAATATAATTATTGTGACAACTGTTTGTAGGGCTTTGAAAATTGCCTTCAACAGTTTGGAAGGCCACGTGTGGCCCAGAATTCCAGATTGGATATCTCAACTCTCAGATTCATGCCTCTGATACAGCAATCCATCTGATAAATTAGGTATATATACCAAAAGTATCTCATATTGTAGAATAAAGTACAAATCATGCTCATCATGCCAACAATTGTTAAGTCAATATGTAACACTGCTGTGAACTGATGATTCTAATTGTGTGAAATTTACTACATCATTTGTAATTTGAACTAAAATTCAAAACCATATTTTGAAAACCATAACAACCTGACATGGAAAAGTCAAAAACAGACATAAGTTTTAGAAGGAATGTCATTTCGTTTATCAAGTATCCAAATGCTTGATCAAAAGTGAGGAAAAAAGCACTCCTTTTTTATCTATAACATTTTACTTAAAAAGTTGTTAGCATGGCAATTCAAATGATAAGAAGCAGAGAGTTGAGGACATGGATTTCAAGACAATGAAGCAGATGGACTCATCATCTGTGAAGAAATGTGATGGAGCAGCTGCTGTGCTGATTGTATTGCTCTATTCCCAGTCTAGCAGGGATAGATCACAGTTTTTGATCTGAATGACCATATATTTATTCCAAGGCGGTATAAGAAAATATCATATGCAGCAATCAAATAATATTCAAAAATATCATAAGACAGCAAACACTTTATTTATTTGTTTGTTTATTAAATTTCTTAAACGCTCATCCCTCTCATAGCGGGGCTCTGGGTGAGTATACCTCTCTGCAATCAGGAAACCCCAAAGAGTTTATAATGTGTGTTCCCTAATACAGTTGGCAAATATGCAGCAACTTTTTGGTTACGTCTGCAAAAAGCTTTATCTCATGAATGGGGTGTTTCTGAACAGCTTTTATCAGCTCTGGACCATCGTTACTCACACTCATCTCCTTGGATTTCATCAAGGACAAGGAAGAATGAGTTTATTTCACCTGAGAGAATATATTGACTATTCCTGCTATGGCTAAGGTGTATTTGTTTATGCTACCAGTGGCATTTCAAAGTTAAGAAACATCTGTTTCTCAAGTTTCTGGAATAAAACTTTCTATTCCATCAAGGGCAGGGCAAAACAAAGAATGACCCAAACTTAACTCTAAACTAAATGGTTACCTGGGATTTTATTATGGTTTTACTATTAAATGGGAATATAATTTTCTAGGGACCATGCACTGTCAGGGAAAGAGGTACAATTGCTGTCCAAGTTATCCTTTTTAATTTCCTAGTAAAACTACACTCTCTCATCTAAAGAACTAGCTCCTATATGCTGTTGTAGTAAAACTACAACAGCATATAGGAGCTAGTTCTTTAGATGAGAGTGTTAAGTTTATGTGGCCAGAGATCCTTCTAAATGAGTTAATAATTCTGGAGTCAAAGAAGCAAAGATCTGATGACCGACCATTTTTTTTTGCCCTTAATCTTTCATGGAATTCCACCAAGATCTCATAAAACTCTAGGGTTCTACAGAATACAGTTTGAAAAACTACTCTAGACAGCAAAGCCTGACAGCCTTGTCTGAAAACAGGCTACTTTTACATTAGAGAAAATATGGATAAAGTAACGGCAGAGTTAATGGACTTGATTGAATGACCCTGAAAGAGAGACAGAATTGCTGAGACAGCTCCATTCCATGTCTTTGAACATTAGACTTTGAAAAGAGATGAGGAAAATCTTAAGAATTTAACAAGGGCTCCTGGGAAATTACTCAGAACAAAACTAGTCTGTTTTTACTTTGATGAACCTTATATAGAGGTATTTATCTATGTATGCCCTAGAAATGAGGGAGCATTTTGTGTTTGCACCCTTCTCTTTTGCAAATCTCAAGTTATTTCTATCCTGTTTATGCAAATTTCTTCATAGGATGTAAACAGCTTGAGACAGAAAAGAAAAACTAAACTCACGGATTTATCCCTCCAGGCAAAGTGCTTTGAGTCCTTATCTCTTAAAATACAGGATCTGAATAGTTGCACTTTCAACCATGTTAATTATGCTAAAATAGGAGTTGCTTTCACTTTTTTTCCCCTGACTGGCTCCTTGTTTTTGATACATGGCAGGCAGAAATGAGCTGTGCATTTTAAAAAGGAGTTAACTAAAACTGACAAATTTCTTTTATACACAGCTAGAAAGAACTTCAGTATATTAGCTAGTCCTTGACAGTTGTTTAATGACCATTTGAAGTTTAACAAACTCAAATTTGTTACTTATGACCCATCTTCAGTCATGACTATCATATCACCCCTATGGTAATATGATCACATTTGAGCATTTTGTCAACAATTTGCATTTACAATTGGTTGCAGCATCCTGTGGTTACATGATTGAAGTTTATGTCTTTTTTTTTGCTGTTTTTCATTGCATAAGCTGGATTCAGACTTACCACCATGTAATTCACTTAATGACTACAGTGACTCACTTAATAAGCATCATAAAATGATCATAAAATTGAGTCCAGTCATGTGGTAACTTTACTTAAGACTGCAATGACTTATGGCTAAAATTTCAGGATCAATTGTGGTCAAAAATTATTAATTATCTGCATGTCTCTATTTCTTGCATATCACTCATCAAGCTAAATGCTGGAGAAAGTGAAATTGTCACATTTGTCTTTACAAATTGTGTATATTTCCTCTCCTGCTCCCACCCCCTCAAGTTTTGCAGATATGGAAATGGTCTCAAATTGCCTAGTCTCTTTTATGATCTTGCACTCAAACTGCATCTTTATCAAACTACTTCTCATAAATTAGTGGGGGTTCTGTGCTGGAAATAATTGAATGTAATTATTGGCTAGAAATTAATTGAGGGTAAAGAAGGATGGAATCCTAATCTCAAAACCAATACATTTATGAAAACAATTCAGGTAAATCATCTATCTGCTTCCTCTATAAAAATCAATGGATGTCTCCAAGCTGGCTGTCCTTCAGTGACGTTCTAAGGTTTCATGAACTATATGTGTAAAATAAAGTGAGGAGAATGAATCACAAAGCATTTTACAGAAAGAACTTTATGTATAGTATGTGTTATTTGGAATCAGTTCCACTGCATATATTGGAGCTTACTTTCAAAGAAAAGGGCAGATACTCACACTGTAAAGTTCCAAACATACAAAAGAGCAGAAGGTTGGCCAGCTACGATAAAGATAAATAGAGATAGCTGGCTAAGGACGGCTTCTCTTTCTATTCTATAAATATCTGGCCAATATGGCAGGAATGTAATTTTTGTTCTGATGATAGGACAACATTCTTCATTGCAGCAGAAATTCTGGATGACCACATTACATGGCTAGGTTGCCCCAATGCAAGAATAGTCTACTGACCATTTCCTCTATTCCATCTAGCCCATTGGAAAGGCAACTTCTTTTTCTTCCCTATATCATAAGTAGTGTTTTCTATTATCTGCCAACACAACTGGAGTTGTCCAATTCACCTGCTGCTTTGTTTTCTCCCACTCAAATTGGTGTAGTGTGGTAGGACTACCACTTCCCTCCAGTCACAGATTATTACCTTCACAGCCATTAAAAAATTATCCAACTCAGAAACAATTTCATCAGTTGAACAATGAAAACTTGCCTTTTTTTTAAACAGGCCCACTGATGGAATAGTAGGAGATAGACTTGCATTTTTTAAGCAGGTGAAATTGACAGGACTTTTAACTGAAGTGACAAAAATAAAGTAGTAAAATTAATATTTCTTTCTTTTTTTCAAACCAGGAGATGCAGGAAATCCACCAATGAGCATGTGCGATCTATCACTTGCCAGAGTGGAGGATGCAGGTGAAATCTAGAAATATGAAACTGGTTTATGTACAATAAATAAATAGCTTGAAGCTGCAGTATGGGAAAGGTGTCCTTCATTTAGCTAATGATGTATATCCCTTTCTGTTCAGCATCTACCATAGAATGGTGGTAGACTTTAGAAGAAACCCTCTCATACTACCACCTCTTACAGTACTTGACAAAACAGTATCAACAGTAGAGACCTTCAACTTTCTAGGTTCTACTATATCACATGACCTAAAATGGACACCTAACATCAAAAACATCATCAAAAAAGCACAACAAAGAATGTTCTTTCTGCGCCAACTCAGAAAGCTCAAACTGCCCAAGGAGCTGCTGATACAGTTCTACAGAGGAATTATTGAGTCTATCATCTGCACCTCTATAACTGTCTGGTTTGATTCTGCAACCCAACAGGACAGACACAGACTTCAGAGGATAATTAAAAACAGAAAAAACAGTTACTACCAACGTGCCTTCAGTCAAGGACCTGTATACTGCATGAGTCAAAAAGAGGGCTGTGAAATATTTACAGACCCCTCACATCCCAGATATAAACTGTTTCAAGTCCTTCCCTCAAAATGATGCTACAGAGCACTGCACACCAGAACAACTAGACACAAGAACAGTTTTTCCCCAAAAGCCATCACTCTGCTAAACAAATAATTCCCTCAACACTGTTCAACTATTACAAAGTCTGCATTACTATTACTATTAATCTTCTCATCATTCCTTATCACCCATTCCCTCCCACTTGTGACTGTATGGCTGTAACTTTGTCGCTTGTATCCCTATGATTTATATTGATTGTTTCCTAGTATGATTTGATTGCTTATTGTACCCTATGACTATCATTAAGTGCTGTACCTATGGTTCTTGACTCTTGAAAAATATATCTTTTCTTTTATGTATACTGAGAGTATTTGCACCAAGACAAATTCCTTGTGTGTCCAATCACACTTGGCCAATAAAGAATTCTATTCTATTCTACCACCTGAGGCAGCAGGCCAGACCATCTAAAGGATGTTTCTACAGGAAAGGGACCCATGTTTATATCTTTTGTGGTTATGTTGTTTGATACAGACTGAAAATTACCAGAAAATGACAATTTGGTAGAAACAATATCAATTCTTCCTTGGGGTCTATTTTTTTTAATGGGGGAGCCAAGAAAAAAATGTTGATGTTTTGTGTTTTATGTCTTGATGCTTTCAGGCCAAAAGAATCAAGAACAATATGTGGAGTTTCTTCTGAGAATTTCCTTTATTGTTGTTCTCCTACAAACAGAAATCTTGCCACACTAAAGAAGTTATCTGCAATAGTTAGAGATATATTATGTGAATTGTTTGGGAGAGTTGAACCTTTCTTTCTTCCTGTCCACCAGATATTTCAAGATCTGCTGTCTATTTGTCCTCAGGGAAAGAGATCCTGTGACTCTGGATTACATTCCATCACAACACTGAAGTCAGCATCTAATTTTTAATTCATGCTGAGTACTCAACAGACTCTGTTTTCTTTAAACTGATGTGATACTTATGTATCTGTAGATAGTAATTAAAATTGTCAGAATTGCTAGCAATTTATGGAAAGTTCCCCTTCCAGTTTTAAAGTACCTCTAATAACTTCATTATATTTATTCTAACATTTAGGTGTACTTTTCTCTTAAACCAACTTGACATCTATTCAGTACTCCCTGCAGTCTTGAACCAAGTTGATTTCCCATACAGGTTGATCTTGGTTATGGCCTGCTTCATAGATGTGGATATTTGGATATATGGTTTGGACACAGTGTTGCTTCAAGAGATTCTAATTTTGCAGGCAATGGAAAATTATTGAAGATAATACAAATAATTCAGGGCTATTTATTTATTTGATCTTGTAATTGGGTAGAATAAGGCTGGGCAGCTCGGTTAAAAAATTGATAGTTCCTATTCACTAGTAAATTATTTTTAGTAATCATCAGTGCAGGAAGATAGCATGAAAATGAAATGAACAAGAAAATGAACAAACAAAATTAGTATTTTGTAAAGACTCTGAAATTGCATGTTTGATTTTCTGTCTAGAATCACTTATCTGATGAAGCAATTTCAAATAATCAGATTTCTTGTCATAGTACTACATTGTTTTTAGAATAGAAATACTTGGTTTATATTCAAACTGAAAATCAAATTTCTATTCAGAGAAGCAAAGATGCTATATCAATGAATCCTAGCAGCAAGCTTGAGCTCCTGCACAAAGTTATGTAAAATATACAGGTAGGCATTCCCTCGGGGTAACATTCCCACTTTAATTATTGTTAACTGGGAACCATTTGCCACATGAGTTTTGTTGAAGCATACATAATACAAGGTGGCACATTAATTACCAAATTGTGTCAAGATTTTTAAATGTGTTAGTGGTAGAATGGAATGTATCCACATAATGGAGGCTATTTATCAAATGAGCAGAATGAATGGTATATACATAAGCATGAAGGGGGAGAATAGAAAGATAATTTGGGAAACACAAATATTCAAAAAAGCAAAACATAGCAGTCTCCTCTAAAATCCTCAAGGATCATGAGCTAAAGAAAAAATTGTACCAGAATGCTCAAGTTAAATGGAGAGATCATTTGAAGGTTGAAGCATATAGGATGCTGATAATACCCATATGTATGTATATCTCCATGTAATAAATGCACTGGACAACTACTTGCCAATAACTTGCCTCACCACAACATGGAAAATCTATCAGTCATCATAGTCACTAAGCTACAGGACCATATAGCCAGTAATAAACACAGCCAGGAGGCCATAGTGAACAACACTAGAGGCTCAACTCACCAGTTACTCTTAGATATAGCAACACAGAAGAGTAAATGTCTAGGTGGACCAGTCTAAGTATAGCCTGGATTGAGTACAGAAAAGCCTATGATTCAGTGGCACACCCATGGATCTTTGAATTGCCTAAGAGAAAACCAGGTCTTCTGAGACTTATAAAAGTCTGGTAGAGTCAGGATTGAGAGCCAGTTTGGCATAGTGGTTAAGACATCAGCCAAGAAACTGGAAGACTTGAGTTCTGGCCCTGCTTTAGGCATGAAGTCAGCTGAGTGGCTTTGGGCCAGTTGCTGTCTCTCAGCCCTAGAAATCAGACAACAGGAAATTACTTCTGAAATCCAGTCACCAAGAATCAAGACAGACTCAAAGACATTTATACAATACAAAAAGAGTCAGGGGCAAGTTAGTCTGAATGCAATTGTTGCATAAGATAGGCACCATGCCAGACAAGTAAACTTCCTGAGCCCTATCAGATATTGTTTGACTGTTTTGAGTTTCTATAATGTTATAATTCTTGCAATGTGATCTTTTTTCAGGTTGATTTATAATTGCCTGTTATAACTAGGATTTCTGGGGAAAAAAACCTCTTCAGCCAATCAACAATAATACAAATTCCTGTGCCCATCTCCATGTTAGTCACAGCGGTCTCTCTGCCTAGCATCATATTAAGTATATATGGATCGAATTAAAATATAATCCTTTGGAATTTAGAGTTTGCCTTGACATGTTCTTGGCATCCCTTACAATACTCTGAAACAAGCAAAACAATAAGCAGGCATTTCTTTGGGCTGGGGAGAGCAGGTAATTTCTCTTCTCCATAAGGCATTCTCAATCCTTGTGACAGTCTGTGCTTACTTTCAGCCTAGGGATGAAAAGCAAAAACATTTCATTTGCTTCTCAACAACTGGAGCTATAGATCATGGCCAGGTTCCCTTGGAGACTGGAAATAGGTTTTCATGTGGGAACAGATGCTATCCTTCAAGAAGCAGTGTTTTTCTCATGCTTTTAGTCATAAGCCCACTAATGCACAGTTCTCCTAATATTGGATCAATCTAGTGGAGCTAGTTCTGTTTCAGACTTGATCAAGCATCACTATATCAAGTATTATATTATAGTAAGAAATGGGGTCAACATTAACTTGCATAGCTTTGACCCAAAGTATATCCTAGCTTTAATAGTATTCAAGCACAGCACATTTATCAGTGATGTATGAAAGTAAACATTGGTCAAACAAGGGTGATTGTGAACCAAGTAGTTTATATCTTCAGCTTGCCTACTTCATAAATCCATTTTTATTGAACAGGAAAAAAAGTTCTCAATAAAAACTGTAAAGCAGTTTTAAGCCTAGGTATTTTAGAAGAATTACTATCCAGATTTCCCAGGCAGCACAATACTTTACATCATTCCAAGTTCATTTATTTTCATAGTGATTGCTGTAAAGTGATGAAGATGCATCATGGATCAGCACAAAACCTACATTGTCCTTCACAGAGTGAATTGGATTCTTCTTTTCTCTCAACCTCTTATCCTGATGCAATGTAATTGTTTATACATGAATTCCAATTCTGGACTATCAATTAAATAAAAGTTACCATTGCACTCCCTGACTCCCACAGAGATCCCAAAATTACCTGATAATAATTCTAAATGAGATCATTGTGGAAGGAAAGCAGGCTGGGTCTTCTTCATTGGGAAAGGATTAGCAGTCTAATGAAGAGAAGCAGTCTAAATTCAGGGAGATGACTAAGGTTATTCAATGAACAAAGCAATATACTACTCACTGCAGTATAAGAACATCCAATCCTTCCTCCATGAATGAGGCAGAATGAGGTCACTTTCACAAGGTTTGATCTCCTCCTCACCAAAGTAATTTTGTCTTCTGTGCGGGGTATGCAACCATTACTACTTTGCCCTCCGTGCACCAATCAGAAGTCTTTCCAGGTAGATTTTTTAAAACAGGAAGCAGACAGCATCCTCTAATCTCCTTGTTTCCCAGATAGAGTATAGATGGGTTCCTCAGAGTTGTATATTCCCCAGCTTAGAATTTGAAAGGGAAACTGCTTTGAGTACTTTTACTAATTGCAAAATAATCTTTTCACTTAACAATGCTTGCAATTCATTATGTGTGGTTCATATGTATCTAAGTTACTAAAGTGCCTTAACATCTACATACTTTCTAATGTGATGTTGTTTCCTTTCTTATTATAATTTTTCAAAGCTGACCATGGTCCTTCTCTTCCTGTCATCTTTTCCCTCCTGTAATAAGAAACTCTGTTTACTCCCTTCTCTTTCATTCTCTTGCCAAGTGTGAGAAAAAACTTTTGAAGCTGAGTTGCTTTTTTAAAGCTTTTTCTAACTGTATGTTTTCCTTCATCCCTTTCTTTCTTCTCTTATCCTACACTCTGCATAACTGATAGCATAGCTAAAGTGTTATCAGGGATAAAGGGACAAAGACAAGCAAACATTTAACAATTATCTTGCTATTTTTCAATTTGATCAATTTACTTTTATCATTCAGGTGGAACTCTATTCCTTGTCTTATTACCCTCTTCAGATCTCAGCTCCAGTAATGACTTTCCATCAGTCAGCATCCTTGATTTATTTTCTTCTACCCTTTAATGTGCACCGTATGCATGTAAAAAAGAGACAGGACTTCAATTGCTCAGTCATACAAGCTATTTTGTCATTGCTAATGAACCCTGAAGATGCCCCTACGTATAGGTGCTCTTGCATCTTCACAAGTTCTGAAACCTCTGATTGGAACTGAAACTAAAGTACCAAAGAGGCCAAATCTGTACAGAGCTCTTCCCTTTATCTGCTCCATATTTTGAAGTTTTCCTTCCAATTTGACTTTTCAGTTTTACTCTGATATAAGGGTGTTTTCTTGTGTTTTGTAAAATATATTTTATTGCTTATCACCTTAAGCACTTTAGAAAAATTACACAAATCCATCAAAGTAATGAATATCTTCAGAAGCAAGAAATAGACAAAGATGGACAGGCTCTCACTGGAAACAAGGCGTGTTGAAAAATTAACACATAAATGACTGTCTTTGCTTCCCTTCTTTGAAAAGCGGACTCTGTGTCCCAAGACAATGGGAATACTGCAGGACACTAAGAAATCATCCCAGCTGGATCCAAAGTGCTGGCTATCAACATCTTCTTAGCACTATTGGAAGATTTACCTACATAATCAGTGTAACTGGCAGAAACTGTGATTTGAGAGAAGTATAATTATTAGCAAACTCCAAAGGTAGGGTAAATATGAAAACTCATTCTGAAGAAATGTCTTCCCCACAAACCTGAAAAACATGCAGCTTTTTAAATGGTTGTGTTAACTTTAATAAGCCAGTTCCTTAAAGCAACTACAACTTTATTTTACATTTATGTGAAAGCTGAAAAAGAAAATGGCTACTTTAATGACTTTCAGAACAGTACAATGCTTGTATAATTGTGTCAATTTACAAAAGCACCATACTTCTTTATTTACTTTTATTTATTCTTCTAGTATCTATTCTTCTTTATTTTTCCATGTTTGTCTAGTTCACAAACATATGCATGAAGAGGATCCATAGATGCTGGAAAAAGGATACTCATAGCTGTTGCTGCTACCTAGAGGTTGACTGTTTTTTTGCAGACCTGAATATGGAAGGGCTTAGCACAATTCACTGAAGTCTCACAGCTGTATTAATATCCTGGGAAATTTAAATCTAGGAATTTATTTTTTATTTATTTTAATTACATTTATATGCTGCCCTTCTCCAGAGACTCAGGGCGGCTTACAATTTTTGGGATACAACCCAGTGTGCTCAGCAATAGCCTTCATTCCATTGTATATGCCTGCTTATTACTAAGTAAATAATGAAAATAAATGCTTTCAAAATTGAAATAAAAATGCTTTTCATTTTCAGAAACCATTATTAATAGCAAGGTTACAGAAAGCCAGGCAGAGCATATTCAAATGTTTTTTTTCTTCAGTTTTTCATTAAACTCTCATGACAGATAAATATAAGAGCCAGTTCCAAGATTCAAAGATGGATTTGTCACAAAATGGTCACCATAAGAGAGTGACATCACACAATGTCCACTGACCAGAAGGCAAAATATTGAAGTTCCTTCCTATTGTTCTTTTAAACCTCCATTATTCCAGAATTCCTTCAATTAACTTGTCTTTTGTTTTTGACCTGATTAGCAGTAAGTGAAACATTAGATGTTTTTATCCAGCAGGCTTATTTCCCATGTTCAGATACAGGTATTTTTTCAAAATAAAATAAATATGGACATAGATATTTTACATACAAGATTTTTTTAATATTTTAAAAAATACATTAAAAAAAATTAAAGTCAGGAGCTGAAAAGCTGAGGGTTGCTAAGAAATGTTAGTCAAACCCAATCAAGTTTACACAGTGATGGTAGCTTTGTAATGTGAATGCTACCGTCTTTCTTTCTTTCTTTCTTTCTTTCTTTCTTTCTTTCTTTCTTTCTTTCTTTCTTTCATCATCTATTGATCTATCGATCTATCAATTTATTGTTCTATCCATCCATCCATCATCCAGTGGTGGGATTCCAACTTTGTTCCTACTGGTTTAATGAGACCGTACTTTATGCACGCTCACAGTGCTCAAAAACTACTTTTGTGTCAGTGTTATTGAGCTGAGCTGTTTTTTAGCTCAGCTGAGGCACAGCAATCTGCTCTGCTGCATGAATTAGCTGAGCTAAAAAACAAGGAAATATATGACAGGAAAGTCCAGGGGCGAATGGGCGGGGTTCTCCAAACTACTCAGAATTTCTGCTACTGGTACACCACACCAGTCTGAACCAGCTAAATACCATCTATTTCAGTGGTGGGATTCAAATTTTTTTTACTATCGGTTCTGTGGGCATGGCTTGGTGGGCGTGGCAGGGGAAGGATGCCGTAAAATCTCCAGTCAGAGGTGGTATTTGCTGGTTCTCTGGACTACTCAAAATTTCCACTACCAGTTCTCCAGAACTGGTCAGAACCTGCTGAATGCCACCTCTGATCCATCCATCCATCCATCCATCCATCCATCCATCCATCCATCCATGCATCCATCCATCCATCCATCCATCCATCCATCCATCTATCTATCTATCTATCTATCTATCTATCTATCTATCTATCTATCTCATTTCTGAATCGCTTAAATCCCTCAAAGAGGCACTAATGATATACTGACTACAGATTGATTTGCTTGAACAAGCCATTTTTTCTCACAAAGGAGCTTTCCAATTTTTACTTACTGACATAATTCATTCTTTTGCTATTATCTCTTTTGGGGAGATAATGTAAAATGCTAAATAACTCACTTAAAGTCATTCTTTCTCTTTCTGCTCTCTCTCCATATATACATATGTGTTTATTAAAAGTTTCTAAAAACTAAAGTGGAACTAATACAAACTAAAATGAAGCAAGAAAGCAAAAAGAAAAAGAAATCAAAGTGAAAGCAAGTTTGAGAAAGAAGGACAAAGCAAAAGCAACTATATCCACCTGCCACCAGTTCTCTTGATTTTCTTTGTTATTCCCCTTGATAAAATTCATACAACAAGGTAGTGGTTTATGTTTGCCTATTACATATTTATAGATTATCATCTGTAAATTGCTTCCTCTGCTTCTTTCCTATCTTTTATTATAATTTATATGCCAACCATTTCAGAATTTTGTGTTTTTGGATTTTTGGGTTTTTTTTTTTTGCTTTACACAGTTCATTTTTTAGTTCCATTTTTCTTACTGTTAACATAGTAATGAACATAACTTCATTGTAAAATCTTGATTTGTTGAGAAATATTTATATTCTCTGAAAATTTCTTTAATTCTTCTTTTCTTTTATTCACTCATAATAGTTTGGGGTATAAATTCCCAAGAGACTTAGTCCCATGAAAATTAACTTCCACACAACAAATCTACCATGTCATAAGTTAAACAAGTTTTGGTTTTAGTTGGGAGTTTATGTACAAAATAGCTCCATTTGTTTTTTAGTTCTTGCTGGAATAAATTCTTCACTCGATTTTTTTATAAATCAGATATATTTTGTAACCTTCTTTCTAACATTGTTCTCTTTGGACTGTTATTTTTTTTCAAAAATGTTTTTTTTTCTCTTTTTCAAAGTATTTGTTTCATTTATAGGCCATATCAAATATTTGTAATCCCTAATTAAGCCAAAAATTTAGAAAAGTTAATACCTAACATCCAATACTTTGACATCCAGTCAGAGCAAACCACAAATCTCAGTTCCTGCAGTCTCTTCATAAAGAACAGCTATCTAGAGTTCAAACAGCTATCTAGAGTTGCAATCTCTTTTTTGGAAAAGCCACATCAGCTGGAATTCACTGGCTGGCTGCTGATCTCCACCACAATGTTGTCCCCAATGTTGTCCTCCACCACAATGTTGTCTCCCACTGCTTCATGGATATCTAGTATACCATAGATCTTCATCCTTTTAAGTCAATAGGTCACTTAAAGTCCCAATAGCTGCATAACTTTATGTTAACTTCTAGTTAACTTTATGAGGTTGTTTTTAACTTAATCAGGTTTTGAGTCTCAGTATCTACATGTGTGCATGAGAGAGATACTTAGTGTATAGTGATATTGGGTGATTTACTCTATTGTTCACAGCCAGACAGTTGATTTTTTTTTTGCTTTTTATATACTAAGCTATCTTTTTAACTACAGAGTCATATCTTGATCATGATGCAGTGCTGTGTTATGGAAGCAAGAGGCATGGGCAAATCTACTGAAAGTCTTGGCATGGTGAAGATGTAGTATAGGAAAGATGAATTATTTCTAATTTATAGTACTCCATGATTCCTGCTGCTGTATGTCTCAGCAAAATGACACCAGGACTTCAGAAACAAAGATTAATATGGGCCTTCTTGACAAAGAGGAAGTAAATCATCTTGGGAGCAGGGGTCTCATTTGATTGCTGTTAGGCAAAAAACTCCAGAATGAATGGGCTTGTCTACCCATAGGAAAGCAAGAGATATTTTACATATAAAAATTTAAGACAGCCTGCATTTTTAGTTTCACTAACTTGTTGCAAGTGACCATAAGCAAAAGAGAGGAAACATAGAGGTGTCAAATGGAATAAGAATTAAATTTGTGAAGTTTCTTCCTAATTACCTTCTAGTCATTTTTTACATGATTTCCATTGGCTTCTGATGCAAAAAATGTTTTCCTTCGCATTCTAGCAGGTTTGATTTAAAGCTCCTGTTCAAGTTATTTTCATCATCTTGCTCTGTATGATTTATGCTTCTTCTATATAATTTTGATCTACTTTATTCTGCATTATCTCTGTTGTTAGTCAAAACAAGTAATATTCTGACCATATTTACTTGATTCAAAATATGATTCATTTCATAAAGCCTAACTATTACTGCCTGCACTATTAGATAAGCAGCATTTAATCTCAAAATCATTTTCTAGCTGAGATTGAAACCATGCCTTAAACATCCATTTTGTGCTTTAGCTATTGAAATAATGACACCAAGGATACTAGGAAATGTAGTTTTCTAGGACATCAAACCCTGAAATAAGTTACATTTTATCAATATGACTATCTCTTACCTATGAATTACAAAATTATTGCCACCATTATAAAAACTTCAAATACTATAGAATTTTTCCTGATAAGGTACTATTATTGTATTGTCATTGTGGCTCAAGTATGATATGTTAGGACTTCTCTTAAATTTCTACAGAGGAAGGAAGGAGAAAACACATATATCTGCATATGCACTCAGCTTAGGTGGCCACATTGGAGTAAGAATTTTTTAAACTATTATTCCATTATTCTATTATTCTATTATTCCATTTCATTATTCCATTTTTACTTGACAAATAATTTATTTCATTATTCATTAAATTTCTATTTATTATTCAAATTCAATATGCTTTTGTCATAATTTATTGTGATATCAAAAGAATATTTTAGAAACTACCTTTTGGTACCCATCTTCTCTTGACTGCCATCATTGCCTTACATGTTAGGTACAACCATGAATAATGAGGTAATGATTTCTCAGAAGATCCCGAGCACTTTGAAATCTGAGGCAGCATAGAGTCTTTGAAATATAAAGAATCATCTGATTACTGAGTTCTTGACGGTGTCTATTCTCCTTTAAAGTTGTTTTATAAAAAATATAGTAGTATAGATGGTTTTACTTTTACACATCATTGTTGTCATGTTTGAAAAAGAATCCTCAAAACCTAATATAGCTTTCCTAAAATGTGCTAATTGGGCTGCAATAATTATGGCCAAGCATAGAAATAGTAACATTTAAAACATACAAAATGAAGATAGACATAAATGTAACAAAAATAATGCATTAGGCTCCAGCCATGATGGCTATAATGTATTTGTCTCTTGCCTACTTTCCCTGTTTTATTTAGAATGGCATCAATAATGTTGATTGCAGCTTTTAGTGTTTTAGAGTTGGTTTTCCCACCTGTACCGATAATGGCTGGCTGAAGATGAAGAAATGCATTATTAGAACAGACATTAGTTTTAAAGTGTACTTAGTAGTGAGTAATAAAAACTAAATAATTCTTTCTGAATCTGTTACTATTCTGTATTCTGAAGGTTAGACATGGCATTAGAGTTGCTTGCCTTTAGCTACTAGTACAACTAAAGATGCAGCTGCACAAAAGAAGCAGATTAAATTGCCACATAGACCTTCATACTATTTTATGAATACATTTTAAAAGATATTTAAGCTCCTAAACATCTAAAGCTTTTGAGAAAACAGTGAAGCAAGCTGCTTGAAGGTAGCCTCTTGATCTTAAGAATAGAATAACCACTCATTCATTTGACAGAATTATATTTTTTTCTGCATTTTTTCTCCAGCAGTTCTCATTCAATCTGATGAAAGCAAATATGCTTTAAAAGACTTATTGATGAACTATTGTGTTAGTACATTTATTTACTCATGTTGGAGCAATGGTTTTGAAATTCTTATTTTTAATTGTATAATTATCTCTCCAGCAATATGCAGCTTCTCAACTCCTCCTATTGGCTTTTTAGTGGTATAAAATGTTGTCAATTTTAGACAATATTTGTACATTGTCTAAAATTTGTTGATAGGTCAAAGGGATATTATGCAGTTCTCTGGAGTATTCAGTTTCTCCCTAGACCACATCATACACACTCTGCTTCAGCAGTTTTAACAAATATTTATCTGAATTGGAATCATTTTAAAGTGTTCTGGAAGGTAATCCATTCCTCAAACAAACCTATTTTGTCTGTAAATAGAAGGTATTCAGCAGGTTCTGACCAGTTCTGGAGAACTGGTAGTGGAAATTTTGAGTAGTTCAGAGAACTGGCAAATACCACCTCTGACTGGAGATTTTACAGTATCCTTCCCCTCCCATGCCCACCAAGCCACACCCACAGAACCGGTAGTAAAAATTTTTTGAATCTCACCACTGCCTGCAACATTATTCCAGAATATGTTGATCTATTGAGGTTCAAGAAATTTACTGCCAAAACTACTGAACTCCTGGTATGATACGATCCAAAGAAAAATGAAACATTGCAGAGTTCTGCAGAATAATCCATTCTTTGATTTGTTTTGAACGTCAATAGTTACTTCTTTCCTTTCTTGGAAGATTTTTTTTTTAAAAATCATCCAGCTACTTTCTCTGACTAATCATTTGGAGACAAATTTCTGAAATATTTGTACTGATCTGTAGTCCATTTCTCCATGACCATCATCTACATTAAAAGAGAAAGGTGTGATGTTGAGGCCAATCTTTGTTTGGCTTAACAGACATTTGTTGGCCTTATAAAATACGCTTTGGGCTGCATGTGCACAGGGAAAACAAGAGAAAAAGAATAAAGCAGAGATAAAGAATAAAGTAAAACTACCCAGAATAATAATTTATTACTATTATTTTAAAAAACCAAGTTACTGAAAAATACGTTTATCTCTTTCAATTCGCATTTCTACTTATGCAATCTTAAAAACAAGGCTAATTTAACTTAATCAAAATATTGGAAATTAAAATATTAATTTAAATTGGAAATAAAATAAAAATTATTTGGAAAGATGTTGATTCAGAAAAGTGCAATAGATAATAAGTGTATCACTCCAAACAGTGAAATTCTCTAGGTCAGCAGCTGTTCATTCTTGTCCAGGGCTACATTTCCTCAGGGAAAATCTGCTGTGACTACAAACAGGATAGTGATGAAACAAGTGTTGGGAAAGGCCAAGCATGAGGTGGAGACTCTTATGTCTCTTTCTGATTCCATCCTTTTTCAGATCAGGCTACGAGGAAGCTCCAGATAACTCTTGCCAGCAGTTTAAACCAGTGTCTAACTTGATATTAGCTGAGGCTGTATGAAATACTTCAGGGAACCATATACTATTGCAGCAAAATGAAGTTATAGCAAAATGGCTCAAGGAAAGCAGGTGTTTTTTAAAATAATATTTGCACTCTGAATAATAAAAACCTGTTGTTCGTAAGTAAAGATATCTGGCTGACCCACTTACAAATCTAAACATACCTGCAAGTTTAAAACTTAAAAATTTAGGAAGCTTGCTTTTCAGGATTTCAGTCATGGAGAATTTTTCAATCCATTGACCATTTTTCAAACATAGATTCTAACCTTATTCCTTCTATCACCCAGTCAAGGGTGGGATTCTACTGTTTCTGTCCAGCTGTACAGAACTGGTAGCTCTGAAGAGCAGCAGACACAGAACCGGTTCTGTGTCTGCTGCTGTTTGGCCCACCTGCCCGCCCGGGCTGTTACCTGTCCTTTATTTCCTGCTTTTTCAACCTCAGCTGCTTTGCACGGCACAGCTGTGGTTGAAAAAGCAGGAAAAAGGGGCTTTTTCAATGCTGCTCACCTGCGTGCAGCACTGCTCAGCTGTCCGAGTAGCTCAGCAGTTTGTTAATTGCATGCATGCACGGCATGCATCAGGTACAACTGCACACAAAGCATGCATGCGCATGAGAAACATAGCCAGAGAACCAGTAGTTATGCTGGTCGGATCCCACCCCTGCACCCAGTCTGGACAGCAGCAGCAGCAGTAGCAGCAATAGCCTAGCACTTAAGTTCCAACTACCTGCAATTATTGTAGGCTCGAATCCCACCAGGCCCAAGGTTGACTCAGCCTTCCATCCTCTCGGGGTAGGTAAATTGAGGACCCAAGATTGTTGGGGGCAATCAGCTGACTTTGTAAAAATGCCGCTTAGTAATAAGCAGGCATATACAATGGAATGAAGGCTATTGCTGAGCGCATTGGGTTGTGCTCCAAAAATTGTAAGCCGCCCTGAGTCTTCGGAGAAGGGCGGCATATAAATCTAATTTAAAAAAAAATAGCAGCAGTAGCAGCAGTAGAAGCAGAAGCAGCAGCATTGTTCCTATGGTTAGCACCTGTCTATTTTAGAAATTATTTTTTATTTTATTTTAGAAATAGACATTATTCTGGGGTACTTCTCAGACAGACACACTGCAAATTGTCTACAATAGTTGTCGGATGAGTTTCAAGTTCTAATATAGAAAATCAAGACCCTAAATTTAATTGTTTACATAACAATTGAGAAGTGAGTGAACAATTTTCATAAGAAAGTTATATATTTTAAACAGTGGTGGTGCATGTTCAAGACAATTATCTTAACTGCAGACGAAAAATGGGCTGTTTTGAGTTTTTCAGTATAGAAAGGTGAAGAAAATACTATACTTTTTATTTACAATGTACAGATATAATCATTGGAAGAAAAGTTTGGTTGAAACCAAAGTAGTTCTGGTTAAATTACATTTCATTATTTTGACTAGTCTAATTGTAAGTATGACTAATTAATGAGGTTTTTTTCTTTATTAAACTGTTAACCATGTCTGCCAATTATGTAAAATGTTCTAACTGGTATTGTGTGATAGTATATTTTAGTTTTTCTCTACCCTTGCAGCTTGAAAATGTGTGGATTTCAGCTCTCAGAATTCCATAGCCCAGCTGCCAAGTTTGAAAAACATCAGTATATTTAAAAGCAGGCATGAACCAGGATCTATATGGTGAGTCATATAGAAATGCATCATGCTTTCCATGCCTTCTATATTAGTTTAAACACATATTCCTTCTGCCTTGGTGTTTTGTGAAATGTAAATAAATGCCATCCTTAGTAACATTTTTATACATGAGTTTATTTTAGTAGTCATTGTCTAAACAACACTCGTTCTCCATGAAAGAATTTCTAAGTAAACATTGTTTTCTTTCCTTTCTGCACAATTTACCACTGCCCCTAATCTGCAACAAAGTTCAGCATTTTGAGAGAAGCTTATTTTTTATATACACGCAGTTTCATTTCATAACTATTTAGAAGATGTCTAGGTTAAACCTGAACCTGCTAGATGCCAGCAGCCATTGCGCTGCGGGAAGTGGCTTACTGCTTTTTAATATACATGAATGAATTTTTAGGTGTTCAGTCTGACTTCTCCAATAATCAGACATATATATATTCAAGAAGAGCCATTCCAAATCATTTTGAATGATTGAAAATCAAGGTGCAAGAATTCACTAAAAGGAAGAAATATTATTCTCTTTCCTAAGCATCCCCCAATCTAGGAATCCTCCAGATTGATGGATTTTCGGCATTTCAAAACTAAGGTTGTCTCTGTCGACAATTCTGGTGATTGAATTCTCTGCATCTGGTTCTTCCCCTCATTTACTATTTTGTATATACTGTATTTGTATATACAGGTAGTCCTCGACTTTCGACTACAATTGAGCCCAAAATTTCAGTTGTTAAGTGAGACATTTGTTAAGTGAGTTTTTACCCCATTTTATGACCTTTCTTGCCACAGCTATTAAGTGAATCAATGCAGTTGATAAGTTAGTAACCTGGTTGTTAAGTGAATCTGATTTTCCCCAGTGACTTTGCTTGTCAGAAAGTTGCAGAGGTGATGTTGTGACTTTGAGACACAGCAATGGTCATAAATATGAACCAGATGCCAAGCATCTGAATTATGATCACATGATCATGGGGATGCTGCAAAGGTCATAACTGTGAAAAAGGGTCATAAGTGACATTTTTCATGCTGTTGTAACTTAAAACAGTCACTAAATGAACTGTTGTAAGTCGGGGACTACCTGTAATTCACTCACTTACTCTTTTCTATATATTTTACTTTTTCTTCACTGGTATTATGAATTCCACAGAACTAATTGCTACTGAATTCTCATACGCTACAAATGCATGATGTGTATCTGAAGTAGAAAATAGGAGAGGGCACATTCATTTTCATTCTGACTGGAATGCCCATGTGACACTAGTTAGTATGAGAGATATCGCTTGAGTTCACCTCTGTATGAGCAGAAGTCTATTCAAATTTTAAATGAACATTAGTGTTCAGGCTTCCCTCCACAATCTTGCTTTCCTACTCCACGTGTTCATAATACAGTGAAGGTAACATAATTTGGGACGACATTTAGCCATTTTCAGAGGACAAAATTTCATCTGGGATAAAAATATCCTACAGATGTATGGATGTAGCTATGAACAAGGCATGTGAAAAATAGGAAAATGGGAGGAATTATTTGGAATTTAAAATTACATCTTAAAAGATTTGAAGTCACTGTCCTAGACTGGAACCCATTTTGTACTCTTGACATTGGATTGGGGCCTTAATATTTCTGGGGGTGGGGATCATGCTGCTGTTTTGAGTTTGGAACATTTTTGTATATTAGTGAAAAACAGGATAAAATCTGAAGAACCATCTCACCACGATGGGATTAACCTGCCCCACTCATTCTAGCAGAAATGGTCTACCTCATATCCTATCTGCCAAAGAATTTTGGCTAATTGGATCAAGAAGAGCTGCTATGGCTCCCACCCTCTGGAGTATTCTCCTATTGGAGGTGAGGTCCGCCATTACACTTCTGGCCTTCCAGAAGAGTCTAAAAATGTGATTCTGTTGCTTGGCCTGGGGTTGGTTGATAGGTTAGAGAAGATTCTCACCCCCAGCCACCCATCATTTTGGGTTATAACTTTAACTTCTCTATTCAATTTTTCTAATTTGAACTGGGCGGATTTTTTAACACTTTTTAACTTTTTATTCTATTGTAAACCACCCAGAATCGCTGCATCAGTGAGATAAGCAGCAGAAAAGTGAAATAAATTAATAAAATAAAAATATTTTTGGATAGAAATTATTTATATATCTTTAGGTATCTTCTGTTATACTGAACAAAGGATCCAATCTCAATGAAGCATTTGGCTAACTCACTATTCACTTGGACAAAGCCCTTTCTGATGGAACCAACTCAAACTCTATGAGACAATATCTTGAATTATTAATACCCTGTGACATTCATGTGGCCAAGAGCAGTTCTGTTGTACCTTTCTTGCTTGCATTCACATTATCTTGAATGCTGGAAGAAAAGCTCCCAAGTTTCCTCTCTTCTTGTTCAAAATGTTCTGAAGCTAAGGCTGAACTCTACAGTTCAAGCAACACTTTTCTAATCTACAGTGTGTATGTGTGTGAGTGTGTGTGTGTGTACACACTCAGCCACACACATATACAATGTCCTCTATGTCCCTCTCAGAAGTTGCAGAAAATTTTTTCTTTTTCTTTGAAAATACCAAGGAAGCATAAATCAGTCTTCAGAAAAAGAAAAGGAGACTGCACTGCAGTTCTAGCAAATGGTATTTTATATTCTGAGCATAGAAAGGAGCTTGTAGTGGCATTACACTGAAATTACCTCTTTATATTGCAGGCACTTTGAGGTGTTTTCTTTAACCACATCAGTGCCTGCAAAATACAAAGACACAAGCTGAATGTCCGTAGATTCACTGTCAGTGGCCTTTCCCATCACATAGAGGGAACACTGCTGAATAGAATTATAGACTTAACAGTTGTTGTAACATAATTACAACTGCCTTGTAGGTTACAAGCTACTTATTTGAACATTAGATGTTACTTACATCTTCCAAAGCTGATTAAAGGGAAAATTGGACTTTGCTCAAAAGATGGAGCCTGATTTCATTGTAATGGGAGCTGGCATGAAGGGGAGTGGTGATAAGCACTGATCATTTAGTTAATGTTGCTTTTATTGATCAGTAAAAAGCCTCTAAGTTTGCAGATCATTCTTTATTGGGTAATAAACTTTATAGTTTTGACTGTCCTAAGGGAATGGATTTTATGGGCCTTCACTTCTGTAGCCAAGGTTGTTACTAGCAGGAGGCACAGAGGTTGGATGCAATTACTAATGTTTCCACAGAAGTAAGTGATCATGCTAGGCTGTTTGATAGGAGGAAAATTAGCCTTTCCCTATTTCTAAATATTTGGGTCAATATTGGGAGAATTTTGTGCTTGAAGAAATATTTGTTCATATTGTTTTACCTGCAGCAGTAATTATGATAAGAACTTTTGTGGAAAATCCACCAATGGAAACTCTGCTGTATTATTGATGGAAGGCCAAACAGAGTCTGTTAACATTCATCTGAAGAGGCCTTGCTGCTCTCTGAGGTTGTTTTCACTGATGATATTACCTAGTTTGGGTAATGAAATGTCTGCAAGAAAACAACCAAACTCAGAAAGAACCAAGGATCCCTTATTTCAACACTGAGCTACAGATGTTCTCCTTTATTAGCATTTATCTGGTCCAGTGCACACAGATATGCCATATACTCAGACAGTCCCTCAGACACAGTATATACATAAATCTGTAAGTTTTTAAAATAAAAAAATATACATTTGAAAAGGGATATATGTATTTACACCAACATGAATACATTGAGAGTAAGTACATATTTAAAAAGTATACTTTATTAAGACTTACATTGTTTAAAACAGTTTACACTGTAGAAATTAAATTTAAGAAAAATCTAAGAAATCTATGTTTGTGTCTGAATGCTGTTCATTAAAATCAAACATAATAGAACATGTACAAAAATTATTTCATGTATGGAAGTGATAAATCTCTAATCTATATAGATTTTGTAATGAGCGTTAAAGGATAGGTCTCAATATGGAAAGATTAATACAGAACCACATATTAGAATAGTCTTTAATTTAATTTTAATTTCATTTTTAATTTTATTTGTTGGGAAATTTGTATGAGTGAAATACATCTACATCCTACAACACCTTCAATCTCCAAAGACCTATTCAAGGGTCCTCTTTGTAGACTTCAGCTCAGCATTTAATACCATCATTCCAGATATTCTTCTCACTAAACTAAATGGACCACACTTGTAAATGGATCATAAGCTTCCTAACAGACAGGAGCCAGCAGATGAAGGTAGGCAAAATCAAATCAGATACCTGTACAATTAGCACGGGGCCTCCCAGGGCTGTGTGCTCTTTCCACTTCTCTTCTCTCTATAGACCAATGGCTGCTTCTCAAAAGATCCCTTTGTTTAAGTACTGAAGTTTGCAGATAATACAACAGTGATTGGTTTCATTCAAGACAATGAAGAATCTGCATACAGACAGAAGGTTGAACAACTAGCCTTGTGGTACAACCACAACAATCTTGAACTAAACACACTCAAAACTGTAGAAATGGTGGTAGATTTTAGAAGAAAACCTCTTATACTACCACCTTTTACAATACTAGTCAAAACAGTATCAACAGTAATGACCTTCAAATTTCTAGGTTCTATCATATCTCAAGACTTAAAATGGGCACCTAACATCAAAAATGTCATCAAAAAAGCACAACAAAGAATGTGATAACTCCAGCATAAAGGGCTTTGCATAAAGTAGCCACACAAATCTTTTTTTTTAAAAAGTTTTATTCAATTTTCACATATTACAGAAGAAAAAAAAACCTTTTTTTCAGCGAACAGCATGATTCCAGGTTTACACATTTCCATTACAGACTTGACTTTCATTTCCTACTCATCTTTCACATTTAATAACTTATCTTAATCTTACTTTATATATTTTCTTTAATTTTAATCGTCAAGCTTTTTCATCTTATTTTATAAATTTTCCAATACATTGCTTAGTCTATTTTTTTAAATTCTTAGTGCATCATTCTATATCTTCATGTTCATTGTATTTTATATTCTTTCCTGTCAGGTCTGCAATTTACTCATCTATACTTAATTCATCATTCCAGAAAATTCACACATTTCCAACATGAAAAACAACAACAACAAAACAACACCCCTATTATTGCCAATTTCTAGATAGTAATAATAATTATATTATTATTATTATTATTATTATTATTATTATTATTATTATTATTTATTCAACTTCTATGCTGCCCTACTCTCTAAGGACTCAGGGCAGCGAACATCAAAACAGAATGAATTTACAATAAAAACAATTAAATAGAACAAGTCAAATACATTAAAAATATTAAAATAAATTAAATAACCCTAAAACCCCACCCGGGTCATTCCAGGCCGGCCTGTTGAAACAACCAGGTCTTCAGGTCCCGGCGGAAGAAGCGGAGATCAGGGGCCAAACGGAGATCCACGGGGAGCTGATTCCAAAGGGAAGGCGCTCCCACGGAGAAGGCCCTAGCCTACCAGACATCTTCCCACCTACCAGACATGTGGAAACTAGCCCTAATCAAAAAACGAGTCCCAGCCACGAAAACCAACACCGGACCCAAAATAACACATGATGCCACCACCAATCTCCTTCACCAGACTCAAACCCAAGCCCACGCCACAGATGAAAGGCAACCACCATCCAGAAACCAGACCATGGCTGCAACACCAGCTGCTACACCCCCCTCCGACCCCCAAACTAAGCAAACTGACACACGCTATAAACACATAGCCAGACCTCAAACTCGAGCCAAACCAAGGCCGAATGTCACATCACAGCCTTCCACCCAGGATACTACATCACAAAACTCAGGAGATTACAACACAAAACATCAGGAGGTTGCAACACAGACAACGACCCAGGAGATTACAGCACCACACCCAGGATGTCACAACAATAGAACTCAGAAGGTCATCACACAGCCCATTACCCAGGTCGTTACAACACAAAAGGCTAAGAGACACACAGCCAGCACCTCAGCCACACAGGGTCTCAGGAAAAAGCCATCCAATCTGTATACATCAACTCCGTCAACCAATCAAGAAGTAACAACACAGCCAACTCTGGAGTTTAAAAGGGAAAAACAGCCACTATCACACACTTCTCCCAGAAGAATGGAGCTGAAGACACCAGCCTGAAGATGATGGATGAGATTTCGTCGAAATGTTGCCAAGGTATTCTCAATCTTACATGGGACAAGACCCGAATACACCAAGACCTACATACCTTTACCCGTGAAAATCTACGAAAACAAATATATATATATATATATATATATATATATATATATATATATATATATTAAACCTGGGTCTGCAAGTTCCCCTTCTTATTACATAAAAGATGTATCTAGGTTAAGAAAATTATAAACAAGATAACATAATTAATCTCATCATTTCATAAGAACTAATATTGTTTTCCCTTTAATGTTACTCCTGTTCTGTTTACCATAGCTTGTTAATTCATTAAATATTATTATTGTCTTTATTCTCTTAATTCCATACTCTAAAGAAAAAGAGGCACAGCCAATCCTAACAATAATAGAACAATATCAGTCCCTATTTCCCATCTTAATAATCTATATTCCACTATTTCCTAAACAACTTATTCCTTATTTATTTAAACTAGTCCTTATACACTTGCAGAATCCCCGTATTTTAACTCCCAATCAACTATTGTCTCTGTGCCTTTTAATTAAACAATTCCATTTCATTTTTATGTGCTTGCCATATTTCTTTCTTATCTGATCCTGTTTCATTCTTACCCTCTTTTTATAACTCCAATTTCTATCCCCCTCCTTTTTCATTACACCCTTCTGGAATTTCCTTTCCTGCTGTTTTCTCTCCTTTTGTTCAGTTTTTGAAATAAACCCCCTTTTAGTTACAGTATTAAATCTCCTATTATTAATTCTCTTTCTTTTCCCCCTTTGCTTAAGTTTTTGTTGTTTCGAATGCTCATTTAACATGGCCACTTCTTGTGATGATTTCTCTTCTTGTTGTTCTTGGTATTTTGAAGCCTCCATTTCCAAAAATTGCAGTGCAAAACCGAATGATTTGCCTTCTTTTTGAAGCATGTCTTTCATATTTCTAAGTTCCAATTTAAGTTCCAGTAGCATTCCTGCCATCTTTAAAAAATGTTTATGAAATTTTCCCAATGTTTAACTCTTGTTAATTCCTCTTCCAAAGATTTCCAGATTAATTCCATTTTTCAATATCCATAAATTAAAGTCATGTAACAAAAACACCAAACAATTCCACAATTTCCCTTTGTTTGCAAATTTCACTTTCTCTTTTCAGAGTCTCTATGTTGTAGTATCCTAATTCCAGTTATTTTGTATCAAGTAAGTCTTTGATGGATCCAAGTTTTAAGATAGAAAGGGATATATTTATAAACAATTCCTTTCTCCACTAGATGGCACTCTTCACTGTATTCAAAGTCAATTCTTTTTCTTTTTCCCAGCTTTTTCTCACTCAATCAAAATTTAAAGTTCCAATATCAATAAATCCAAACATCAGTTTTCAATTTTATTTTTCACCTTCACACACCCCAGTCTAGCTTTAATAAACATGTTTTGTGTCAGGGTTATATATTTAATTATTTCAAATACAAGCTTCTTCTTCCAATTTCTTCCTTTAAGGTACAAAGCCACTTCAGCTGTCATGTATTTTCTTTCTTAATTTCTTTGTCTGCCACTTAAATCCACTTTCTTAACAATTTTAAAAAAAATTAAGTCCAATTTAAAAAAAATTATGCCAAAATTCTCCTGGTTTCTATGCTGTCCTCTTCATTCATAGCTCCTGCACTATCTTGTCCATTCAGCTTACCTCTTCAGAGTGGCCATTTTACCGGCCATTGCTGCAGTTGTCTTTGGAGAGGAGTGGTTGCCAAGCCAAGGAGGGGAGATGTGGCTCCCCTTGACTCAGCTGGCTGTCTCCCCCTTCTTTGCCATCCTTACAAGGCAACTCTGGCCCCAAATCGCAAGAATCGGGACCCTCAGATGAAAGAGCATGGACCGAAACCACGCATGATCGCGGATTCCGGTCCGTCTTCGAGGCAAGCCAAACTGGAAATCCCAAGTAGCCACACAAATCTTGATACTAGGGTACTTTTGCTGTTGCTAAAGTCTTGCAGGTCAAAATGTGCAAGCTTCTTACAATGAGTTGTCAACTTTCCCACCTCCTGAAACAGATGGACTTCCAATTAAGACTTTGCTTGAATTATCTTTTCATGGATAAATTCTCTTGGGTCTGAAGGCTATGGAAAGTATTATTTGGAAAATGATACAGTATTGGCCCTTCAGTCCTATGAGAGATTGCTTTATTTTTAATTTATTCGTGTAAAGTGAGCTCTTGGCAAAGACTTATCCCAATAAATAATAAATCATAATAAATAATGCATATTAATTAGGGAAATTTTGCAGTAGTATGCATTGCCCAGTTAGAGACTATTCTAGTGTTGAGTATCTAGATTTAATCAGTAATATTGTGATATAATTCAGAGTTCCATTGGACTGTAGCTTGTTCTAGCTTGCCTTTGCATTTCTTTCAAACTTTTTTGTTACAGCCATTTGCTTTGACTCTTAGGAGACAGAATTAGAAATTGATCAGCCAAAACACTTACAGTAGGCTTATCTTCCACACTGAAATTTCCCCTGATATAAAACAAAAACAAAAAACCCCTTTACTAAACTATTCTTAGCCTTAAATAGTTATTTAAAGCAGATTTACCAACAAAATATTTTATATTAAATCATACACACCATAAATGGTGCGTATTCAAAATCTGAGACCAGAAAACGTATTTGACCTTATTTTAGGGACAAAGAACACTATATGATTTTGTATTGAATTTTAAATTTTAACCAAAACAGTTCATTTATTGAAAAAGAATCAACAGTACCAAAAGGAAGAAAACCATGACTTTATTGAATTTATGAATTCTGCTTCTAATTTCCCTCATAACCAAGCTTTTTTCAACTGACTACACAGCTAAAATGTGAACATTTCTAAAACTGTAATGTTAAGAAATATAATGAAACAATGAAATATAATCAATACAAAGAGCTGTAAGAATATAAAATTTTGTATTTTACCAACGTAGGAATAAAAACATTTCTGTTGTTGGTTTTTTTTTAACGTTCAGAGTGGCCTTGTCAGAGAACAAACCAGAACAGAGGGACTGATCCAATCTCAGTTTACAAATTGTTTTATAGCTGTTATTAGTCCAGCATAAGAAAAAATCTAGCCACCATATGCCAACTTCCAGCAGAAGATTCTATCACAGAAGTGTTGCAAATGCTTAACTCTTTGTTAATCAGTGATTCAATTAAATAAGGCCACATGAGGAAGGGTTCCCATTGAAAGTATATTTTGGGAAATGTAAAAGAGAATCTGGCACTCTCTACCTTTCCTCACTCCTCCTTGTTTGCTTGCTTTCTTCCTATTGACTGCAAAGATCCCACTAGCTACTGATAGTACTCAGTTCTCTGGTCCCACGGCTTGCAGCTCATTTGTCAAAATGATAGATCTCTATAAAAGGCTGTTAGCAGGGCATTTACTACCCATTTTTCATCCAGAGATGTCATCATCTTCTAAGATTAAATTAAAGGGGAAAAAAAGAAAAGACATTTTGTCTCTTTTTCATTTTCTTCTAGCCAATTTTTTAAACAATCTTTTTTATATTTCTGAACTGAATTCTGCTACGAATTAAGACAACACAAAATCTAGGATGGTTCACGTTCTTTGTCGAGGCAATATGCCACTTAAAATTGTGCGTGAAGGAGAGTAATTTATGTGAAGGAGAACATGTGTACTGGGGTAGTTGAAGCCATCCAGAACGAATCATGGACAGTGTGTATATATATATATATATATATATATATATATATATATATATGCAAAATGTGTTACTTGCCAAATTGTTTTTCCGCTCTCTAATAAATTTATCCAAGGATCTAATTCTAGGTAACCCTTGGGGATAGCAAAGTGATCATGGCACAAATGGAGATGTCTGAATATGGTGCACTTCCTTTCCATACATTCTCCATTTTCAGGATTTATGCACACTGTCCAATTAATGTGTTTTCCTCTCATCTTTGAAATGGCAGGAAAGTATGTGATTTTAAAATACCTCATTTTTTATGGTATTTTAACAACAGGGTAGGCCAGGTTGCTACTATCATTACTTCTCCTTTCCCAGTGTCTAAAATGAACAACAGAAATCGAGCCCATGAGGAGTCATATTGTTCATCCAAGCAGAATGGGAAGTAGGGAAAGCCAATAGGGGAAGGGAAATGATGACATTTTCTGGGTAGTTTCCTGGGTAGTTGGAGCAATTGATTAACATTAATCTCCCTGTTGATTCTTTCAAAGGCCATCTTTAAAAGCACTAAAGTGCACCATAAAGCCCAGGAGTTCCAACCCTCCCTGTCAGCCAAAGATGCCCAGGCCTATTGTAGATTGGTGGTTATTGTCTCAAGTACCTGTGCATTATAAGTCTCAGAAATGAAGGTGTGGTGAGAAGGAGAAGATGGTTGACTTGAACCATAAGCCCCATCCAAATCACATAAGCCCCACAGTCATATTTTGTCATGTTTAATTCAAAAATGGAATCAGATTTTTCTATCAGTTATTAGTCTTCTTGTGATCCTATCTTCATTATTTTGTTCAACTATTATAATACTTTAAACTTTTTAATTTAACTATAGTAACATATTTGTAACAATCATTGGCAATATTTAGTTCTTCATATTATTCTATCACAAATAACCTCACGACAGCAAGCATGACAGCAAGCACAAAACAGCACACTTTTCACATGGTCATTCAGTGAATCCCACTATGCATTATCATTATGCAAATCCATATACCACTGACTTTGCTTATCAGAGGTAAGCTGAGAAGGTTGCAAATGTGATCTGTTCTGACCCAGCCTTCTCAAGTAGTGATAAGATGTTTACTAATGAGTAAAACAAACTCCTTTTTATAACAGGTTAGTAACTGTATTTTATTGACAGGGATAAAATAAAGTGTAATTAGTCCCAACAAACCTGGGTTTACCCAAGAAATCCAAATTGCTTGCTGTATACTGGAACCAAATGATTGTCTACGACAACCAGTCACTCCCAAACCCTCCAATTTATTTCCCAGCCAGGAAGGGGCTGGCTATCATCTGGATCTGTCCCTCCCTGAGAGCCAGCTTACTGCTCTCCTCTCTTTTCCTCTCTGCTCATATGCATATCTGGGATGGGCCCCATCTATTTCTCCCCCCCCCACTCAGCTCAGTGTCTCTCTACCTAGGGGAAGACAAAAGCCCTGCCTCTGATGCTGTTTCCTTATCAGACCTTCCAAAGGCTGTGAACTGGCCCAGGTTCTTCGTCTACTTCCTCCTTATCTGACTCTGCAGCTATCTCTGCTGGTAGCTGACAGGCCACAACATGATCATATAACCACAAGCAGTGGTGGGATCCAACTAATTTAACAACCGGTGTGTCCTAAAGACTGGGTGGACGTGGCTTGGGGAGATCATGTGACTGAGTGGGCATGGCCAACTTGATGTCATTCATGGCAAGGTGGGGTATTACAGCAATGAAGCAGCAGTGGCTGGAGCCTTAGATTTATCTTTGTACAGTAACAGCAATGGTGATTCTCCGATGCCTCATCTCTTGCTGGGTCTTATTACCTGACAGTCAGTGTTTTTAAAAAGGTTTTTGCAGCAGGAAATGGCAGGCAACTACCTCTGGCCTTTGTTGGTGCAGCTGGGCACATGACCCCACCCCAAGACACTGGTCTGCTGCTGCCACCAGTCTTTTTCAGCGCGAGAAGCCTGCAGCTGCTGTTTTTTTTGCCAGCATGAAGGGCCTACATCAGCCACCTCTTTGCCAGGTGGAACTGAGATGGGGGTGGCATCTGGAGGCTTCTCGTGCCATTAAAGACCAGCAGCTGCAGGATTCTTACGCCAGCAAAGACCAGTGACTCAAGGATTGTAGTGCTGGAAAAGACCGGAAGCTACAGGATTCTCGCACTGGCAAAGATGTGGCTGATGCAGGATTCTTGTGGTGGCAAAGAGGTGGTGGATGTAGGATTCTCAGCGTGGGGGACACAGCAAGACTCGGCCATCTTTCAGGCTCTGCTGTGGGCTGCTCTTTGCTCAACCTTTGCTCCACCTCAGGTCCCACATCCAGTCTGTGACAAGGGAACATGCTGCTTCCAGACCAGCCTGGCAGATGGGCAAATGGGCGGCCCTCAGTGGAGACATTTTCTCTTAGCCTCACACCTGGAAGGACCCACGGAAGCCAAAGCTGGGCCTGAAAGGCAGCGAGCCTTGCCATGTGTCTCCCCCTGAAGTGGTCCTTTGGCAGGGTCAGCCAGTGGTGGGATTTGCCGGTTCACCAAACTGCGCAGAATCTTAACAACCGGTATACCTGAACCAGTACGAATCGGCAGCAGCCCACCTCTGACCACAAGATAGTGCAACTGTTATAAATGCAAGCCAGTTGCCAAGCTCCTGAATTGTAATCATGTCACCAATGGGATGGTTTGATGGTGTAACTTCAAGGATAGGTTGTAAGTCACATTTTCTGAGGCCATTAAAACTTCAAATCATTGTTAAATGAACAAAACTAAGAACACCTGTAGAATAGGTAGACATCATAACAGACAAATTATCTCTCAGATAGCCAGGCCCTCTGATAACAAGCACCATGAACTGTGCCTGGAAGGCCCACTATCACATTCCCATAACCACCCATTGTATTTTATTCTAAACCTGTAGGACCTTGTGAGTGTTCTTTAAGGGCAGCCTGACACAGAGCATATTGCAATAATGCACACTCCAGGTGACCAAAAGATATGATAGGGACTCAAATTCAGAAAAGGGCACAAATAGTCCATGATGATTCTGTAAGAAGGCCTTCCTCACATCAGCTACCATCTGCTTCTCCTGGTGGGAATGTAGAAAAATCCCACATTGCACATCAAGTGATAGTGAGGAAGTGGAACCCAAGCTATGTAAGCTATCATAAGAAGACCTTTTCAAGCATTCAAAAAATGAATGATTTCCATCTGTGCTTGTCCCTCCCTGTCCTATCACTGGTTGCTTTGTCCTCCTGCTAATAACACTCAGATGGTACTGACTTACACTTAAATCATACTTCTGTAAAAAAAAGCTATTTTTCCAAACAATGCAACAAGTTTCATGCTTAGAACAATCTGGGTTTATTCAATTTTGCATGAAATCAATTGTAATAGCTCCCTCTTTATATGAAACCTATTCCTCCATGTTTTCCACATAGTTAAATCACAGAGGTCTCTTCATCTCATTATATCTTGGGGTTATGCTACAAATTTTTGCTGTACAATTTTCAACTTTGCCCTGAATATTAACCAAGGAAATTTTGTTAGCAATAAAGGCAAAGAGGGGCTACAAAACAAATGAAAGTACAGCTGTGAGGGAAAGCCATGTCAATCATATTAATATACTGAACACGTTCCCTTATTTTTGTTTCTATTTTTATTCAGTTTGATAGCAATTTTTCTTTGGGGAGACAAATATCCCTTGACAACATTCTTGTCCTTGAGAATCTTGAAATATGGTCAAAAATATAAAAGGGACTGATAAGAATACAGCCTATTTGGTCATCTTGTGGCTATAAGAGAGTGGAAAACTTCCCTTCTTCTCCTCCTTCTTTACAAAAGACATACCGTGTTTCCCCGAAAATAAGACACTGTCTTATATTTTTTTTGGCTCCCAAAAACACACTAGGTCTTATTTTCGGGGTAGGTCTTATATATTTATGGTGCCAAATAGTGGGTGTGAGTGTGTAGGGGGGGTGTTTTGCAGGTGCACGGTTGCTCCCTGAAAAGTCTTCCTGGAACTGGAGATTTACACTAGGTCTTATTTTCGGGGTAGGTCTTATATTAGGGCAGGTTTAGAAAATAGTGCTAGGTCTTACTTTCGGGGTAGGTCTTATTTTCGGGGAAACACGGTATTTAAAAATATTGAGAACAGGTTTTGGCATAGCAATTGCTGGTACTGATTTAAAACAAAAAATTGAAATGAAATTCTGACTTTTTTTAAAAGTGCACATTCGTTCCTTTTATCCCTAGAAGCCCTTAGGATGTTTATTAAATAAATTCCTCTTGACTTTCAGAACATGTTTTCTGAAACAAAGCTGATGCAACCTCTTCATTTAAAGCAGTTGAAAAATTACAGTGGACATTAAAACTTTCAATTAGATTTAAAATCTGCATTACAGAATGGCTGAATTGCCACTTATTGACACACAATGTTCTCTGACCAAGTCTCCGGAAACATTTTGCCTATGGCAGATCTCTCATTGCCAAAAAACCAGGATGCACTTTAGTCTTAATTAATAATTTATCTCCTTTTAATGTGTTGTATTACTTAGTTATTTCTTTAATTACAGGCAGTTCGACCCAGCTGTATTGCCTCTCTCTAATCTTTCCATGGTATTTTAACATCAATTGTCTGACTATTGTTGCTGCTACCAATTTCAGGACATTGCAAATAATCGGCAAGCATTATGAATAAATCATTAGTTTATTTTTTTCAAGCAATGCAGGAATGAAAAAAATGATCATTCAATGCTCCACCTCCTGAGTTATGGCATTTCTTGAACAAAAAAAAGAACCTTACTCATTCCATATACAAAGGAAAAAAAATAAATTTATCACCTGTTGTCCCTTGTTTTTAGCACATGCTATATATATTCATCTGGCCATTTTGCAAAAAAAAAAAAACCCACCTAAAAACCCAAAAAACTGAGCTATCTGAAGAGAAAGTTAAGGAATTGTCATGATGTCATTCTTGGTGCATATAAATTTCCACTAAAAACTATGACAGTAGTACCAGAGACTGGACAAAATTCTTTTCTCTAGTATTTGTAACTGTAGGGTATAATGTATTGTATATAGACTCTATGTCTGTGAAGGCTGGGTAGATGAAAACAACAACAATAACTGACTTGAGTCCAAAGACTGAGTAAAATAAGGAAAAGTTATATGAACACTGTTCCTGAATGAAGAGGTAACATCAAGCCCAAGGAATGTTTTTCAGGGATTGTGAAACTATCTGGAAAGATTAAGACTGGGAAAAAGCAAGAATAATTCTGAATGCCATCCTGGCTTTTGAACACCATTCGGCACACGAACACAGAGAGATACAGACAGAGAGAGAGAGACTGCTATGTGTTTTTGTTTGATGGAGTTCCAAAATCTGGAGATTGAAGGGGTATCTCCATAAATTTGAAGTCAATAGAGGAGGGCATTCTTAAAACAATTATCCAAAAGTGCTGTTTCTTTGAGCTCCTGTCTCATGCCAATTCTGCATACTAAATTAATTTTGTATAATTAATTCAATTTTAGCACATATTGCTGAGTCCATGCAAATTAGTTCAGCAGAGTACATGCTTAGAGCACTACTTCTCTCCTGTGTTTAAACTGTGAAATTCTGAGCTCTGTGGATTTCCTCCTACTCTCTTTAGTTGTTTATGTATTGTGAAATGGAATTGAAGCAACAGGATATGCTGTGACAATGAAAGAAATACACATGGATGTTGCAGCAGTGCAATCTATACACACATATACACTGTGTAAAATATACACACACATACACTGTGCAATTTGTATTGTTTTCTAGTAAAGGACTAATTTTCTCCCAAATCCACTTGACACTTTTATTGGGAATTATTCTTACCCTTTTGGAGACTCATTTTGTATATCTGCATTTGTTCATTTCACAGAGCAGGTCTGATGCCCATTACATTTATACATTGCAATTGTTCTTCTCTATCATAGAGGCACACTTGTACATACTTAATGGGGAAAAAGAACTATGACCATGGGTTTTTGCTTCTACCTGCCGCAATGTATCTCAATTGAGACACACATTCTTATACTTGCACAAATCACTGCTGCTCTATTGAGAGTGACCAGTTTCTCCCTTGTTGGTTCTGCTTGCTTAGAGAAGGGAAACAGATTGTTGTGAATCATGTTACTCAAAGAAGACAGACTGTCATGTAAGACAAAATAACCAAAATATTCTCACTATCTGACACCTGAAGGGAAATAAACCATTTTCATGCCCACATGTTATCAACCAAAGATCTTTTGCACCACAGGTGAGAGATGTCTACCATTACCCCAAATGCAAGTTGCATTTCTCTAAGGGCAAGTATGCACCAATGATTATTATTGCATTTTATGATATAATGGCTCTTTAACCTTTTCTGGGTACCATCCTGTTAGTTTCTTTCCATGCCTGCAGTCATTTTTCTAACAACTGAAAGCTGCTGAAAAGTTAGAAGTATAGTTTAGGATCAAACAAAGTATCAAAAGGACAACCTGTGAAGACCTAGCATTTTTTAATTTGTTTAAATGATTCCCAATTTTCCAAAACAAAACAAAACAGAATAAAAATCAAAAATTACACAACTGCTGCCATATCCAGAAGAGTGACTTAAACATCTATTTCCCCAGTGCAGTGTTTGCATGAGGAAGAATAAAATTGAAGTGTATTTATTTGTTTGGTTAAATTTGCACTGTACCTTTTTACAAAATGGTTGCTGAATAAGTCAGTAACTTTAGACCTATCATAATGTCATAAAAGGCTGCAAGCAGACAAACAACAGCAATAATTTATGGATCTTTGCATATGAAAGTGCTGTAGAAATGATAAATAATGAGAGTCCTGTATCCCTAAAAGCTAACACTTAATGGAAATGTCTGCAGAAGTGTGATAGCTATGATGAATTACATCACTGAAATACATGAATTCCAGAATTCTTCTTCAATACTGTGATTTTAGCAGCCCTCTGGTCCAGCACATATAGCTGTATTAAAATCTTAATTTTCTTTGCTATGAACCTAAACTTTCAAGAAAACAATCATGGGTTTTTTTTTGTTCCCATGATAGTGGTCATACTATGGTGATATTAGAACCCAATGACTGGGACCTGTGTTTGTTAGTATAAGGAATCTTGGAGAAAGAATGCGTGAATCATTTTAATTAGGAAAAATATCAGTTCAGTCCTGAGAAGATGGAGGGCATGAGAATGAAACTCAGAATAATCTTGCCTTGGTTCTATTTGGTATTTCTATCTGATAGCTTTTTAAAATTCCATTCTTATATCCTCAGTATACTGTAAAGTATCTTTTCTGAGTGTTTTTCTGTTTTTTTTTCCTGATGCGGCCTACTTCAATGGGCTCATGATCAGCTACTGTATGTCAGTACTTCCTAAGACTGGCTATATGTCCACATTCTGTCCAGCTGCTAAGAAACATACTTGCCAGGACATTTACAGCTGGGGAGAAAAGATCAATATTGTGATTACTTGGTGTGAATGAAAGGTAAAGGTTCCCCTCGCACATATGTGCTAGTTGTTTCCAGCTCTATGGGGCGGTGCTCATCTCCATTACAAAGCTGAAGAGCCAGCTCTGTCCAAAGACATCTCCATGGTCATGTGGCTGGCATGACTAAATGCCGAAGGTGCACGGAACACTATTACCTTCCCACCAAAGTGGTCCCTATTTTTCTACTTGCATTTTTACATGCTTTCGAACTGCTAGGTTGGCAGAAGCTGGGACAATTAATGGGAGCTCACTCCGTTACGCAGCGCTAGCAATTCGAACCACCGAACTGCTGACCTTTCTTTTTTTTCCAAAAAGATTTTTTTATTTTTTAAGACAAACATATACAAACAAAACATAAAAAACATAAAACCATCTTCCATTTTATATACATACAGTATGTCAGTTGGGTACAAATCTTTTGTGCTATCCTTTCATAGTTATCACTCACAGTTTAGATAAATTCTCACATTGTCAATCTAACATATGCTTATATATTTATCAGTTATTAATCATTCATGACTAAACTATTTATTCCATAATTTATATGAGATATTCTCAATTTTGTTATAAAATTTATATTACACTTTCATCCAATGGTTATATATATTTGTATTGTATTTTATATCAATCTATTAAACTTCTATTATAAGATTTCCTGATGTATTACATTACCATGTCTTTTTATCCAACCATTGATAAAACAAATCCCATATCATGTAAAATTGTTTATCTTCTTGTTCTCTAATTTCAAATGTCAATTTACTCATTTCAGCACAGTCCATAATTTTCTTAATAACTTCCTGCTGCATAGATATTTTTTCATTTTTCCAATTCTTAGCAAATACAATCCTAGCCGCTGTCAAAACATTTACAATCAAATATTTCAATTCTTTGTTGTATATTTTATTGGTATAATTCCCAATAAAAATATCTCTGGCTTAAAGTCTATATGTTGTTTTATCATTTTTATCAACCATGTGTGGATTTTAGTCCAATATCTTTTAGTGTCCAAGCAAGTCCACCACATATGGTAATACGAACCAGGTATCTGATGACATTTCCAACATTTATCCAATTTATCCTTAAATATTCTTGCAATTCTCATTGGGGGTAAGTACCACCTGTAAAACATCTTATACAAATTTTCTTTATAAGCAGTTGACATTGTCATTTTATAATTTTGCAACCATAATTTTTGCCATTTCTCTAAATCAATCCCATATCCAACATTTCCCCTCAATCATCATTTCTTTAACTTGCCTCTCCTCCAATTTAAATTCTAATAAATGTCCATAAAGTTTTTTAATTACGTTTTCCTCAGTACCTATCAAGATTTTATCTAAATCAGTCAACTTGTCATGAATACCTTCTAATTTAATATTTCATCAAATCTAGATTGTATTTGCAAATATGAAAACCAATTCATTTTTATACCTTGTTCTTCCAACGCTTACATGGATTTAAGTTCACCCTTTTCATTCACCATATCTAACTGTTTGTTCCTTTTTATATATTATTGGATAAAAAAAGGCTTCAATGGTAGATATCCATAATGGATTTTTTAGGTAATATTGCTTTTATCTTCTCCCAGTTTAAAAACAATGACTCTCGAATATAATGTCTTCTAAAACACCCCTGTGTTTTAGTTCCTTTATACCAGAGGAAAGCATGCCATCGTAACAGCAGGTCATGTCTTTCTAAAGTCAATAATCTACTGTTCCTTAATGTTATCCATTCCTTTACCCACATCAAATTTGTCGCCTGATAATATAGGTGAAACTCGAAAAATTAGAATATCATGCAAAAGTTCATTTATTTCCGTAATGCAACTTAAAAGGTGAAACTAATATATGAGATAGACTCATTACATGCAAAACAAGATAGGTCAAGCTGTGATTTGTCATAATGGTGATGATTATGGCTTACAGCTCATGAAAACCCCAAATCCACAATCTCAGAAAATTAGAATATTGTGAAAAGGTGCAATATTCTAGGCTCAAAGTGTCCCACTCTAATCAGCTAATTAAGCCATAACACCTGCAAAGGGTTTCTGAGCCTTTAAATGGTCTCTCAGTCTGGTTCAGTAGGAATCACAATCATGGGAAAGACTGCTGACCTGACAGTTGTTCAGAAAACCATCATTGACACCCTCCATAAGGAGGAAAGCCTCAAAAGGTAATTGCAAAAGAAGTTGGATGTTCCCAAAGTGCTGTATCAAAGCACATTAATAGAAAGTTATGTGGAAGGGAAAATGTGGAAGAAAAAGGTGCACAAGCAGCAGGGATGACCGCAGCCTGGAGAGGATTGTCAGGAAAAGGCCATTCAAAAGTGTTGGGGACTTTCACAAGGAGTGGACTGAGGCTGGAGTCAGTGCATCAAGAGCCACCACACACAGGCGGATCCTGGACATGGGCTTCAAATGTCATCAGAAGCATCTTACCTGGGCTAAAGAAAAACAGACCTGGTCTGTTGCTCAGTGGTCCAAAGTCCTCTTCTCTGATGAGAGCAACTTTTGCATCTCATTTGGAAACCAAGGACCCAGAGTCTGGAGGAAGAATGGAGAGGCACACACTGCAAGATGCTTGAAGTCCAGTGTGAAGTTTCCACAGTCTGTGTTGATTTGAGGAGCCATGTCATCTGCTGGTGTTGGTCCACTGTGCTTCATTAAGTCCAGGGTCAACGCAGCCATCCACCAGGAGATTTTGGAGCACTTCATGCTTTCTTCTGCAGATGAGCTTTATGGGGATGCTGACTTCATTTTCCAGCAGGACTTGGCATCTGCCCACACTGCCAAAAGCACCAAAACCTGGTTCAATGACCATGGGATTACTGTGCTTGATTGGCCAGCAAACTTGCCTGACCTGAACCCCATAGAGAATCTATGGGGCATTGCCAAGAGAAAGATGTGAGACATGAGACCAGACAATGCAGAAGAGCTGAAGGCTGCTATTGAAGCATCCTGGTCTTCCATAACACCTCAGCAGTGCCACAGGCTGATAGCTTCAATGCCATACCGCATTGAGGCAGTAATTGCTGCAAAAGGGGCCCAAACCAAGTACTGAGTACATATGCATGCTTATACTTTTCAGAGGTCCAATCCTTGTTTTATTGATTGCATTTAATATTCTAATTTTCTGAGATTGTGGATTTGGGGTTTTCATGAGCTGTAAGCCATAATCATCACAATTATGACAAATCAAGGCTTGAACTATCTTGTTTTGCATGTAATGAGTCTATCTCATATATTAGTTTCACCTTTTAAGTTGCATTACAGAATTAAATGAACTTTTGCATGATATTCTAATTTTTTGAGTTTCACCTGTATAATTCCCAATTGGGCAAGGCGAACCATCCTCTTATTCTTGCATCTTGTAACAGTTTAAGTTTTATTTTCGCTTTCTTACCCTGACAAATGTATTTCAACACAATTTTATTTAAGTCTTCAAAAAACTCTTTCCCTAGTCTAATTGGAATTGTCTGGAATAAGTATAAAATTCTAGGCAATACATTCATCTTAATTGTAGATATTCTCCCAATCAATGATAATTGTAAATTTTCCCATTTTGCCTAAATATTTAACCTTATTTGTGACCTGGATTTCTAAAACATCCTCCAACTCCTTCTTTTCGTCTTGCTAACATGTTCTTTGTTAATATCTTTGTTTTATCCTTGTTTATTTTCAAACCTGCTACTTTTCCATATTCTTCTATCTTTTCTATTAGGTGCTGTTTCCAATGGATCTTCTAATATAAATACCAGGTCATCTGCAAAAGCTTGCAATTTATACTCTTCCTTTTTGATTTTCATTCCTTTTATTTCTTTTTCTTCTCTAATATTCCTATTCAACACTTCCAATGTTAACACAAACAGCAGAGGCAACAGTGGACAACCTTGTCTAGTCCCTTTTCTTATATCTATTGACTCTGTTAATTCTCCATTTATCATAACCTTTGCAGTTTGTTTATGGTATATCGTTTCAACGGCTTGAATATTTTTTTTACCAAAGCCCATTTGTACCAATTACAATAGCATAAATCGCCAACTCACATTATCAAAGGCTTTTTGAGCATCTAAAAACATCAAAGCCATTTGCTTTTCAGGATGTGCCTCATAATATTCCAAAGTATCCAGAATTATTCTCATATTATCTTTAATTTGTCTCTTTGGCAGAAATCCATTTTGATCAATGTGAATGAAATTATTTAAATATCTTTTCAATCTTTCTGCCAAAATTGAAGCACAAATTTTATAACCTGAATTTAATAGGGAAATAGGTCTATAGTTTTTGACTTGCTGTTGATCTGTGTCTTCCTTCAATATAAGTGCAATATATGCTTCTGACCATGTTTTTGGTATTCTCTTCTTTGAAGATTCAGTATTTCCTGAAAAGTCTTATAAAATTCTGCTGGCGATCCATCTGGACCTGGTGCTTTTCCAATGTTTTTTTTAAGGCTTCTGTTAGTTCCATCATCATTATATTCCCATCTAACATTGTTTCAACGTCTTCAGGTATCTGTGGCAATTTCGCTTTCTGTAAATATTGCTTCATTTTTTCTTGAATATTCTCTTGATAATACAGTTTTCCATCATAATCTTGTATAATTTTTTTCTTCTCCTCACTTCCATAGCAAACATGTCCTTCTTCATCTATTAATTGATTAATCCTTCTTGATTCTCTTTCCGTTCTCAGTTTATAAGCTAACCATCTGCCTGGTTTGTTTGCATCTTCAAAGTAATTCTGTGTAGCATTTTTAAGTTTTTGTGCTAATTCCTCTTTTTCCATTAATCCTATTTTATGTTTAGTTATGTCCATTTTAATTTTAATGTCTTTTCTTTGTGGAAATTTCTGTAATTCTTTTTCCAGTCTAATATAGTCATCTTCCAGTATTTTTAAAGTTTTTTTCTGTTTTATATTTCTTTTCTTTGTATATTCTATTATCAAACCTCTTGTGTAGGCCTTCATCATGTCCCAGAGATTCTGTAAAGATGTATCCTCTTTTTTATTTTCTTTAAAAAAGAAAAACAATTTTCTCTCAATTTTCTGTTTAAAATCTTTTTCCTTCAATATTGTATTATTTAAAGTCCATCTAGATTTCCTCTTTTGTCCTTTCCAGGTAACTGTCATTGGATTATGGCCTGCCCAAGTGTTTGTTTCTATTTCAATTTCTTGTATATTAGAAAGTGATTCTGCAGACATCCATATCATATCAATTCTAGACCATGATGCAGGTCTATTTGAATAAAAAGTATATTGCTTATTTTCCACATTTTCTCTCTCCATGCATCTTTTAAATGTGTTTCCTTTGAAAAAAGGATTTTGGTAATGTCTTTCTAATTTTCTTTGTTGGTTTCTGTGTTTTATAATTCAATTGCTTGTTAATTATTCCCCCATCATACACATATTGACATAGTCCAGTTCAATTATTTTCATATGTAATTTCCTGTAAAATTCTTGATTATCATTTGGAGCATAAATTGTTATTAAGAGTGATTTTACATTATTGTCCATTATTTCCACCATCAAATCCTTCCATTATCATCTGTGTAAATTGGTTCTGCCGGAATTGTATCTCTAATATATAGAATCACACCTCTTTTTTTACATTGTGTCAATGATGTGAATAATTTCCCTAATTTTTTTTGTTTCAATATATATTCATGTTGTTTTTTGATATGTACTTCTTGTAGGCAGATTATATTAAACTTTAGTTTCTCTAATTTGTGAAATACTTTTCTTCTTTTAGTAGCTAAGTTAAGTCCATTTATGTTAATCGTAATCAATTTTCTTTCATCCATATTAGACTTTATAAGAAGGTTTTGTTGCTCTAGTAGATCTTATTTTTTGTTGTTCTCTTGGTGCACCACCTACTGCACCTTCTTCTTTTTCTTTTTCAATTGCTGCTATACACTCCTCTTGAAATTCAATTAGTGACTCTTCTTTTCTTGTCTCTTCCTCCTTTCCTCTAAGGTACTCTAGAATAGAATAGAATAGTCAATAAATATCTTGTTTACAACTGTAAAAATATATATGGACAGTTACAATGAAGTATTGTCATTCTTTACTGAAACTGTTGTGAACTTTATATTAACTACAGAGAGATAGTAAATACACACATATAAACTATCATCAGCTCATCTCTAACCAAATTAATTTAAATAAATGGTGGAAACTGTAACCCGACAACGTCAGCAAGTTTGTAAGGTACTTGCATCAAGTTCATTATTTGACTGACTTATTCTCAGAGACTTTGTTGGCAGATATTTCAAATACATCACCTAGGCTACGTAACTTGCTATCCCTGAAACCCATTTTTCCAAATAATTTTCATTGTTCTTAATTACTTTTCACATGTGGCAATAAATAAATTAGTCCTTCTTATCTATAATTAGAGTGACAATATTAAAGTTCTCAAAATGGTCCAATATTGGAATGTTTTGAGGCATTCCAAAAACTTCCTCTTGGAGTTTCACTTATTTTTAAAATGCACAAGAGAGTTCACAATTCAAAGTTTATAGAATTTACAAGATATAAAATGTTCAATTTTTAAAGTGGAATGCCAATAGAAATGTTGTAAGACCAAATAACTTTTCTCTAGGACTTCATGGTCTGTCCATAGTAATACAGAAATTCAGAGATTACCAATCCAGGAAATAATGTTTAAGAAAGTTGAATCTTCAATGAGCTAGAAGCTGCTGTGAGCATATCAGATTTTTTTAATATAAGGATAAATCAAGCACCTCAACCATCTCATAGAGTATAAAATGTTATGCATCCATCACAACTAAAGATTTTCTGGGGAAACCTGACAAGATGTAACAGTCAACCTGTCATAGATATGAGATTGGATTCAAACAAACTTGCTCCCAGTAGAATCCATAGAGTAATTGTGTTTTAAAATCTCCATAAGAGACAAAAGGGTGAGGATTTCACAGAGTCCAACAGTAAAAAAAAATGGTGTAAAAATACTTTTTCCGAAAAATCCCTCAGGAAAGCAGCTACTGTCAAGTTTTGGCTCAGAATTGCTGAATGAAATTACATTGATTATTCAAATGAGAATGAAGAAATGTGTTTCTTAAGACAAAGTAATAAAAACCCATTGCATTTTAGTTATACTAAAATAATATTGAACAGCTTAATTAGACTTTCAGTTATGAACACTGTTTAGTGAAGTTGAGAGGGAGGGAGGGAGATACTTTTGTGAAATGTTAGGTTGGCTCTAGATACATAGAGATCTCAGGCAAACATCTAGACCCAGATTTTCTCAGCTTTAATATTTCAACACATAGTCCTAGTTCATGCTGGTGAAGTACCACAAAAGTGAAGTACTTCAGCACTAGTTTTTTTCCTAAGTGAAATTTTAGGAAAATCCCCAACATTGCAATTGGGGACTCCATTCATGGTAGCAATCTTGAACAACAGAGATTGATGAAAGGAGATGCCAGCTATCATTTTCTGGCTTTACACATTTGTGATTGCCTTTTATAGGTTTTTTGTTTGGCATAAAATGGAAAAAAATGCACTTATGATTTGTGATTTGATGATTAGGGGAAAAAACAGAATAATAGAAAATTTATATTATATATTTACATTTATATGCCGCCCTTCTCCAGAGACTCAGGGTGGCTTACAATCTTTGGAGCACAACCCAACGTGCTCAGCAATAGCCTTCATTCTATTATATATGCCTGCTTATTACTAGGGCTTTTGCCCCCCCCCCCAAGTGGCATTTTTACAAAGTCAGCTTATTGCCCCCAACAATCTTGGGTCCTCAATTTACCTACCCCGAGAGGATGGAAGGCTGAGTCAACCTTGACCCTGGTGGGATTCGAACCTGCACTAATTGCAGGCAGCTGGAGCTAAGTGCTAGGTGTTTAACAGCCTGCACCACCAATTGTATTTATATTTGCTGTGAAGGAAATAGGTAGTTTCTTCTATTGCCATTTCTTCTTTCTTTCTAGACCTTTGTATTTTTGTATTTTGTCTTTTTCCTCTTTTTCTTTTCATTAGTTTGTGTTAGTTTTTTTGTTCTCTGTGAAGCTTTTAATAAAATATTATTTTAAAAAATCTGGGACATTCTTTGGTTATGAAGATTATGTCACTTTGTTTGTTCTTCTTGTCATTACTATATGTCAATTACTATTTACAAGAGTTGGCAAAGAATTTTATTTGTGGACATAATTGTACTTCTGACTATCAATATTTTTATAGTTCTCAAAATCTGCTTGCCTTCTGGATACCTTGAGGTTTGAGATATTTCATAGTGCAAATATTAAAATTAGAACTTTAGGCTACAAGCTTTGAAGGATAAAGCCAAATCAGCTCACACTATGTAGGGACTGAATTGCAATATTTATTTTATTTTATTCAATAATAATGCAACAAATATCATAGTCCAGAAAATAGATTAATGCATGGACCTCTATCATATCAATTCTATAAGATGAATTCAATGAATTTGTAGTATTTATTTATTTATTTTTATTTATTTATTTATTTATGAAACTTATATGCTGCCCTATCTCCCTGAGGACTCCGGGCAGCTTACAGTGATAAAAAACAATAATACAAATATTAAAAAACTATTAAACCCAAGTCTTATAAAACTATTACAAGTAAAACTACACTAACCCCCCATCAATCCAGGTAGGCTAGTTGGAACAGCCATGTTTTTAGGCCACGGCAGAAGGATCGGAGGTCAGGGGCCACCTGGAGCTCCAGGGGGAGCTGGTTCCATAGGGTGGGTGCTGCCACAGAGAAGGCCCTACTCCTGGGGACTGCCAGCCAACATTGCCTGGCCGACAGCACCCAAAGAAGGCCCTGTTGATGGGAGTGCATGGGACATCGGAAGACTGTTATTGGCAGCAGGGTCTCCCGCAAATTCCCTGGTCCAATGCCATGAAGGGCTTTATAGGTCAACACCAGCACCTTGAATCTCTAGGTTTTATCCTAGACTAAGCTAAGGTAGTTTGTAATCCATTCCTTCCTTAGATATTTGTTGTACTCTGTTGATATTTTGCTTCACTTACACTACCACCAAGTATTAATAGCTATATAGAAAGTTTGTTGAAACTGTGCTTACCACTTTGTGTTTGTCTGCATCTCTCCCCATATCAGACATGTAATCCTTCATGGTATTCTTTTGAGAGCTATGGGTACTAAGCCTCTCAGACAAGCTGAAAATATAATGCCTTAGATCTGGCTCATGAATAACTGGAATAGCCAAAGTTGAAGTTGAAGCAATTAGGGTTCCAAAACAATGAGACAGCAGAATAGTTATTAAATAGCTTATCCCAAGGATATAGACTTGGGAAAGTGGAAAGGGAGGAGGCTACTATTCATTTATAAAGTGTGCTTCCTCTTACATGCATAAAGCCAGCCATAACTGGTTCCTATTAAAATTTATAAACTATAGTTGTATGGAAAAAAAAGGCATTTTTTTCCTATAAGCTTTTCTAAAAATTGATTAATGTAGAGAAACATGAAGTGAAACTAAGTTAATAATAAACAAGCAGGATTTCTTAGTAAGGTTACTTGCTGAGTAGCAGAAGAAGGATAAAAAGTAATAATGCAATGGAACAGACAAAGGGAAATAGAAAGGATTGCAAACACAATGGAATTACATTCATGCTGTCATAGCTCTGCGTTCCAGTTTAGTTTCAGCTGTAAACTCTAGACTGCTTTCCAGTATTTCTGTGTCAGAACCAATTCCTATAAAACAACAATCTAGAGAAGTATTTCCTACCTTGGTTGTGTTGGTTAAGGATTATGTTTGTTAAAATCCAACACAACCAGAGATGTCAAACTAGACAACACTGTAGAGTACAGCTAATTGTTACATTAGTAGTTAAAAATAATGTCATTAAAAGAGCCATTACTTTACTAGTTTCTGGAATATACAAGAAAAACACATAGGCTTTTGGCCATATGTTGTGCTGAGGTATTTGAACCAGGACATTAGATGTTGGGGATGTGCCCTTTTAAGTTGATGTTTTAGCCAGCTGCATCATGGTTTATATATTGTTATGGTGGCTTTGATGTTTGTATGTCACACAGAATCATTGCTGTGAAATGGATGGCTCTATAAATAATTTTAAATAAATAAATGTTCAATGATAGTTAGTAGATTAAGATGTAATGGCTGGAGTCATACAACATGCCAAACCAAACCTAAATATTATGACTATGTAACGTATGAGTTGCAACGTATTTAGTTATATGAGCAAAAGTTTAATTGTATTATACGTAGGGATTGGCTATAGAATACCAGTGCATTCTTCAACAATATGTATCTGATTACCCCAAAATTACTGTAATTTGAGAGAACATTTTATTTTCTAGTTTGAAGGTGTGGATACCATAGCAGATGTATCTTTGATGTGACAAGGAAGAAAAAAAGCCTATATGATACCTATTAATTAATTCCAAATGATAACTCATAACTTTACTTTCAAAACTTTGATATAGCTGAATACACACTGATACCAGCTATAGGCACACTGGTAGAATATGTTTATTTTCTTCCTCTCTCCAAATGTATACAGAATGCTTGAAGTTTCATTTTGCACAATTGGTATATTAATCTAATAATATACCTAGCAATATACCTTAGCAATTCTAGTTATATGTGCCATTTTGTAGCTGTTTTTAATAATTTCAATAGAGTATGGGGAAAAGATGAAAAATGAATGAAAAACAATATTATAATGGGATGAATGAATGAATGAAAACAATATTATAATGGAAGGAATTATAATGAACCGATTTGACTCTTTGAAACAAAAATGTTTTCTGGGCTGTATCATGAAAAGAGCAAATGAATAGGCATGAATTCTACAGCATGTGGATATTTCTGTTCAATTCAGTAACTGGTTGTTTCATTTTTACTCACACCTTGTGGCAGTTGTCAGTGTGAGCAATACTGAAAGAGTGTTAATTTTTAGCTATGTTAAAAACTTGCTTGAATAATTTATTGGTTATTTATTCAGCCTGAGAGGAAGGTCAGAATATGCATTTAAATGGAAATGTTCTTGCAAGCATTACAGAAAGGACCCCACTATTATCAGCACTTCTCAGCTGGATTTAGTTTGAAAGAAGCTGGTCAGAGAGATCAGGGAGCCCATACTTAATCCTGAAGCATTTATCAAATACTATCACAGCTGTTTTACATACAAAGGTCTCATGGAATGCATTTGAGTTCAACTTCCTTGTCCTTGAACAGACTGAAGTCAACCCTGTTCTCACTGCTTCCATTTTGAATTGCTAATTTAAGAGAAGTTTAAAGGACTACTTGGGGCAAAGAGAGAGGGTAAGATCATACAGATCATTTAGCTTTAGGAAGTTTCAACTATGTAGGAATATAAGAAACTTATCCCAAATGTAAAAGAATTCAGCAGGCATGAACTGTATATTCTATTTTATTTATTTTTATTTATTTATTAGATTTATATCCCACCTCTCTTCCCCCATCAGGGGAACTCGAGGCAGCATACAACAAATTTAAAAACATAGCCTATACAATGTAAAAACCAAAAATCTCATCCATATCATTCAAACATACAAGAGGGAAGAACAGAGATCTCAATTCCATGCCTTCCGACAAAGCCAGGTCTTAACGGCTTTGCGGAATGTAGGTAGATTGGTGATGGTTCTAATCTCCATGGGGAGCATATTCCAGAGGGATGGTGCTGCCACAGAGAAGGCCCTAGCCCGTGGGCCCACCAGCCGACATTGTCTGGCCGACGGTATCCAAGCAAGCCCTACCTGTGGGATCTAACCGGGCACTGGGAGGCATAAGGCAGCAGTAGGCAGTCTCGAAAGTATCCCGCTCCTAAGCCATGAAGGGCTTTAAAAGTTGTTACTAGCACCTTGAATTGCACCCGGAAGACCACCAGTAACCAATGCAGCTCGCAGAGGATAGGTGTTATATGGGAGCGCTTAGGCGCACTCATAATCACTTGCGCGGCTGCATTTTGCACCAGTTGAAGTCTCCGAATGCTCTTTAAGGGCAGCCCCATATAGAGCACATTGCAGTAATCCAATTGAGAGGTGATAAGGGCATGAGCGACCGTGTGTAGAGCCCCTCAGTCCAGGGAAGGTCGCAACTGGCGCAACAGGCGAACCTGTGCAAAGGCCCCTCTGGTCACAGCTGTAAGGTGGTGGTCAAATTGTAGCTGTGGATCCAGAAGGACCCCCAAGTTGTGAACTCATTCTGAGGGGAGTAATTTCTCTCCCCCCAGTACCAAAGTTGGATGATCAATTGAAACCCGAGGGGGCAAGATCCACAGCCACTCGGTCTTGTCAGGGTTGAGCCTGAGCTGATTGGTCCCCATCCAGACCCTCACAGCCTCCAAGCACCGGGACATCACTTCCACGGCATCACAAGATTGACTGGTGACAGAGATGTACAACTGGGTATCATCAGCGTACTGATGAGACCCGACCCCATGTTAACAGATGATCTCACCCAGCGGTTTCATGTAGATATTAAATAGGAGGGGAGAGAGAATAGAACCCTGAGGGACCCCACATGGCAGGGCCCTAGGGCTCGATCTCTGCCCCCCTACCAACACCGACTGAGTCCGGTCAGATAGGTAGGAGGAGAACCACTGTAGAACAGTGCCTCCCACTCCCAACCCACTGAGTCGACTCAGAAGGATACCATGATCGATGGTATCAAAAGCCGCTGAGAGGTCAAGAAGCACCAGGATGGAGGGAGACCCTCCATCATGGGCCCACCAGAGATCATCCACTAGCAATCAAAGCCATCTTGGTGCTGTACCCGGGCCTGAAACCAGACTGCAAGGGATCCAGATAATCAGCTTCATTCAAGGCCTGAAGGAGCTGGAGCACCACCACCTTCTTAACAACCTTCCCCCAAAAGGGAAGGTTGGAGACAGGATGAAAGTTATTTAAAACAGCCAGGTCCAGGGAAGGCTTCTTGAGGAGGGGCCTAACCACAGCCTCCTTCAAGGCCTGCGGAAAGCACCCCTCACCCAAAGAAGCATTTATAATCCCCTGGAGCCATCTGCATGTCATCTCCCAGCCTGCTGAAACAAGCCAGGAGGGACATGGGTCCAATAAACAGGTGGTGGCATTCACTGCTCCCAGGGCCTTGTCCACATCATCAGTGCCAACAGGAACAAACTCATCCCAGATAACTGGACTAAGACCTGTCTCTACCACCTCAATGGATTCTGCCCAGCCAGAGTCCAAGTCCGACTGAATCTGAGTGACTTTATCTGCAAGAAACTGAACAAATTCCTCGGCTCTTCCCTGCAAGGGTTCCTCCGCCTTCTCAGATTCTACTCACCTTAGATGAGGAACATTAAGCATCTCTTGGTACAAGTCTTCTCTTCAGTAGGGCTGTTTCCTGGAATGCCAGGATAAGCTGGGACATTGCCTGAATTCCTCAATGACTCAAGAAGCATTGGAGAAGAGGAAAGGAATGGATTGGAGAAAAGAGTCATACCATTTATACGTAAAAAGAAGGATGAGATTCCTTAAGCTTTTTGTTTAAATCTTATAAGATAAATGAAATACCTTAAACCCATTAAGCAAATTCTAATATTCATCTTTTGAACCATAAAATTGCCTCACTAAAGCATGCACTAAAATGAAGTTGTATGTTCAATTAAAATTAGAGGTCTAAGACAGAAGCATTTCCCATCTCTTTCAAGACTTGAACCTGGAACCTTTCAGACAAACAGTGTGCTATGGAGTTAACTGATGTCAGTAAGGTCATTACAGATCTGTCACGTAGAAATATTAGAATAACACTTTTTCTTTCCCAGAACCTTACATGTCACAAACTCTATTCAGTCAATCTCCCTCCTCTTCTTTTATAACAGATGTTGCATAAGAGCAAGACAGGCTATAATTCCTTGTTCTTATATCAGCCTCCTATGCATTGGGATCAAATGTTTTGCTGAAGTCATATTCCAATGCAGAAATGAGAAGATACAAAGAAGGATAAAGAAACACTGTCAGGGTTTCAGATATGAAAGAGTTAATCAATATAGGGAGTGAAAAAGGCAGAAAAATACCTGAACTCCAAGCAAAAGCAGGAAACCTTTTCTTTTGAAAGAGGAAATAGATCTCTTGCAGGTTTGATTCCTACCAGATAAGAAACACAGTCCAGAAACAGGCTGGAGAATCAGAAGAGATTAGATAGTAAATGAAATGTGGAATTACATATGAATTTGAAGAGTTTAGAATTTATATCAGGTTTAGGTGGGGCAAAGATGGCAATCATGGAAAGTGTTGTTGTCTATGAAGGGCACAGAGGGAGGTAAATGATGAAATCATTATGATGTCACAACAACCAGGCTCTGAATTTTAAATAATTGCATCAGACAGTAAGCAAGGATGCATGCAAGGATGGTGTATTTTCTGAGATCACAGCACACAAATAATCTTTTCATGATCATGCCTATTTGGGGAATGGAGTTTCAGTGCAAAAATTGACTAATGCCAAAGGTGTTTCTTTAAAAAAAACACAGGTCAGGATTGAAAATAACTTGCAAAGTGTCTTTTTAACAATCTGACTTATTTGCCTCCCAGACTTATTTTCATCTTCACAACTCTACTTCTATGCCATGGGTGTCAAACTCTCTGCGTCACGTTGCCATTATGTGATGCATTGCAACATTTTTTCCTTTCATGGAGCTGGATTGGGTGTGGCCTGTGGGTAATGCATCTGGCCCGCAGGCTGCCAGTTTGACATCCCTGAATAGGACAGACTGCAGAACCCAAATGGAAAGAAACCAATGAGAATTGCACTTGAGAGTAATGAACCAAGCAATAATATGTACATTCACTATCATGCAACACATGTATGCAAACGTTTACTGTAAATGGTTGAGTTTTAAAGAAGCAATGGCAGTATTTAAATATTCTAATTTTTATAAAGTTTAAAAATTTGGCAGTGCATACATTTTGTTTTGCATTTACAATCTGTTATCCAAACATAAAATAAATTATAAGAACAAGATGCTTTTAAAAGCCCTGCCCTTGACTCACTATGTATTACAAAGGCATTATTTTGTTGAATTTAATCTCAAGGTCTTTCACACAACCTTCTTTTAATCAGAAAAAAACAAATGTTCTTGTAGGAAAATGCCAATTATTTAGGGGGTGGGGAAAATGATGGCAATGAGTCAGGAAGAATATTTAATGGCCTCTTCAGCTCACAGCAATGAATGGAAGGGATGGAAGACTGAAATGCAAATTTCTGGTAAAGAGATGATAATTACACCATCAGGTTGTTAACATACTACAAGAAGCCATCCTTGAATGCCCATTCAAATAATTACATTCAGCGTGTATGACTTCAGCCAACCATAGGACAACTGGGCAAACTGGTTTTATTAAGTGCTGAAAAAGAACAGTGCAAATTGCTGGCAGTCCTTGAACTAGTGTGCTGAGCACACTGGGTTGCATCCCAAAAAAAATTGTAAGCCGCCCTGAGTCTCTGGAGAAGGGCGGCATATAAATGTAATTAAAAAAATGGTTCATATGTAGAACTTTTGCTGAACAAGTGGGTTGACATGTAGGGACATAGTGGATGGGACTAGGGTGCAAACTGAAAAAATCCCCCTTCAGATGTGAAGAATGTTATATATGGAATACAATCCTGGGAAAAAACCATTTCATAAATGCAGTTACATTTTTTTTCCTTAAGGAAACCAAGGTTGAAAGTGAAAACAGTTTCCAGTATATCAAATGGTAGGAGGGAGGTTTCATTTTAGATCTCTTCCACAATTCCAATGAAACCCTCCTTTCTGAAGCTCAAGGGGCCCTCCTGTTGGTGCCAATTGAGACTATAAAGGGTATAATAGAGCTGCAGTAGATACTGAGTTAAAGAGTTAAATTCTGTTTCTTCACCCTTTACAGTACAACATGGTAGAGAACCTTTTTTTGGAGCTTGATAATTTTTTTAATGCATCTGAAGGCCATAAGAAGACATGACAATGATGGATTGATGTTGTACCATAGAATGTGACTAAAATTTTCAGCTTGTTCTCACCTTGTTTGTTTTAATTTAAAAACTAAACATAGATCCATCAATCCTATCAGAAGCTTGCCATACCTATTTTGTAACTTGTTTGAAAAACAAAAGGGGAGGGGCTGACAAAACCCCGTTGATCTGTTACTGAAATATGCTATTTCTTCCCAAATAGACCATAGCTATTGATGTCTATCTAGGACCTACAAGTCCACCAACATTTTTATTTCTCAAAATTTGATTCTAATTTCCCCTTATTTGTTATAGCAGTTCATAGAATTCAGCTACTGAAACACAAAGAAAGCAAATTCAGCTATGACACTACAAGAGAAGGGAAAGAATTCATTTGAAAATGTTCATTTGCTTTTTTTAAGATAAAAATGAGAAACAAAAACAAAAAAATTATATGCGGAAATATTCATGTACCATTTGGAAAAGTATATAAATTTAACTCTGAAGATATTCTTAGGCAATCCAGAAAACAGTACCCCCACTGCATGTTTTGCTCTATGGAGAAGTAGTTCCATTATGGACTTCCTGCTGAGTACTTGTGTTGAGAGAGGAATACCTTTATACTTTATAAATGCCAAGGTGCTTTATTTATAACAGAATTATCATTATTTTTCAATATGATTAATAGAAAGATAGATAGATAGATGATAGATAGATGATAGATAGATAGATAGATAGATAGATAGATTTAGTTCTTTAGAATCTACATGCACTTGCTCTAGCCAATGCTGCATGATGTCTCATATTCAAAAAACTGAGAAGAATAGTGTATAAGCAAATAACTAATAAGTTCATAGGCTCACAAACTCCACCCTTAATGCACTATATGTATCCCTACTAAATCACAAATTGTGAATGACTTATGTAGATGTGTCAGGGTGATAGTGGGTGTGTTTGCATATATGGATGTTCTGCTTTTGTTTATTTATGGTTTAATAAACATGTGGTAAGAGATTGGGACTGGTAAATAAAGGGCCAAGCCAATGACTGCAGTTTTTCTCTTATCTTTATATATTCTATATTCTATATATATTTCTTATGCCTTGAGGGGTATTTAACTTCCTTTGCTTCAAACCACTGGACACTCACCTCATACCACATGCTTAATAAACCATAAATAAAAGCAGAACATCCATATATGAAAACACATCCTCCACCACCCTGACACCTCTTATTGCCACATTGCTTTGAAGCAGATCTCCCTATGCTTTATATACACTGCCAACCTAAGCTGATTAAATCCATTTTTATTGTTTCTCCAACCAGAAAAGTGCAATGTACAAAGAAGGTGATAAAATTAAGAGTCAGGGATAGGATTTAAACTACCTTGGATGGTATCTTAGATATAACGATCTCCAAAATATGGGAAAGAAAAGAAGAATGCAAGTGCCACAACTTGAATTCTACTAAAGAGAGAGAGAGAGAGAGAGGGAGGGAGGGAGGGAGGGAGGGAGAGAGAGGGAGAAAACAATTATAGAACTTTCAAGATTTTTTGAGATATGTGGGGCGGGAGTGGATTTTGAACTCTTTCTTGGGACATCAGTCTTTTGTTAGCAAATTTAATGGTTTCAATATTTATTACTGGTATTCCACATTGCTTAATGAAATACCATTCTTTATGCAACTTTGCAGTTATCAAAGATCACTGTTAGAGAGTTGGGTCTCATTATTAGCAGAGTTATTGTCCTTTGGAGATTGAGTTAATGGCCATTTGTCTTTCTCAGTATGATTAATAACTGCCCTCTTGAGACACTGAATAGGTTACATTTAGTAAAATTGTGTTAGGCTTGCCTTTTCATCAGCTTAGATTGCTCTATACAGCCTTCATTTCTTGGCACAAGCCTTGATGTCAATACCTATCCTATCCATTGCTTCCCTTACTTTGTTCATTTTGTTTCAAAGGGCAATGAATGAAGTTTCCTGGGGAAAAGGAGGCAGAACTGCACAAAGGAAGTTAATCTATGCAGGCCACATTTCAACAATAGCATGATGGGGATAAATGTTCCTCTGGTCTTTTTCATATGCATTAGGACTATAATGTTTTGAATTCCTGGGCAACATAGCCTAGTTATCATGGTTCAATGTCAGTTTATGGCTAGCTTTGGAACAAACCTTCATGAGCCATTAGTGAATTCTAAGGTGTGTTCAGACCTACCAATCAATTTTGTTCATAAAATTATTAATATAAGTTATTCATATTGATGTTGACACATTGAAGATTTTTATTATAGGTTAACCGAATAATACAACTCACCAGACAAGGTTGAAAAGCTGGAAATAGAGAATGGCATCAAATTTGCAATTTGTCTTTCCTTGGAATAACTTGACCTCATTTCCTGCCATAGATCCTCTACTCATCTGGCTATTATTCTTCCTTCTTCAACTTTTTTATTTTTAATCTCATCCCTTGACCTCCTCTAGACCTCAAGTAAATGGTTAAATATGTCCACAACTCTGTACACTTGATATTTATCATAAGCAGGTTAGCTCTTTCTTTCTCTGCTCTCACCTAATCAAAAAGTTATGCAGGGAGCCTTATACCCAATTATCTCAGTCCAGAGAGAGGCCATTTTACCAATTTCCTGGCTTCTATTCTAACAATAAGATGGTTTTCTATTTCTTCTTCACATCTGTTTACTAATTATTCTACTCAACAGTAAATATTTTATACTGTTCATCCTCTGCAACACAAGGCCACATCAGTTGTCTTTAGTTCACAGTCAAATGGCATTTTATACAAATGGCTAGTTCTGCATGACCCATCACCAGCAGTCACATAAATATTCAGTGTAATTCTCAGCTCTTCTAATCTACTTTGCCCTCATGGTCTATTTTTCCTGCCTTATAATCCTCTATCAGCTTTTTTAAATTATCTTATATTTCTTTATATTCTTTTCTTTCTTATCTTTTCCTCTTCATTTTCCTTCAAGCTCTAAGGCAAAATATTGTAGTGGTAGTTCTGGTTCTCTACCATGATCTTGATGCGAGTTAAATTTTACCTTTTGTACTAAAAAGAACACAGTGTCAATTGAATGACTTTGCAAGGTAGACATAGCCCTGTCTTAGAATATATTTGTGTAATGAACTATTTATTCCAATGATAATTTTAAAATAAACTCACCGGTGCCCTTTGGATTGGTTGGTAAAAAGAAAAAAGTTTTCCTGAACAGCATCAATATTCAAGGAGAAGGGATAAACAGAGCTCTGCATCATTGCAGCCATGAGTAACAGTGATGGACTCACTGAAATGTGACAAGATTTATTACTGTCTCTTGAAGAACAATTGCTTGCTTGGTGTCCTCAGTAAATAATGTTCTCTCAGTGCCATCTGGGGACATCATTAGTCCAGAAGAGAGTGGTGTCAGAATTAACTGTTTGGTAGGTGCTTGACCTCAGCAGCCAACATTACTTAAGTTACTGAGGGAATTCATAATGAAAATCACATATTTGTTCTATTTTTTCAGTGTAATCATAGCATAGTATATATGAGTAGATACAATAGTTGATGAATACTTTTATGACTTAGTGGTATACTTAGCTGAATGTCACACTGGGCCTTAGTAAACTCTGGTTCAAATTCTCACATAGTCATGAAGCTCATTGGACAACCTTTAATTAATTGGGTTTTTTTCTAGACTACTAGAGCATTTATTCAGCCTTTGGCACTGACCAAAAAATAGCCAACATCTTAAGAAACCCCAAAGACAAGATCCAGCTAGAAAACCAAGGAGTTTACAAAATACCATGCAAAATTTGCCCAGCCACATACGTTGGACCAACCAACAGGAGAATAAATGCTCGCATCACAGAACACAAGAGCAGTCAGAAAAGAAGAAAAACTTCCTCCTTTTCCAGCACCTTAAAGCCACAGGACATGAAATTGATTTTGAGGGATCCAAACTTATCTCCAACACTGAACACTTCAACAAGAGAATAATTAGGGAAGCCATCAAATAGAGAAACACCCCATAACATGAATAAACGGGATGATACTTCCGCCTACCAGACATCTGGAAACTAGCCCTAATCAACAAACGAGTCCCAGCCACGAAAACCAACACCGATCCAAAATAACACATGATGCCACCACCAATCTCCTTCACCAGACTCAAACCCAAGCCCACCCACAGATGAAAGGCAACCACCATCCAGAAACCAGACCATGGCTGCAACACCAGCTGCTACACCCCCAACCCCCAAACTAAGCAAACTGACACACGCTATAAACACATAGCCAGACCTCAAACTCGGAGCCAAACCAAGGCCCAGAATGCCACATCACAGCCTTCCACCCAGGATACTACATCACAGAACTCAGGAGATCACAACACAAAACATCAGGAGGTTGCAGCACAGACAACGACCCAGGAGATTACAGCACCACACCCAGGACGTCACAACAATAGAACTCAGAAGGTCATCACACAGCCCATTACCCAGGTCATATACACAAAAGGCTGAGAGACACAGCCAGCACCTCAGCCACACAGGGTCTCAGGAAAAGCCATCCAATCTGCATACATCAACTCCACAAACCAATCAAGAAGTAACACAGCCAACTCTAGAGTTTAAAAGGGAAAACAGCCATGATCACACACTTCTCCCAGAGAACGAAGCTGAAGACACCAGCCTGAAGATGACGGATGAGATTTCGCGAACGCTGTTGCTAAGGTATTCTCAATCTTACATGGGACAAGACCAGACACACCAAGACATATATATATATATATATATATATATATATATATATATATATATATATATATTATCATTTATAATAAGTCCACAGAT